>JAQGDQ010001517.1:0-36748 GCA_030141605.1 Tubiluchus corallicola
TGTATATATATCTTTAAAGGAAAACCCGATGATTGTGTAAACACGAGTTCAGAATAAAGAATGCTCTAAAATATTGAAAACTACAAAAGCTTTTTTTAAATCAAAGTTTACATTAAATAATAATTACCTTGGATAGACAAAATTTTTTAAACTTTCAAAGCTACGAGCGGCTAAGTGAATCTACTAAGATTGGCAACGGCACCTTTTTGTCACATTCGCGTTGCTGACAAATAGAAGGCGGTACCGTGATAAGCATAATCATGAGCTGCTGTGTTAGTTTCTGACGTCATATGATGTAGAGCCCATTTTTCATGACATCACACGTTTAAGCAGTACGGTAACACTTACGCAAATGTGCTGATGTACAGGTGAAGATGCCCGCCATTGCACAAACTGTGGTTAGTTTCTAATGTAAGCAATAGCTGTGTTCGGTTGCTGTTAATTAACTTTCTAAACTAATTATTCAAATATAAGAAACAATTGTTAACTTTTATAGGCAAGAAAATGTATGTTTTGGACAGTAAATTAAAATGAGATTGAGTCTAAACAATCGACCGGTTTTCCTTACACAAATTTTACAACTTACACTTCTGATTCTGTTCCGCATCTAGCAACATCCTTCCGAGCTCCGAGACCGGCATTAATTGTCTCAACTTTGATTCTTCACTTTTCTCTCCCTAAACAGCACATATAACACAACATCAAACGTTAGAAAGAGAAAATTTCAAGGAGTGAAACGGGAAGCAGAATAAATTTAAAGGAAAACATAACCATATTTTGTATCCTGCCCATATCAGAGCATTTCTGATAATTGAATAATAGGTTAAAAATTTAATTAATGTCCAACAAGTGACATTAACAAATGAATTAACAAGGTGACATTTATGGCTGCTACAAACAATTACTAGTTATCAGTGTCCTAGGTATAGCTTAGTTAATTCTTAGTGGGCCTTTTAGCTTAAGCGAGGGAGGAAGAGGGGGTGTGGGTTGGGGGGGGGGGGGTTGGGAGAAAATTTTTGCCAATAGAATTTTGGAGAAGCATTTTCGAAGAGAAATTATGGAGTTATACAGTTGTTAAAGGAAAGAACAATTGAAAGAAAAACTGTTTTATCCTCAAGACCAGTACTTGGTACTTGTCAATACTGGCAAACAAAAAGTGTTACATCACTCCCCCCCCCCCCCCCGCGAAATAGGCCCTGCTTACCTCCATTGTGCAATAAATTTAACAGAAAATGCAAAAAAATAAGTTAAACTGAAGTCGGGTTAATCAAGCTTGCTTACTTTGCTTTCGGTTGCTCCATCTGCTGGCACAAATTTGAAGCCTTCGACGCTGGCAACAGTCGGTAGAAAAAACGGGGCGGCTTTCGGTTTTCTTGGCGGCTGTTTGGGTTTATTTCTTCTCTGTAAGCAAAAAAATTCATTAAAACTGTCGATTAAAACTAATTAAATTTGAAAATTAATAATGTCTGATTTTAATAAAATTAGACTTTAATAAAAAAAAATCTATTAGCTAAATATTTAATAGAAGATTATTTAAAAGATTAAAACTTCTTGCTATGGAAAAATTTAAGTTTATACAGAGAGTAAGCACATCTCACAAAAACTCATGTATACAAAAACGACTTCCCGCAAAGTGTGCACACGTATCCACTCAGCCATGAATCCCCAATAAAAACTACTAGAAGCAAGCTTAATCAATCATAAAAAGGTGGTATTGATATGAGAAATTATTGAAATATGGTATATTGTGGTGGTAGATGATATTGAAAAGAACTTTAATTTACTGGCACTAGGTGGAGCTAAATAAAAGAAAAAAGTTAGAGGAACCACCAACCCTCAATCAACATTTATTGCATTTTAATACACAATTAAAAATATTGAAATCAAAGCACAAGATATGCGTATAGGATGTTTTGCTTAAAAAATGTAAAAGAAATTTAAATATTTTTTATCTCCCACCAAACGAACGTCGCTGCCGGCATATTTGAAAAAAATGACGTAAGCTGGTGTCCCCTGGGCAGCGTGAATGCTGTGAAGGCAAGCTGTGATGAAGTAAGCTAGTGTCTGCTGGGCAGTGTGAATGCTGTGAAGGCAAGCTGTGATGAAGTAAGCTGGTGTCTGCTGGGCAGTGTGAATGCTGTGAAGGCAAGCTGTGATGACGTAAGCTGGTGTCTGCTGGGCAGCGTGAATGCAGTGAAGGCAAGCTGTGATGAAGTAAGCTAGTGTCTGCTGGGCAGTGTGAATGCCGTGAAGGTAAGCTGTGATGAAGTAAGCTAGTGTCTGCTGGGCAGCGTGACTGCTGTGAAGGCAAGCTGTGATGACGTAGGCTGGTGTCTGCTGGGCAGTGTGAATGCAGTGAAGGCAAGCTGTGATGGCGTAAGCTAGTGTCTGCTGGGCAGTGTGAATGCAGTGAAGGCAAGCTGTGATGAAGTAAGCTAGTGTCTGCTGGGCAGTGTGAATGCTGTGAAGGTAAGCTGTGATGAAGTAAGCTAGTGTCTGCTGGGCAGTGTGAATGCTGTGAAGGCAAGCTGTGATGAAGTAAGCTAGTGTCCACTGGGCAGCGTGAATGCTGTGAAGGCAAGCTGTGATGAAGTAAGCTAGTGTCTGCTGGGCAGTGTGAATGCTGTGAAGGCAAGCTGTGATGAAGTAAGCTAGTGTCTGCTGGGCAGTGTGAATGCTGTGAAGGCAAGCTGTGATGAAGTAAGCTAGTGTCTGCTGGGCAGTGTGAATGCTGTGAAGGCAAGCTGTGATGAAGTAAGCTAGTGTCTGCTGGGCAGTGTGAATGCTGTGAAGGTAAGCTGTGATGAAGTAAGCTGGTGTCTGCTGGGCAGCGTGAATGCAGTGAAGGCAAGTTGTGATGATGTAAGCTGGTGTCTGCTGGGCAGTGTGAATGCTGTGAAGGCAAGCTGTGATGAAGTAAGCTAGTGTCTGCTGGGCAGTGTGAATGCTGTGAAGGCAAGCTGTGATGAAGTAAGCTAGTGTCTGCTGGGCAGTGTGAATGCTGTGAAGGTAAGCTGTGATGAAGTAAGCTAGTGTCTGCTGGGCAGTGTGAATGCTGTGAAGGCAAGCTGTGATGAAGTAAGCTAGTGTCTGCTGGGCAGTGTGAATGCTGTGAAGGCAAGCTGTGATGAAGGTAAGCTAGTGTCTGCTGGGCAGTGTGAATGCTGTGAAGGCAAGCTGTGATGAAGTAAGCTAGTGTCTGCTGGGCAGTGTGAATGCTGTGAAGGCAAGCTGTGATGAAGTAAGCTAGTGTCTGCTGGGCAGTGTGAATGCTGTGAAGGCAAGCTGTGATGAAGTAAGCTAGTGTCTGCTGGGCAGTGTGAATGCTGTGAAGGCAAGCTGTGATGAAGTAAGCTGGTGTCTGCTGGGCAGCATGAATGCAGTGAAGGCAAGCTGTGATGAAGTAAGCTGGTGTCTGCTGGGCAGCGTGAATGCAGTGAAGGCAAGCTGTGATGAAGTAAGCTGGTGTCTGCTGGGCAGCGTGAATGCTGTGAAGGCAAGCTGTGATGAAGTAAGCTGGTGTCTGCTGGGCAGCGTGAATGCAGTGAAGGCAAGCTGTGATGAAGGTACGCTGGTGTCTGCTGGGCAGCGTGAATGCAGTGAAGGCAAGCTGTGATGAAGTAAGCTAGTGTCTGCTGGGCAGCGTGAATGCAGTGAAGGCAAGTTGTGATGACGTAAGCTGGTGTCTGCTGGGCAGTGTGAATGCAGTGAAGGCAAGCTGTGATGAAGTAAGCTAGTGTCTGCTGGGCAGCGTGAATGCAGTGAAGGCAAGCTGTGATGAAGTAAGCTAGTGTCTGCTGGGCAGTGTGAATGCTGTGAAGGCAAGCTGTGATGAAGTAAGCTAGTGTCTGCTTGGCAGTGTGAATGCAGTGAAGGCAAGCTGTGATGAAGATACGCTGGTGTCTGCTGGGCAGTGTGAATGCAGTGAAGGCAAGCTGTGATGACGTAAGCTGGTGTCTGCTGGGCAGCGTGTTGCGATGGCGTGAAGGCAAGCTGTGATGAAGGTACGCGTTGAGAAATTTCTACAGTTCACTCAGAAGTTCAGTTATTCTAGTGTTGTCTTTAACTATGGAAAAATTAGTCATTCGATCAAGTATGACCAAGATTAAAGTGGTTACATAGCTTTAACCCACGGGATTATACCGTAAAATTTGTAAGTGGTATACATTAATTGCGTAAATTAATTTACAGACTTTTGTTGACTTTCAGATACACATGTAAACTTGCGAGCTACAGTAGGTACCGGGTGGGTTACTTAGTTTATAGAGATCGCTCTATAAGTCAAAAAAAAGATTGCTGAAACACTTGGCAGAATAACTGTTTATATTGCATGCTAACCAGATGACGCCATTTTTCACCAAAATGAGCGCGCCCAAGCGTGAAGTGATCGCGATTTTAAATTGAAATTATTAATTACACGAGGCGCTTATCACAGTTTCATTGCTGAAACTTTCTAACATTTTCCTCAAATATTAGAATAAGTTCAACTTCCCGAGAGACTTGACTTTTCCTTTAACAGGCAAAACTCCTTTCATCTCGGTTCAGTCTGCTAAGATGTGTTTCCCTCAAATCAACTAATAACTGCATTCTTAGTTTTTATTTCACCGTAAACAGAAAATACTTTGATAAATTCACCCGAATTAAATCCAGATTGGTCAGGTTTTTCCATCGCGACTCCGGCAGCAGCGACAACGTCACCAGTTCGCTGGCAATCTGCTCCGGTGATTGAAATTCCACAGCCTCTTCATCGGCGGATTGTGTCGCATCTCCAACCTCTAAACCTACCAATAATCAATAATCAAACTGATTTAAATATATTAATTAATTAAATGAAGCTTTTGAATTTGAGGGTGTAGCGCAGCGGTGTAGACAAGCGACTTTTCCGTTGGAGCTCCAGAGAGTGCTTGCATATTCATAGGCTGCCATGAAGGCTTAGCACATTAAGAAAAAATGCCACTAAGTCAAAAACACTCAATTAAATAAATAAAGCTTTTGAATTTGAGGGTGCAGCACAGTGGTCTAGACATATGATTCTTACGGTGCAGCTCCAGAGAGTGCTTACAAATTCTTGACTTACCTGAACTTGACAGCAGTACAGCGGGTAACTCCATCAGCCCCGGTTCGAAATTTGCCGGTAGGGGGCGCAGTGAAATGTGCGTATACAGTGATCGATTGGACCACAGATAAACGCCGAAGTCGTCGACGTGGGAGGTGGCCAGGAATTCTCCCGTGGGAGACATTGTGAGACTGGTGCAAGCCGAGTCCAGCAAAAAACAATCTATAGGACTAAATGAGAAAAAAACTAAAAGTCAATTTTAAAGTATGTTCCAAAAAAACTTTCCAAACTGAAGCTATATGTGAGCTTGTAAACCAAAGCTGTCCGCAAGTCGGCATAGTTAAAACTACGTTACGATGATTCAAAGTAGAAGGACCCAGAAATTTGATCAAATGTCAATTTTTCATATTTCATAAAAACAAATGCTAAATATATTGGACTTTTATATTCTAGCATTAAATTATGAAAAAAGTGTTCAAAAAACACTGAAAAACTTTGCTGTCTAGAAATTGGTACTGCAATTGTAAAGAAGCTTGTATTTTCAAACTCTGATTGTAGCTCGAGGAAGCAGCCATTTTGCTTCAGTTTTTTCTGTTGTCAAACCCAGATCTTCATCAGGAAGAGCCATCTACTGGATTTAACTATAACTTCAAAGTGTTCTTGCAAAGTTCGTAGCAACCAACATTTGTACACGGTTGTTAAGTGTTTTGTAGAAATGTGACAAAAAACAAAGCCTAACTTTAACAGTGATTTTCTCAAGATTATGTTTTTCAGTGTGCAGCCTGCACCTCAACTTCAACGTGGATTATCTCAGCTTAGAAATAACAAAGAGCGATGAACTTGGTATCAAAATGATCCTCATGAAATGGAGATTCAGGATATGTGAATAACTGGAAAAGCTTAATTGCCGAATTGTGGACGATTTTGCTATGCAAGCACACAATTGACTTTCCATTATCCTTACCTGTTTGAAAGACGTTCGTAATTGAAAAAGAAACTTCCTAATAATTTAAAATGTTTGCACCACCTGGTAAAATATCGCGGTATCAACATCCCAGTGTGCACTACTGTTTCACCAAAATAATATTTTTAACCTTTTTTGCAAAGATACAGTAATTTAAAATTTTGCTTAGTTAGCGAAATCTACAAGGAATGCTCTTTTTTCAAACTTTACTCGGTGTTATCTAAACTTCTATCAAACAAATCAGCGTTAAAATGGTTGCACCTAACGATCAGCGCGGGAGTTTAAACTTACAAGTCTTTTATACTGTGTTACTGCCATCACAAGCTCTGTATGCAATAAGATAGCGTGTAACTAATATAAACTTTCAAAACAAATTTTTAGCCTTATGTAAGTATAAAGTTTGTTTATGTTTTAAACATGCGAGTCGACAGCAATTAATCATTAAAATTTTAGCAAACAATATTCAATATGTTTTTACAGCACTGTGACTTCATACATTACTAAAACTACAATTGTATACTTACTAGCATCAATGAAGCAATAAAACAAAATTGAACTGAACTGAAATATCAAATTTGGCAAAATGTAGAGCAACCATCCGCGCACTAATACGTCTAAAACGGAGCATTTAAACTAACATGTCTACGCTTAAATACTGACAACCTTCTAGCACTCATTGCGAGATCCTGGGTTCAATTCCGAGTAGAAAGATAGTTTTCTACAATTCTAAATAGTAACAAGATGGTACGGTTACAAAAGCAAGAAAAATCGAGCATTCGTTTTTTGCCAGTAGTGCACATAAGGAATTTAAAAACAAACGTTGTAGCCAAAAAAGTGACGTCCGCACAAACTGCACTAAAAAGAGAGACATATGCACAAACCGCACTAAAACGAGATATATATGCAGAAACCGCACACCTCATTGAAGGCAGGTCCCACGTGCGTAACGTACAATCCATGGACGACGTAATCAGCCACCTAGCATCCGGAGTAAAGGTCTGTGTACACCAAAACAAAGGAAACATAAAGCTTCATTACACTATCTAATATTTAGATTTACTGAGCATGTCAACTTACAATATCTTTCGGCGGTTTGTCATAAGAGGAACTGGACGCAAGTCTGACCAGAATATTAAAGCGGTGCAACCCAACATACAAGACATTGGGTTGATAGAACCCAACATTGGACATTACACGCGAACCAAGTATGGCGGTACATACGATAAATTTATCAAAACAGATAGCGAATTAAAGTTAATTTGTATAAAGTAAGTAAGTAAGCAAGCAAGCAAGTTAAGTAAGCAAGCAAGCAAGCAAGCAAGCAAGTAAAGTAAGTTAAGTAAGTACGTAAGTAGGTAGATAGGTAGGTAGGTAGGTAGGTAAGTAAGCAAGCAAGCAAGCAAGTAAAGTAAGTTAAGTAAGTACGTAAGTAGGTAGGTAGGTAGGTAGGTAGGTAGGTAGGTAGGTAGGTAGGTAGGTAAGTAAGTAAGTAAGTAAGTAAGTAAGTAAGTAAGTAAGTAAGTAAGTAAGTAAGTAAGTAAGTAAGTAAGTAAGTAAGTAAGTAAGTAAGTAAGTAAGTAAGTAAGTAAGTTTATTAGTTTATCACCATTTTTAAAATTGCAAAATACGTAACTAAGAGATTTATAAATCTGTACAACATACAATAATATTACAAAGTACAAAAGTAATTATTGATTAGTGGTGAAAGGGTGGCGAAAGAACTATAAGTTATCAAGGTCAGCCACCCTCTCAGGATTGTTACTAATATAATTAATTAGTTAATGCGCATGTAGCAGGTAATTAAAATTATCAGATTTTGCATTTAAGACGAATGAAAAATTGAATTATTATACGAATGTGTTAGTTTATAATAAAATAATGTTCAATAATGGGAAAGAAGAGACACACGTGACTATCTTTAAATAATAATTTAACTATTACATATTTAAAATTAATATTACGAGGAATTAGAGCTAAAGGAAGAAAAAAATTAATTTTTTGCTTGTAGCTAGCTTGGATAGAAAGACTGAAAGAAATATGTGCGGAAACTTTACAGTCGGCTGCATAGATTCACTGAATTCATAGAAACATTGAAATTGATACTTTCAGACTTGACTTATAAGGCTGGTTCACACTAGTGGTTAAGTAAGAAGAAACCCAACTATTGACGACATCACAAACTAACATAATTTTCAACAGCAAAAATATTCTACGAGCGTGTTGCACGTGTTTGCGAAAGAGAAAATTGAAGTACAGTGCTACTGTAAGATATTCCGTGTTTTGCACTAAAACTAGGCAAGTTATGAGATAAAAATTAAATTTCAAATTAACTGCTGTGCTCATACACGAACTGTCGAATGTGTGTAGTTCGTCACAAACTAACACTTCTGAACTGTGAGGTACACCACCTTTTTTTGTGCAATGTGTTTCCGAAATGCAGGCGCTAGTGCCCGTCTAACTAGCGAATGGCTAAACGCATGTAACAGTGAAGAACTAGTGGCGCGAACGTGAAATTGTGTTTGTGTGGTAATAATTCTTTCTCGTAAGTCATTTTTGAAAAAATAGTATGTTTCTTTTCAATATTTTAAAGAGTGGATTGTTTTGTTTTGACCTGCAGTTTAACATTGGGTTCCGTTTTGCTTTAATGACAATCAACTGCCACGATTCTCAGTACTAAATGCGTTCAGAGCTTTGAAACCCGTGGAGCGTGTCAAACGGAACTCACCATATCCGTGATACTGCCAGCGTGGCCGCTGAATTCACGAACAATCCTCCGTATGTCGACATCCACGATGTTTACGCTAAAATTATCCAAAGCAACTGCCAACATTGAGCTGAAAGGAAACAAAATTTGCGCATTATCGTTTCAATTCAATTTCAATTTATTTATCTCTTTATAATACTACGCTAAAACATGATTAATAAAAGAATTGCTAATAAGTTTTGAAAAACGGTTAAAATGTATAGATAGATCTAGAACTAGAGAAAGGATAGCAAAAAGACTATAAAGTCACCTAGTCTGCTATCCTTTACCAAATATAGATAAAATGATTTTTAGACACTGGTGGGCATTAATGTTATCAGTTTAATTTAGGAAACATTAGTAATTTTTAAAATTATGACATTTTTATATAATCAAGTAATCCAGAATAAAGAAAATACATGTAGTTTAATTAGCCGGCAACAAAATAAGGTCAAATAAGGTCGTCAACAAGAAACGTAGGAGGAAAAGAAGGAGAAAGACGCAGAAAAATTAAAATCGGGAAATCACAATCGCCTAGTTACGTCAGCGCATGACATACGTCGAATTCAATTCTGAGTCTATTTTTACATTTTCTAGTTATTCGTGAGGCATTTTCATTTTTCATTAACATTCACACCCCCAGAATTTCACAAATATAAAAAAACTCCACAATAATTCCACAATTTCCATTTTCATTCAAAAAACAAAAAAAAATTAGCTATTTTTCCCCCAGAACGAAATAAAAACGATATAAAACATGTTACTCTGAGATAAGATGTAGACGGATACCGTCAAATAGTAGTAATTAACGAACGCAATTAACGCAACCACCGAAAATTAACACTTTATACCAGGGGTGTGCAAACTGAGGCCCGCGGGCCACTTGCGGCCCGCCGAGAGATCTTGTGCGGCCCACGAAGAGGTTTATCAACGTAATGAAAGTGCGGCCCACGAAGAGGTTTATCAACGTCATGAAAGTGCGGCCCACGAAGAGGTTTGTCAACGTAATGAAAGTGCGGCCCACACGATCCAGCTGAAGTCTGCGCCAATATCGCAACGATAGTGCGGGTAGTTTTTTCCTCTAGATCGGATGGCAGTAACCATTACAAGACTGTTGTCACTTAAGGTCACTTAATATATTTTTAATAACTTCCAAAATAGTTTCTTGAGTGTAGTAGTGCAGTAGTGATGATATGCGCAAATCGGATGCAAAAAAATCATTATTAGGTCCTACTGTACTTGACTCCTTGACCAAACTGCATGTGGCCCACAGGAATTGCTGGAATGTTTAATGTGGCCCGGCTAGTCAGATAATTTGCACACCCCTGGTTTACATATACATGTGAACACATGTAATAAAAGTTAACGTGAATGAGCCTTTAGATTTACCTCTCTCTGTGCAGACACGTACGGGACACGACTGCCGACAATTTCAACGAATCCAGCAACTCTTTCGACTTAAACCTCCAGAATTTCACCAGCTTGTCGGAGCCAGCCGTGACGGCGACTTGATTCAAGTTGTCGACAGCGGCCCCACGTACCGCACCCTGGTGCCCTGGTAAAATAACCACAATTTTGTTAGCAGTTTGTTAGAGCGAGTTAACGGCGGGGTGCAACAACGCATGCAAAGCAACTGCAGTTAAGCGACACTAAACTTGCTTGGAAAGCGGATGGGTCATCATACGGAAAAGCAAAGCGGAGTGCAACAAAGCACGCAAAGCAATTGAAGTTAAGCGACACTAAACTTGCTTGGAAAATGAATGAGTCATCATACGGAAAAGCAAAGCGGAGTGCAACAAAGCACACAAAGCAATTGAAGTTAAGCGACACTAAACTTACTTGGAAAATGAATGAGTCATCATACGGAAAAGCAAAGCGGAGTGCAACAAAGCACGCAAAGCAATTGAAGTTAAGCGACACTAAACTTGCTTGGAAAATGAATGGGTCATCATACGGAAAAGCGAAGCGGAGTGCAACAAAGCACGCAAAGCAATTGAAGTTAAGCGACACTAAACTTGCTTGGAAAATGAATGGGTCATCATACGGAAAAGCAAAGCGGAGTGCAACAAAGCACGCAAAGCAATTGAAGTTAAGCGACACTAAACTTGCTTGGAAAATGAATGAGTCATCATACGGAAAAGCAAAGCGGAGTGCAACAAAGCACGCAAAGCAATTGAAGTTAAGCGACACTAAACTTGCTTGGAAAATGGATGGGTCATCATACAGAAACGCGGAACTGGATAGTCTTGTCCACCATGTTATAAAAACAAACGTTTTTTACGCTTGTACTACTACTAGTTTCTAGCCAGAAAAGTGGGTACAGGGCTATAAAATTAGATTTTTAATATTTTTTGAACATTTTCTTGATAATTTGATGCTGGAATACAGAAGTCCAACATATTTAGCTTTTGTTTTTATAAAAAACATTTGACCAAATTTTTGATGCTTCCTACTTTGAAGCATCATAACGTAGTTTTAACTTAAGCCGACTTACGGACGGCTTTGGTTTGCAAGCACACATATATTATGTGTGGATTGAACCATCATATCTTCTCGTTTTTACCCTGAATTACTTTATCCACCTAAAAATCGTACAGTTTTAAATTATCGGGTACCTTTGGGATTTCCGTAAGAACCTCGGTGAATGCCAGACTGCATGTTGTAGCAGTCGACGTGTCCTGACGAATAACCCAGTATGCAGAAATTGCCACAAGATGTCACTGTCACAACCTGGGAGAACAGAAGCGAGAAATCATTGATGCACGACAATCACGACTTCATGCATGTAAACAGTGGCAGTTCATAGCTAAAATTACTCAGGGAGGGGGTGTGCTGGTGGTGAGAGGGGGTGGTAGCCATTGTTTTAATGCCGTGCAAAACAAAACAAACCTATGTAATTTTATTGATGTAATTTTAAACAAACAAACCTACGAAAATTTAGCCTAAATTGTCACAGTTCAAGCTTGATCCATTCACGGTAAGCATGTGACAACCGACAACAAACTGCGTGAGGGACAGTTCTTTTTCTACCTGGGCTCAGACATGTGCACGACAGCCAAACACCACTGTGCTGGGCTGTGAAGCAAACAGTACTACCCTCACGTGCTGTGGTTCCGTATATGTATAAAGAAAGAACTAAAAAAGAAGTTATCATATTGAATATTATCAATTATGTTGAGTGAAAATAGGGGGTAATGCAGTTCCACAGTACCTATACACGAGCCGCCACTACAAGTAAGCTGTCTTTTTTTTATACGTAGCAAACATTTTATACGTAGAATAAGCTACTATACATAGCAAAGTGACACATATGTATACTTAACACATATGTATGAAGACTTTCACACCCCAGAATTTAGCAGGCCAGATTTACACTAACAGAAAAACATGGATACTTTAAATAACAAGGTGATGACAGAAAGTGATACATAACTTGTGAATTTTAGAAAATATTGATAAATACTGATATATTTATCAAAAATAGTTGCACTTCAATCAATGCATTTTTTTTCTATACTCAATCTCAATTATTTAAGATTTAATTTTTGTCACATAACATCTTAAAAGACAAGAAAAGACTCTTCATAAATACATCTTAAAAAATGCCTCTTAAAATTTTATATCACTTACATGCTGTCTTACTGCACACAGAGATTGCATTGGCAGTAACCCTGCACAAAACTTGTAAATTTAAACTCTTGTGATGAATGTTCGGAGCGGCGATTTTGACGATGAGTCGTTTGAAACAAGTTTAGATAACAATGTGTAAAGTTTAAAAAATAACCACAGCATTCGTAGTGTACATGTCACTAACTAAGAAAAAGTATAAATTACTTTAAAGTTGTCAAAAAGATCAAAAATGTTTTTTTGGTGAATCAGTGGTGCACACTGGGATGGTAAATCAGTGATGCACACTGGGATGGTAAATCAGTGGTGCACACTGGGATGGTAAATCAGTGATGCACACTGGGATGGTAAATCAGTGGTGCACACTGGGATGGTAAATCAGTGATGCGCACTGGGATGGTAAATCAGTGATGCGCACTGGGATGGCAAATCAGTGATGCAAACTGGGATGGTAAATCAGTGATGCGCACTGGGATGGCAAATCAGTGATGCAAACTGGGATGGTAAATCAGTGATGCACACTGGGATGGTAAATCAGTGGTGCACACTGGGATGGTAAATCAGTGATGCACACTGGGATGGTAAATCAGTGGTGCACACTGGGATGGTAAATCAGTGATGCGCACTGGGATGGTAAATCAGTGATGCGCACTGGGATGGCAAATCAGTGATGCACACTGGGATGGTAAATCAGTGATGCGCACTGGGATGGCAAATCAGTGATGCAAACTGGGATGGTAAATCAGTGATGCACACTGGGATGGTAAATCAGTGATGCAAACTGGGATGGTAAATCAGTGATGCAAACTGGGATGGTAAATCAGTGATGCAAACTGGGATGGTAAATCAGTGATGCAAACTGGGATGGTAAATCAGTGATGCGCACTGGGATGGTAAATCAGTGATGCGCACTGGGATGGCAAATCAGTGATGCAAACTGGGATGGTAAATCAGTGATACGCACTGGGATGGTAAATCAGTGATACGCACTGGGATGGCTATGCAGTGCTGTTTTATCTTTTTTTAATTACACAAGTCTTTCCCGAAGGCTGCAGACCACATGACGCGGACTCTTCCGAAAACCGCCAACTTCGCCTACCACTCTCCATCAACGCACTTGCCATGCCAAACGTCCATTTTACATAATAAATTAACCTCGTTATAACGCCAGGCAGTGCGCAGTGAATTACCCAAAAAACGTTATTGTGTTGCAAAGACAACATCCTTTTAAATACAAACAATAATGATGTTTAAGGATTTAAATCTTCTAACTCTTTCCTCACACCGCGAGGCCATTACTCCCGTAAAATTTATCCTCCGTGCGCGTGTACGCTGTACGACAAAAAGACATTGACATGTCACACACGATACAACTTTTGCGTACCCCCCCCCCCCGGCTTAACTGTTTCACACATCCGAGAAGTACTCACACACCAGGATTAGGAACCACTGTTATAAACGTACCGTAGCCGTAGCCGGCTTAACTGTTTCGCACCTCCGAGAAGTACTCACACACCAGGATAGGAACCACTGTTATAAACGTACCGTGGCCGTAGCCGGCTTAACTGTTTCACACCTCCGAGAAGTACTCACACACCAGGATAGGAACCACTGTTATAAACGTACCGTGGCCGTAGCCGGCTTAACTGTTTCGCAACTCCGAGAAGTACTCACACCCCCCAGGATAGGAACCACTGTTATAAACGTACCGTAGCCGTAGCCGGCTTAACTGTTTCACACCTCCGAGAAGTACTCACACACCAGGATAGGAACCACTGTTATAAACGTACCGTGGCCGTAGCCGGCTTAACTGTTTCGCAACTCCGAGAAGTACTCACACCCCCCAGGATAGGAACCACTGTTATAAACGTACCGTAGCCGTAGCCGGCTTAACTGTTTCACACCTCCGAGAAGTACTCACACACCAGGATAGGAACCACTGTTATAAACGTACCGTGGCCGTAGCCGGCTTAACTGTTTCGCATCTCCGAGGAGTACTCACACCCCCCAGGATAGGAACCACTGTTATAAACGTACCGTGGCCGTAGCCGTCTTCTCCGACTCTTTGAACCTCTCGTGCATCAACTTGTGCTGACCCATGGTACAGCGCTGGTAGCTCCACGTCGTGCAGACGGCCATGTTGCGATGACAGGCTACGATGTTGTCCCAGTCGCTCTCCTTTGCCGTTTCTGAAAAGTTAAGCCGCTTTCACACCAGCAAGTTTTCTGTATCAATTTCTTTTCTACTGGTCTGCTTAATCATTACCTATTTAGCTTTTGTAAATACACAATCTGTAGCGGATAGCCCTATAGGCTGAATAGGCTGAAGCCTAAGGCCCGGGATCAAAAGGGGCCCGGCAAAATAAAACGAAAAAAAAAAATTTTTTTGTAAAAAAAAATAAATTGACAAAAGAGCAAGGGGCCCGCCAAACTAAAATATAGAAACTAAAGTTACTTTCAGAGTTTCTGATTGGCTTATTTTAGTTGACATCTAACCCAGAAACTCACCAAGCTGTAATCGTGTTTATATAGTCCTAGTCCACAACTCAAGGATCACGAAGATATAATTTTTATCACAATCGGTGGGCAAAAACTCACAAAATTAAACAAACTTACAAACGACGAGCGCTCAACAAAAACACGTCAGCTCAGCAGTGTAGCAACATTTAAAAGGCCCGTTCCAAGCTCAAGCCTAAGGCCCATAAAATCATAATCCGCCGCTGTGCACAAGTAGTGCATAATTTACTGTATCAATTTCTTTACTGGTCTGCTTATTCATTACCTATTTGGCTTTTGTAAATACATAATTAGTGCATAATGTTCTATACTGCAGGCTCTGGCTATATAAACTGGTTGTATGTTTGTAAAAATTTACCACTGATGATGACAGCAGTAGCCGTGTCGAAACGTTTGACATGATTTTTAACTATATAAATTAACAAAAGCTTTAGCAAAGTTGTGATATTTTAACTAAACTAAATTCTGTTTCAACTCGCAATCAAACATGTCACTGTCGAGCTTCCTGTAAGCGCGCCACGACACGTTACACATACCCAACTCTGAACACAGTTACCTGAATGAAAATCGGTGATTGGTGGCAACCTGTAGGCGTCTAATTTCAGCCCCTGCTTCTTGCTCGCTTTCTTATTCATGCTCGCTCGACCTAAACTCTTGTTACGACTGTCGTGAACGGTGCTGAATGAACGTAGGACGCTGTCTTGACCTGAAACGTCACAAAGAACATCGCTTTAATCTGACATCAACAGCGAAACACGGCACTACACGTAGACACACACATGCCCAGAAACACAAACATACTCACTCACGCACGCACGCACACACACACACAGACACACACACAGGCACACGCACACACACACACGCACACACACACACGCGCACACACACATGCACACACACACACAGACACACACACACGCACACACACATGCACACACACGCACACACACACACGCACACACACATGCATACACACACGCACACACACAGACACACACACACACGCACACACACACACACAGACACACACACACGCACACACACATGCACACACACGCACACACACAGGCGCACACACATGCACACACACACGCACACACACACACACACACACACACACATATACATACACACACATACACACACACACACACACACACACATACACACACACACACACACACGCACACACACACACACACACTAGCCTCAATGCACAACAAGGCTTACCAGCACTTAGAATGTTGTGACCATTGTTACCATGGAAACGAATCTTATTCGGCGGTGCGGAATGTCCTTCACGATGTCGCAGCACTCTGGCGCCCCCGTCCGGCAAATCAAAAATCCACACCTGGAAAGACGAATCAGGAATAGGCAACATGATCAAGGAGATTCAAATCTCTAAGGAAGATAACGCAATTCTGGCAAAAGTGACCTTTGGATAATTTCTAAAACTTTAGTTAGAACTAACAGCTGTCTCACGAGAACTCATTATCGCATAACCTGTTACTATTACCATGCCTGTTCTTTGAAATTTCACAGTCAGGCAAATTTTAAAAGCTTGGCTTCTTTAACACAAAGCTTGGCTTCTTTAACACAAAGCTTGGCTTCTTTAACACAAAGTTTGGCTTCTGGCAACACTAATCATTTAAGTGGGTAGTCATTGATTTTTTCAAAGTTTGTTTTTTACTATGTACCTTACTGTTTGTTAGCCATTGAATTATTGAAAACTTTTTTTCTTTATTGAAAACTTTTCCTTTAAGGGAAAACCGGATGATTGTGTAAACGGAGCTCAGAATAAAGAATGCTCTAAAATATTGAAAATTACAACAGTTTTTTTTAATCAAAGCTTTGATTAAATAATAATTACCTCGGTTACTAAATTTTGTTAAACTTTCAAAGCTGCGCGCGGCTCAGTGAATCTACTAAGATTGGCAACGGCACCTTTTTGTAGTGACCAGCCTACTATTTACCTCACTTACCTAACTTAGAATACTATTTACCTCATTTACTTAACTTAGAATACTATTTACCTCATTTACTTAACTTACAATACTATTTACCTCACTTATACTATTTACCTCACTTAGAATACTATTTACCTCACTTAGAATACTATTTACTAAATTTGATTTACTTACTTACTTACCTACCTACCTACCTACCTACCTACCTACCTACCTACCTATCTACCTACTTACGTACTTACTTAACTTACTTTACTTGCTTGCTTGCTTGCTTACTTACCTACCTACCTACCTACCTATCTACCTACTTACGTACTTACTTAACTTACTTTACTTGCTTGCTTGCTTGCTTGCTTGCTTACTTAACTTGCTTGCTTGCTTACTTACTTACTTTATACAAATTAACTTTAATTCGCTATCTGTTTTGATAAATTTATCGTATGTACCGCCATACTTGGTTCGCGTGTAATGTCCAATGTTGGGTTCTATCAACCCAATGTCTTGTATGTTGGGTTGCACCGCTTTAATATTCTGGTCAGACTTGCGTCCAGTTCCTCTTATGACAAACCGCCGAAAGATATTGTAAGTTGACATGCTCAGTAAATCTAAATATTAGATAGTGTAATGAAGCTTTATGTTTCCTTTGTTTTGGTGTACACAGACCTTTACTCCGGATGCTAGGTGGCTGATTACGTCGTCCATGGATTGTACGTTACGCACGTGGGACCTGCCTTCAATGAGGTGTGCGGTTTCTGCATATATATCTCGTTTTAGTGCGGTTTGTGCATATGTCTCTCTTTTTAGTGCAGTTTGTGCGGACGTCACTTTTTTGGCTACAACGTTTGTTTTTAAATTCCTTATGTGCACTACTGGCAAAAAACGAATGCTCGATTTTTCTTGCTTTTGTAACCGTACCATCTTGTTACTATTTAGAATTGTAGAAAACTATCTTTCTACTCGGAATTGAACCCAGGATCTCGCAATGAGTGCTAGAAGGTTGTCAGTATTTAAGCGTAGACATGTTAGTTTAAATGCTCCGTTTTAGACGTATTAGTGCGCGGATGGTTGCTCTACATTTTGCCAAATTTGATATTTCAGTTCAGTTCAATTTTGTTTTATTGCTTCATTGATGCTAGTAAGTATACAATTGTAGTTTTAGTAATGTATGAAGTCACAGTGCTGTAAAAACATATTGAATATTGTTTGCTAAAATTTTAATGATTAATTGCTGTCGACTCGCATGTTTAAAACATAAACAAACTTTATACTTACATAAGGCTAAAAATTTGTTTTGAAAGTTTATATTAGTTACACGCTATCTTATTGCATACAGAGCTTGTGATGGCAGTAACACAGTATAAAAGACTTGTAAGTTTAAACTCCCGCGCTGATCGTTAGGTGCAACCATTTTAACGCTGATTTGTTTGATAGAAGTTTAGATAACACCGAGTAAAGTTTGAAAAAAGAGCATTCCTTGTAGATTTCGCTAACTAAGCAAAATTTTAAATTACTGTATCTTTGCAAAAAAGGTTAAAAATATTATTTTGGTGAAACAGTAGTGCACACTGGGATGTTGATACCGCGATATTTTACCAGGTGGTGCAAACATTTTAAATTATTAGGAAGTTTCTTTTTCAATTACGAACGTCTTTCAAACAGGTAAGGATAATGGAAAGTCAATTGTGTGCTTGCATAGCAAAATCGTCCACAATTCGGCAATTAAGCTTTTCCAGTTATTCACATATCCTGAATCTCCATTTCATGAGGATCATTTTGATACCAAGCTCATCGCTCTATATTATTTCTAAGCTGAGATAATCCACGTTGAAGTTGAGGTGCAGGCTGCACACTCAAAAACATAATCTTGAGAAAATCACTGTTAAAGTCAGCCATTGTTTTTTGTCTCATTTTTACAAAACACTTAACAACCGTGCAAATGTTGGTTGCTACGGACTTTGCAAGAACACTTTGAAGTTATAGTTAAATCCAGTAGATGGCTCTTCCTGATGAAGATCTGGGTTTGACAACAGAAAAAATCTGAAGCAAAATGGCTGCTTCCTCGAGCTACAATCAGAGTTTGAAAATACAAGCTTCTTTACAATTGCAGTACCAATTTCTAGACAGCAAAGTTTTTCAGTGTTTTTTAAACACTTTTTTCATAATTTAATGCTAGAATATAAAAGTCCAATATATTTAGCATTTGTTTTTATGAAATATGAAAAATTGACATTTGATCAAATTTCTGGGTCCTTCTACTTTGAATCATCGTAACGTAGTTTTAACTATGCCGACTTGCGGACAGCTTTGGTTTACAAGCTCACATGTAGCTTCAGTTTGGAAAGTTTTTTTTGGAACATACTTTAAAATTGACTTTTAGTTTTTTTTCTCATTTAGTCCTATAGATTGTTTTTTGCTGGACTCGGCTTGCACCAGTCTCACAATGTCTCCCACGGGAGAATTCCTGGCCACCTCCCACGTCGACGACTTCGGCGTTTATCTGTGGTCCAATCGATCACTGTATACGCACATTTCACTGCGCCCCCTACCGGCAAATTTCGAACCGGGGCTGATGGAGTTACCCGCTGTACTGCTGTCAAGTTCAGGTAAGTCAAGAATTTGTAAGCACTCTCTGGAGCTGCACCGTAAGAATCATATGTCTAGACCACTGTGCTGCACCCTCAAATTCAAAAGATTTGTTTATTTAATTGAGTGTTTTGGTCTTAGTGGCGCTTTTTCCTTAGTCTCCTAGGCCTTCATGGCAGCCTATGAATATATAAGCACTCTCTGGAGCTGCAATGGAAAAGTCGCATGTCTAGACCACTGTGCTACACCCTCAAATTCGGAAGCTTTATGTAATTAATTAATATATTTAAATCAGTTTGATTATTGATTATTGGTAGGTTTAGAGGTTGGAGATGCGGCAGAATCCGCCGATGAAGAGGCTGTGGAATTTCAATCACCGGAGCAGATTGCCAGCGAACTGGTGACGTTGTCGCTGCTGCCGGAGTCGCGATGGAAAAACCTGACCAATCTGGATTTAATTCGGGTGAATTTATCAAAGTATTTTCTGTTTACGGTGAAATAAAAACTAAGAATGCAGTTATTAGTTGATTTGAGGGAAACGCATCTTAGCAGACTGAACCGAGATGAAAGGAGTTTTGCCTGTTAAAGGAAAAGTCAAGTCTCTCAGGAAGTTGAACTTATTCTAATATTTGAGGAAAATGTTAGAAAGCTTCAAGCAATGAAATTGTGATAAGCGCCTCGTGTAAGTAATAATTTCAATTTAAAATCACGATCACTTTACGCTTGGGCGCGCTCATTTTGGTGAAAAATGGCGTCATCTCGTTACCGTGCAATATAAACTGTTATTCTGCCAAGTGCTTAAGCAATCTTTTTTTCACTTATAGAGCGATCTCTATAAACTAAGTAACCCACCCGGTACCTACTTAATGCTCGCAAGTTTCCCTGTGTATCTGAAAGTCAACAAAAGTTTGTAAATTAATTTACGCAATTAATGTATACTACTTACACATTTTACGGAATAATCCTGTGGGTTAAAGCTATGCAACCACTATAATCTTGTTCATAATTGATCAAATGACTAATTTTACATAAACACAGTTAAACACAACGCTAGAGTAACTGAACTTCTGAGTGAACTGTAGAAATTTCTCAACGTGTACCTTCATCACAGCTTGCCTTCACTGCATTCACGCTGCCAAGCAGACACCAGCTTACGTCATCACAGCTTGCCTTCACTGCATTCACACTGCCCAGCAGACACCAGCGTATCTTCATCACAGCTTGCCTTCACTGCATTCACGCTGCCAAGCAGACACCAGCTTACGTCATCACAGCTTGCCTTCACTGCATTCACACTGCCCAGCAGACACCAGCGTATCTTCATCACAGCTTGCCTTCACTGCATTCACGCTGCCCAGCAGACACCAGCTTACGTCATCACAGCTTGCCTTCACTGCATTCACACTGCCCAGCAGACACCAGCGTACCTTCATCACAGCTTGCCTTCACTGCATTCACGCTGCCCAGCAGACACCAGCTTACGTCATCACAGCTTGCCTTCACTGCATTCACGCTGCCCAGCAGACACCAGCGTACCTTCATCACAGCTTGCCTTCACTGCATTCACGCTGCCCAGCAGGCACCAGCTTACGTCACCACACCTTGCCTTCACTGCATTCACGCTGCCCAGCAGACACCAGCTTACGTCATCACAGCTTGCCTTCACTGCATTCACGCTGCCCAGCAGACACCAGCTTACGTCATCACAGCTTGCCTTCATTCACGCTGCCCAGCAGACACCAGCTTACATCATCACAGCTTGCCTTCACTGCATTCACGCTGCCCAGCAGACACCAGCGTACCTTCATCACAGCTTGCCTTCACTGCATTCACACTGCCCAGCAGACACCAGCTTACGTCATCACAGCTTGCCTTCACTGCATTCACACTGCCCAGCAGACACCAGCTTACGTCATCACAGCTTGCCTTCACTGCATTCACACTGCCCAGCAGACACCAGCGCGTACCTTCATCACAGCTTGCCTTCACTGCATTCACGCTGCCCAGCAGACACCAGCTTACTTCATCACAGCTTACCTTCACTGCATTCACGCTGCCCAGCAGACACTAGCTTACTTCATCACAGCTTGCCTTCACTGCATTCACACTGCCCAGCAGACACTAGCTTACGCCATCACAGCTTGCCTTCACTGCATTCACACTGCCCAGCAGACACCAGCCTACGTCATCACAGCTTGCCTTCACTGCATTCACGCTGCCCAGCAGACACTAGCTTACTTCATCACAGCTTGCCTTCACTGCATTCACGCTGCCCAGCAGACACCAGCTTACTTCATCACAGCTTGCCTTCACTGCATTCACGCTGCCCAGCAGACACTAGCTTACTTCATCACAGCTTGCCTTCACAGCATTCACACTGCCCAGCAGACACTAGCTTACTTCATCACAGCTTGCCTTCACAGCATTCACACTGCCCAGCAGACACTAGCTTACTTCATCACAGCTTGCCTTCACAGCATTCACACTGCCCAGCAGACACCAGCTTACTTCATCACAGCTTGCCTTCACAGCATTCACACTGCCCAGCAGACACTAGCTTACTTCATCACAGCTTGCCTTCACAGCAGTCACGCTGCCCAGCAGACACTAGCTTACTTCATCACAGCTTACCTTCACAGCATTCACACTGCCCAGCAGACACTAGCTTACTTCATCACAGCTTGCCTTCACAGCATTCACACTGCCCAGCAGACACTAGCTTACTTCATCACAGCTTGCCTTCACTGCACTCACGCTGCCCAGCAGACACTAGCTTACTTCATCACAGCTTGCCTTCACAGCATTCACACTGCCCAGCAGACACTAGCTTACTTCATCACAGCTTGCCTTCACAGCATTCACACTGCCCAGCAGACACTAGCTTACTTCATCACAGCTTGCCTTCACAGCATTCACGCTGCCCAGTGGACACTAGCTTACTTCATCACAGCTTGCCTTCACAGCATTCACACTGCCCAGCAGACACTAGCTTACGTCATCACAGCTTGCCTTCACTGCATTCACGCTGCCCAGCAGACACCAGCTTACTTCATCACAGCTTGCCTTCACAGCATTCACGCTGCCCAGCAGACACCAGCTTACGTCATTTTTTTCCAAATATACAAGCATCAACGTTCGTTTGGTGGGAGATAAAAAATATTTAAATTTCTTTTACATTTTTTAAGCAAAACATCCTATACGCATATCTTGTGCTTTGATTTCAATATTTTTAATTGTGTATTAAAATGCAATAAATGTTGATTGAGGGTTGGTGGTTCCTCTAACTTTTTTCTTTTATTTAGCTCCACCTAGTGCCAGTAAATTAAAGTTCTTTTCAATATCATATACCACCACAATATACCATATCTCAATATCTTCTCATATCAATACCACCTTTTTTTGATTGATTAGGCTTGCTTCTAGTAATTTTTATTGGGGATTCATGGCTGAGTGGATACGTGTGCACACTTTGCGGGAAGTCGTTTTTGTTTACATGAGTTTTTGTGAGATGTGCTTACTCTCTGTATAAACTTTAATTTTTCCGTAGCAAGAAGTTTTAATCTTTTAAATAATCTTCTATTAAATATTTAGCTAATAGATTTTTTTTTATTAAAGTCTAATTTTATTAAAATCAGACATTATTAATTTTCAAATTTAATTAGTTTTAATCGACAGTTTTAATGAATTTTTTTGCTTACAGAGAAGAAATAAACCCAAACAGCCGCCAAGAAAACCGAAAGCCGCGCCGTTTTTTCTACCGACTGTTGCCAGCGTCGAGGGCTTCAAATTTCTGCCAGCAGATGGAGCAACCGAAAGCAAAGTAAGCAAGCTTGATTAACCCGACTTCAGTTTAGCATATTTTTCTGCATTTGCTGTTAAGATTATTGCACAATGGAGGTAAATAATTAATAATTGTTGATTTTTCTGTACGATTTGTAAACAAAAAAGGTTAAAATTCACCTGCCGTATATCAAGTAATGCCTTGAAGTTTCATACGTTTTTGATTTTTTGGAAGTTTATCTCCTCTTCCTTGTTGGAGCTGGCACTAAGCTTACTGGCTATACCTAGGACACTGATAACTAGTAATTGTTTGTAGCAGCCATAAATGTCACCTTGTTAATTCATTTGTTAATGTCACTTGTTGGACATTAATTAAATTTTTAACCTATTATTCAATTATCAGAAATGCTCTGATATGGGCAGGATACAAAATATGGTTATGTTTTCCTTTAAATTTATTCTGCTTCCCGTTTCACTCCTTGAAATTTTCTCTTTCTAACGTTTGATGTTGTGTTACATGTGCTGTTTAGGGAGAGAAAAGTGAAGAATCAAAGTTGAGACAATTAATGCCAGTCTCGGAGCTCGGAAGGATGTTGCTAGATGCGGAACAGAATCACAAATGTAAGTTGTAAAATTTGTGAAAGGAAGACCGGACGATTGCTTAGACTCAATTTCATTTTAATTTACTGTGCAAAATATACATGTTCTTGTCTATAAAAGTTAGCAATTGTTCCTTATATTTGAATAATTAGCTTGGACAGTTAATTAAAGACAACCAAACACAGCTGTTGCTTATATCAGAAACTAACCACAGTTTGTGCAATGACAGGCATTTTCCCTTGCATGTCAAGCACATTTGTGTAAGTGTTACAGTATTGGTTAAACGCCTGATGTCACAAAGAATGTGCTTTACATCATATGACGTCAGAAACTAACACTGCAGTTCATGATCATGGTTATCACGGTACCGCCTTATATTTGTCGGCCACGCGAATGTGGCAAAAAGGCGCCAATCTTAGTAGATTCACTCACTGAGCCGCTCGTAGCTTTGAAAGTTTAACAAAATTTGAGTATCCAAGGTAATTATTATTTAATGTAAACTTTGATTTAAAAAAAGCTTTTGTAGTTTTCAATATTTTAGAGCATTCTTTATTCTGAACTAATGTTTACACAATCATCCGGTTTTCCTTTAAAGAAATATATACATAATATACAGATATAGAGATAAACTTTCATCATTGTACAGAACCTTGAACTAGTATGCATAACATTTACCTGTAATCAACTGCTGGCTTCTTTTCAGTTCATGGAAAATTTTACCTGGTCAGTTGGCTTCGTAGAACTTTAGAGAGCAACGTATTGTATTACGTCTGGTTTAGAAAATAAACTGCATGTGATGTGAACAACTTACCTGCGATCTACCTTGTTAATTCTTACAAAGGAGTCTTTTAGCACGTATTTTTAGTATTTCTTCATATTTCTAAAATGTTTTCGCCACCATGTTGAATTCAAGGTCGACGTTGTTCACGTGGAATTGTTTCTATAAAGTTTCACGACGATCCATTGCAAACTTACGGGGTCTTACGCTTTTTCTGAAAAAGACGTTTTCGCTGCCACCAAAATGGCGGTTCAAAAATCCGATTCGTTCGGCCAATGAAAATTTCAGTTTGCCCCTAGTGTACCCGAGTCCTTAGACTTACCTTCTTTTCATAAAAGTCATCCCCTAACAAGAACAAGAACAACAACGACATGAAGATGAGTCACTCGACCAAAAACCACCAGAATCACCAAAAGTTGAGCTAAACGGAGCCAAAATGCTCCAAATTTGATGTTTGGGGCAAATGTAACACGTAGCTAAATTAGTGGGATTGCTGCTTTAGAAATTTTTAACCATTGTTTTAATACGGTGTAAAATGTAACAAATATATTTTAATGTTGTAATTAGTAATTGTAATTTTAAACAAACAAACACGAAAATTTGTACATAAACTTGATAAAATCCTAAACAAAAAAATTATTTACTTACAAATAGCCTAAATGTCGCAGTTCAAACGGCACACGGTTTTTCAGCACGCACCTGACAATAAGCCGTGTGAGTGACAGTACTTTCTCTACCTGGCAGCAGACGCTAGCAGTGCGGCATACAGCATGTTATCTCAGACGTGTGCGCACAACAGGCAAACACATCACTGTGCTGGGCTGTGAAGCAAACATATGCCGGTACACGGTTTTTCAGCACGCACCTGACAATAAGCTGTGTGAGGGACAGTACTTTCTCTACCTAGCAGCAGACACTAGCAGTGCAGCTTACAGCATGTTATGTTAGCCGTATGCGCGCAACAGCCAAACACCACTATGCGGGGCTGTGAAGCAAACAGTACTACCCTCACGGACTCTGGTACCATACAAGTATAAAGAAAGAACTAAATAAAGACTTACTATAATTATTGAATATTATCGATAATTTTGAGGGACAATAGGGGGTGCTGCAGTTCCACAGCACCTATAAACGAGCTGCCACTGTCTAAATATCTGTTATGATTGTTCGAATGACCGTCGGTCAAATTTAACATAAATTATTTACAGATGATGACATTCTGGCAAAATTCAAGATCCTCGGACCATCACACATTGACCTCGAGGTCAGATCTCTGGCTCCGGAGGGAGGCGGGTCGATTGACCTCATGTTGGCGTTTCTACACTTCGTTCGGCACGTTTTAGAGACGAATCGTGATTTTGAATTGGCGCAGGCTTATCTGGGCCTCTTTTTAAAGGTGAGGACTTCTCTTTTTTTGGTATTTTATTGGCATTTGGAAAGAGAAGGTGTCAGGTGTTATGAAGTTCTAAACTTTCAAAGAAGCCACTCATTTTTCAGGAAGCCACCCATTTTACAGGAATTTGTTGCCGTAAAGTGTATTACAGGTTTGCAACTCAGCAACAACAGCAATAATGATACAGTAAATTACGTTTGACTCGAACACCTCGGGACCGGAAAATTTGTTCGAGTTATGCGAGGGCGCGAGTTCGACAATGTTCGTAAGAAAACAAGATTGAGTCGCTCATCAACAGAGGAAAATGAACTGTAGTCTGTGAAAATGACAAATTGAGCTTTTAATCAAATATCAAACAACATTTTTACGAATAATGAAAAATAAAACAACTGGTCCTTGTCTACTACTCTGAGTAGCATGGTTAATAGAATTCGGCAATACAGTGTTGCTTCACTTATCGCAGGTATTCTGTTCCAGGCCTACCCACGATAAGTGAATTTCTGCGAAGTAGAGACGCTATACAGTCTAGTCTCGGTATGTCGCCACTGTCCGTCTAGGGCAAATTTTTACCGTCTAGAGGCGAGTATGGCGAGATAACAGGAATATAACGAAGTTAGTCTATATGTATATATGAAGAATTATTCGTATAAATACAAATTTCCTTTTTTTGTTCAGGATTAAGACAAAACAGTTTTCGCTTCAGAGACATCATGTTAAGTTGCTCACACTTTGTGGAAACTCAAACTTAAACGCAGCTTTGGTGTTATAGAGTAAGGATATCGGTGACGCTTTAGTTTCTCTGCGCATTAACCAACCACAGCACTCCTAATCTAATCCTGGTGAGACACACACTAGATTAATTATGTCTGTCTATCGAGTACAGCAGCATTGTCTACATACCGCGGTTATATTGATCGACACGCGGTATATGTATTGATCGATTCACCTCTGAGTTTGTCTGTTTGGCGACATAACGAACATAGTTTACATAAGCACTCATCCTAGCATGACATGGCGAGGGCGAGAAGCGAGGGTGGCGACTTAACGAGGTAAATATCAAAGCAGAAAATCCGTCCTGGTACTTTCTATGGGGAGAGACGAGTTTGGCGGCATAACGAGGGGCGAGATAACGAGGCTGTACTTATTTTAGTAGTTATACATTATTTTAAGTCTTTATAAACCCTCCCCACACTCTTATACATAACCCTTTCCCATTCCCTTAATAACTTTTCCCATACTGTACATGTATCTTTTAAAAAACTTTACTTAAATGTTCATAAAAATGTAACAAACTCTTAAACCTAGATATGTAATTTTAAAAATTTGACGTGTGTTGTGTACAATCTCACGTCGGCAAGTAGCATCTCAAGCGGGCGCAAGTACTACATTTCATTTTTGGTGTGTATTCATCCGCCGAATAAATACAGTATTTACTGTAAATGGTAATTCTTTTTGACTTATAATGTTCTTTTAATGTTAGAATTAATATTTTTAATGTATTTTTATACATTTTGTGATTTTTTATGCAAAATTCATCAAATCTATACATTACCGTACAATACGTACTACGCATGTGCAAAAATACTTTAAACGGAGTACCCCGCAAAACAGCGGAAATACCGCGATAAATATTTTACATTAATATTTTTGAAAACCCGCGAAAGAGCGAGTCCGTGATAAACGAACCGCGAAGTAGCGAGGGAACACTGTAATAAACTTGGTATCAAAATGATCCTCATGAAATGGAGATTCAGGATTTGTGAATAACTAGAAAAACTTAATTGCCGAATTATGGACTATTTTGCTATGTAAGCACTTAGAACACATATTTATTGTCTTGATTTTAATTTTTCTTCTAGCTTCACGGAGATCTCATCAAATCGGAGAAGGTTCTAGCAGACGAACTAAGGGACATCTCCGAGGTACAGCGCACCGCATGGGACGGTCTTAGTCGGACGTTTAAAGAGTGCCTCTGTCTGATCAGTTACTTGAAGAACGCTACGTTGTGATGACTAGAGTTTATGTAGCTAATGTTCACACTGTGCGCGTTCACTGTATATAGACGTTAACAATGTTTTAGTAATTGTTGAAATGAAGCCAAGTGAAGTGTACAGCAGTGTGGTTGACATCAATGGCTTCGTGTAAATAGTTAAAGCACAACCAGGAAAAATTCCTGTGAAAAGATGAAACGACATTAATTTCTCCTTGGCTAATCGGTTGGTTTGTCCTGGAACTCTGTACAGCAACCAGATCTCTTGGGCTGTAGCAAGTAGGCGATCAGTAAAATAGTGTGTATGATCACGCAAGTGTACACCAGACTAAACTACTCAATAGGCTAAGTTGAAGTGAATGAAAAGGGCGTGTTTTTCTGAATTTTATCCAATTAAATCAGTTGTAAATGTTTAAACAAACAGCATGATTGGACAGCCGAGATTCTCCTGAATAGAACAGTACCTAATTTGTAATCATTTAGTTATGTCTGTGCTCATATAGTAGCAGAAAAGTCATGGGTCTATTTATAAGATCTATATATCTTATAAGATTTATTTTGAATGGTGCAGTAGGAAGGAATTAATGCGTAGTTGAAAAGGCCTTTTGTTAATTTAACGAACAGTAAATGGCGACACGTGTAATTAGTAATTATCTAATTTGTAATCATTTAGTTATGTCTGCGCTCATACAGTAGCAGAAAAACTCATGGGTCTTATAAGATCTATTTTGAAAGATGCAGTAGGAAGGAATTAATGCGTAATTGTTAATTTAACGAACAGTAGATGGCGACACATGTACCATCATTCACTGTGCAGAAGCTCCTATGTTTCAAGTCTAATTGTAAGAAGCAAAGAAGTTTGTCAAGTTTCTCTTCATTTCTGTTGCTTATTTATTTCATTTTATTTCGTAATAGTTGGCTCGTTTGTCCGGACCTATTTCACCAACATGCAGGAGACGTCCGATCCGTTTTGAATGGTGAGGTTCTGAAGGAGTTAATAGCGGGCTTGTGCCATAACTAAGTGGCGAATCATTGTCATTAAATTCATTGTAATAAATTCATTTGCAATAAAAATGTTTTTACACACATTAACTATTATTATTATTATTATATCAAAATTTCATTTAGTTAATACGATAATGCTATGAAAAGTTATTAAACCAACTTAGTAACTATTACTCGTAAAAACACAAACACAACGGGACGGAATAACAAACTGAGTAAATATCATTAACTGGACGAATTACGAAAGTACAGATTCGAGGCTCGGATCGTTAGTAGCGCCATCTATTAAGTGTGGGAGATACTACATTTTCACAACTACGTATATTCACAACCGATAAGAGGACGGATTACGATACGTCAGATGTGCGACTGAAATACGCGCAGCTTGCAAATTAGAATCGTTCATAAGTCGGCATAGTTAAACTACGTTATGATGCTTCAAAGTAAGAATGCACCAAAAATTTTGGTCAAATGTCAATTTTTTGTTTTTTATAAAAATGCTAAATATATCGGACTTCTATATTCCAGCATTTATCTAGCAAAAATACCAAAAATTGAATTTTATAACCCCGCACCCACTTTTCTGGCTAGAAACTAGTACTACAATTGTAAAAAACTGTTTTTTATAAAAAACAGTCATAAAAAATTTTCATAATTTTCATAACCACTCCGAGCACGTGGAAGCAGCCATTTTGCTTCGGGTTTTTTGTATTGCCAAGGCCATGTCTTTGTCAGGAAGAGCCATCTACTGGATTTAAACATAACTTCATTGTGTTCTTGCAAAGTCCGTAGCAACCAACATTTGTACGGTTGCTAAGTGTTTTGTAGAAACGCTACAAAAAAACAATGGCTGACTTTAACAGTGATTTTCTCAAGATTATGTATTTCAGTGTGCAGCCTGCACCTCAACTTCAATGTGGATTATCTCAGCTTAGAAATAACACAGAGCGATGAGCTTGGTATCAAAATGATCCTCATAAAATGGAGATTCAGGATGTGAATAACTAGAAAAGCTTAATGCCAACTTATGGATGATTTTGCTGTGCAAGCACACAGATGTAAATAATTGTACAAAAACATAGTCGATACTGTATAAAATGGTTATCATCACAGAGCTTGAGACTCATTCTCGCTATTTATGCAGATCAGCCTGTAATCATAAATATCCTTGCAATCATTCACCAATTTCCACCGTTCATGTTATCAATGTAAAATGAAAGACTACAGCCACAGAAAAAAATCAATAATTCACAAAGTTACGGAAACCATTAGGGGCCTTTACGATTTGCCGTGTCGTGGTCACGTTGTAACAACGGCGGCTGCGATGGTCACTGCTAACTATCAAGAAGCGTTCGCTAAGATGTCGTCGACGGCGTCCCAGTCGATGACGGACGAGATGGCGCTGCTTCTGTTACTTAACAGGTCGAGGTTTGAACTTCTGGGCGTCACGGTTTCCGTCAAGTTCACTTGGCTCGATGGAGCGCGGCCGGCGGACGTTTCGAAACTCTCGTCGTACGAGAACGTTCTTCCGTTGCAGAGAGCATCGACACGTCTGTTCAGGTCGCTAATCTTGCACGAGTCTTCGTCTTCCGGGACGGGCGGACGGGAGACTTCGGAAGTCATCTCAAAACTGTCTTCGTACGAGAAAGTTCTTCCGCTGCGAAACGAGTCAACTGCAACAGGACCGGTCGCATGTCCACGTGATGGGAGCGTTTCCGCGTCCTCCATCAGATCCACAGCTTGCTGTTTTTGCAATGATGCCGAATGCTTGAGAGCTTGCTGCTGGGGTAAGGAAGAGGTCCTTGGCTGCTCGGGTAAGGAGGCAGTCCTTGGCGTCGGTATCGGCAACCTGGGAACCACACGGGGCGTGTTGACGTGCGAATCGTCAGCCAGCGTATCGCTTCTCTGGGTTGCCATGGGAACCGCACGCGGCGTGTTGACGTGCGAATCGTCAGCCAGCGTATCGCTTCTCTGGGGTGCCATGGGGACCGCACGCGGCATGTTGACGTGCGAATCGTCAGCCAGCGTATCGCTTCTCTGGGTTGCCATGGGAACCGCACGCGGCGTGTTGACGTGCAAATCGTCAGCCAGTGTATCGCTTCTCTGGGTTGCCATGGGGACCGCTGCACGAGGCGTGTTGACGTGCGAATCGTCAGTCAGTGTATCGCTTCTCTGGGTTACCAGGCTGCTCCTAGTGGTCGGCACCGGTCTGTCGGTTGACAGGCGACTAGAGAGGTTATCGCGAGGTGTCGACTTGGCACCCCGTTTTTTACCGAATCGCGACGGCCTTCTGTCTTTTGGTGCTTTGGTGCCTTCATTCTACAATAAACGAAGTAATTACACTAACAACAACAGGACAAACAAAAATTTACGTGAAAAGTAAACAATAGGAAACAAAGATTTTGTCGTGGTTTTGATCAAAGCACACGAAAACCCTCCACTTACAAAAAGCTTAAAAATTCGTCTCAAAATTTTGTACCACTTGCGTGCTACCTTTTTGTACGCATGGCTTTAACGCTGTATAAAACCAGTAAAAATTTAAACTCCCGCAATGACTGTTAGATGCAGCCATTTTAATGGTAGGTCACTTCAAACAAGTTTAGATAACATTGAGTAAAGTTTGAAAAAACAATCAGAACATTCGTAGCAGCACAAATGTTGCTAACTTAGTCAAATTTTAATTTACTGTATCTTGTCAATATGATTAAAAATACGTTTTTGGTTAGTGAGTGGCGCACCCTGGAGGGCGAGTCAGCAACATTTTACCAATTGATGAAAACATTTTAAATTATTATTTCTGGTTACATAAGTGCTTCCAGCAGGTAAACAACATAACTTTGCATGGAATGTTTTTTTGGGACATAATTTAACATTTCCTTTTCTTCCCCTGATTTACGTTTGCGTAAGTGACTGTTGTGGAGATCGCTGGCATCTACAAGAATTAAATAGAACATTGTAGAATGTTCCATTAGAATAATCGTCGTACCTTGTAGAATGTTCTAGAAAGACTCGTCTAGAATGTTCCCTGACACGCTATATAAAGCAAAGCAGGCCGCTGAGGGAGACACGCAGATTCACACGGTCGTCACTTACACGTTCTCTTGTACCTGTATTTTCAGATACACTCAAACGTTTTCCAGATTTTCACGTTTACTGTAAACATTTCACGTTCCTTCATACTTTTGTGTTGTAGAATTCTCGCTTAATAAACTAGTTTAATTTGACGACGTGTTTTCTGGTTTTCTGTACGAGCCTTCCGAGAGAAACAAAACACAACAGCGACGTCATGTAATGGCGCCGTCGGGACAGTATTGCAGGAGACTTGCTTTGTTTTTTGTAAAAATGAAACTTGACCTGAGATTTGACCTTCAAGCAGAAATTTCTAACAGACATCAGGACTACGTACCAACCAAAGTGGACCCTCCTCCAGAATCCTCCTCACTCCATCCGGCACGTTCCATTCGCTTACAACCGAGCTGGTGTCGGAAACGTCGTCGACCGAAGCCGCCGCCGGTCTCTTTGGCTTCTTCTTCTTCTTTGTTCTCTGCGACGGAAACGGCGGCGGTTTCTTCGGCTGCAGTTCCTGTAGCATTTGTGCATACGTCTTGGGCTTGTGAGGCGGCAGATTCCGAGCTTCTCGTATGGCTTCCTTGAACCCAGCGCTAGAATCCTCTGAAATGAAGAAGACGTGTAGGATTAGGTGTGAAGTTTACAATGCTATTGATAGATGGAGCCACGAGCTTGTCGTATGGCTTCTTTGAAACCAGCGCTAGAATCCTCTGAAATGAAGAAAACGTGTAGGATTAGGAGGGAAGTTTACAATGCTATTGATAGATGGAGCCACGAGCTTGTCGTATGGCTTCTTTGAAACCAGCGCTAGAATCCTCTGAAATGAAGAAGACGTGTAGGATTAGGAGGGAAGTTTACAATGCTATTGATAGATGGAGCCACGAGCTTGTCGTATGGCTTCTTTGAAACCAGCACTAGAATCCTCTGAAACGAAGAAGACGTGTAGGATCTAGGTGGGAAGTTTACAATGCTATTGATAGATGGAGCCACGAGCTTGTCGTATGGCTTCCTTGAAACCAGCACTAGAATCCTCTGAAATGAAGAAGACGTGTAGGATTAGGTGTGAAGTTTACAATGCTATCGATAGATGGAGCCACGAGCTTGTCGTATGGCTTCTTGAAACCTAGAATGAATGAAGAAGACGTGGATTAGGTGGGAAGTTTACAATGCTATTGATAGATGGAGCCACGAGCTTCTCGTATGGCTTCCTTGAAACCAGCACTAGAATCCTCTGAAACGAAGAAGACGTGTAGGATCTAGGTGGGAAGTTTACAATGCTATTGATAGATGGAGCCACCAAATCTGTAGTCGGTATTGAAGCTTCTACGTTATTTTAGATTAAACTATGCAGTTTTTTTTAAATAATTTGGTTTCCTACATGAAAGTGTGCACCACTTATTGCTAGTTTCAATGTATTGTTTATTTGTTATTTTGGTTTGGGCGGTCAAACCTTCTTATAGCGCTCCCTTTATAAAACTTTGGCAATTGATTCTACATTACTGTGAGTCGAATACACGATGTTTACTGTATTAGCTTAGTGTCAGTAAACACGAATAATTGGACAGACGTCTCCTACGGCAAACCGAGATATGATTATATGTAAAAATCGAGATTCAAGTTCGATTCCGTTTTTGCTAATTATGTCGAACTTGGGTACAGATTTAATCTGGAATCAAAAATCATTTTAAACTGAGATGTTTGATTGCGATTTGAAAATTACTATAAAAATGAAACCGGATTTTTTGACAGCCCTACCCAATTCTTTCTGCTGTTCTGCCACGGTTTTCAACAACAACTTCATTCTTTGCTTTGGCTCGTCCTTCCTTGATCTCTTCTGCTCCGGTCGCAAGTTTCCGATTCTCTTCGACTGCAAGCAAGCCTTGTTACACGCCCACGGTTTACCCTTCCTGCGCCGAGCTCCCGGTTGAGGAGCGGATTTCCTCCGTTCCGAAACCGTGGACCTGGAAACCGATCGCGAAGGTCCTAAGCTCGAAGACGAAACGGACTTCTGCACCTCGACATTCGTCTCCACCATGTCGCCGAGGAGGCTGATGGCGTCCTTTTTCCGTTTGGCGAAATTTTCTTCCAAAAGCCGCTTCCGATGTTGCTCGGCTTTCCGGTCGGGAGGGATCCGCTTTGTCTCTGCTTTTCCCGGCTTCGCGACGCCGGCCTCTTCCAGCAAATCTTCGATTTCCTCGACGGTGTCTAGCCGCGGCTTGGCAATCTTCTGTCGGGACTGCGCGGCATATTTGGCAGCAACTTGCCGAACCGTGCCCGGTTGCCACTCGGCATTTTTGGAAACTTTGCGCACACGAGGTGGCGACGTGTTGACGATGTCGCCGAGTAGTTCCAGCGCCTCACGCTTCCGCTTCTCCACGTTGCGCTGAAATTTCACACGTCGATAATTCTCTCTTTCTCTCTCTGTCTTGCCGATTCTCTTAGACGTCAAGTAAGCCTGAAAAATAGCCAATGATTTAAACTTTTTCAATTCAGTTTCAATTTATTTATCTCTTTAAAACACTAGAACACTAAGCCTGAAAAATAGCCAATGATTTAAACTTTTTCAATTCAATTTCAATTTATTTATCTCTTTAGAACACTAGAACAGAACATTATTAATAACAGAATCACTAATAAGTTTGAACGAATGGTACTTGAAAACGACCATTTTTGATTTATACGTATAATACAATTTTAATGCTTCCATGTCTCATGCAGTCGCAATATATGGCCTCCAATCAATTATAATGCTATTTTAATATACCTCTATGTAAATTAAACATACACTGTGGTCATTTCTTCTCCTCTTTTCCTTCTTCCTATCCCTAATCTTGCTATTTTATTCCATTCCATCATGTCTACTAACCCTAACCATTCTTTCATTCACTCATCCTCCCCTCCCTTCCTTCTTCCTATCCCTAATCTTGCTAATTTGCTCCATTCCATCATGTCTACTAACCCTAACCATTCTTTCATTCACTCATCCTCTCCTCCCTTCCTTCTTCCTATCCCTAATCTTACTATTTTTCCACTTCATCATTTCTACTAACCCTAACCATTCTTTCATTCACTCATCCTCCCCTCCCTTCCTTACTTACTTACTTACCTACCTACCTACCTACCTACCTACCTACCTACCTACCTATCTACCTACTTACGTACTTACTTAACTTACTTTACTTGCTTGCTTGCTTGCTTACTTACCTACCTACCTACCTACCTATCTACCTACTTACGTACTTACTTAACTTACTTTACTTGCTTGCTTGCTTGCTTGCTTGTTACTTAACTTGCTTGCTTGCTTACTTACTTACTTTATACAAATTAACTTTAATTCGCTATCTGTTTTGATAAATTTATCGTATGTACCGCCATACTTGGTTCGCGTGTAATGTCCAATGTTGGGTTCTATCAACCCAATGTCTTGTATGTTGGGTTGCACCGCTTTAATATTCTGGTCAGACTTGCGTCCAGTTCCTCTTATGACAAACCGCCGGAAGATATTGTAAGTTGACATGCTCAGTAAATCTAAATATTAGATAGTGTAATGAAGCTTTATGTTTCCTTTGTTTTGGTGTACACAGACCTTTACTCCGGATGCTAGGTGGCTGATTACGTCGTCCATGGATTGTACGTTATGCACGTGGGACCTGCCTTCAATGAGGTGTGCGGTTTGTGCATATATATCTCGTTTTAGTGCGGTTTGTGCATATGTCTCTCTTTTTAGTGCGGTTTGTGCGGACGTCACTTTTTTGGCTACAACGTTTGTTTTTAAATTCCTTATGTGCACTACTGGCAAAAAACGAATGCTCGATTTTTCTTGCTTTTGTAACCGTACCATCTTGTTACTATTTAGAATTGTAGAAAACTATCTTTCTACTCGGAATTGAACCCAGGATCTCGCAATGAGTGCTATAAGGTTGTCGGTATTTAAGCGTAGACATGTTAGTTTAAATGCTCCGTTTTAGACGTATTAGTGCGCGGATGGTTGCTCTACATTTTGCCAAATTTGATATTTCAGTTCAGTTCAATTTTGTTTTATTGCTTCATTGATGCTAGTAAGTATACAATTGTAGTTTTAGTAATGTATGAAGTCACAGTGCTGTAAAAACATATTGAATATTGTTTGCTAAAATTTTAATGATTAATTGCTGTCGACTCGCATGTTTAAAACATAAACAAACTTTATACTTACATAAGGCTAAAAATTTGTTTTGAAAGTTTATATTAGTTACACGCTATCTTATTGCATACAGAGCTTGTGATGGCAGTAACACAGTATAAAAGACTTGTAAGTTTAAACTCCCGCGCTGATCGTTAGGTGCAACCATTTTAACGCTGATTTGTTTGATAGAAGTTTAGATAACACCGAGTAAAGTTTGAAAAAAGAGCATTCCTTGTAGATTTCGCTAACTAAGCAAAATTTTAAATTACTGTATCTTTGCAAAAAAGGTTAAAAATATTATTTTGGTGAAACAGTAGTGCACACTGGGATGTTGATACCGCGATATTTTACCAGGTGGTGCAAACATTTTAAATTATTAGGAAGTTTCTTTTTCAATTACGAACGTCTTTCAAACAGGTAAGGATAATGGAAAGTCAATTGTGTGCTTGCATAGCAAAATCGTCCACAATTCGGCAATTAAGCTTTTCCAGTTATTCACATATCCTGAA
>JAQGDQ010000571.1:0-45000 GCA_030141605.1 Tubiluchus corallicola
AATGTAAATGCTTATTTAAACAAATAAAACAAAGCTCTTCGGGAAAGCATTTGCACGATTACTGTCAATGAAAACTAACATAAATGCATTAATTAAACCAATGAAACCAAGTAGTTTAGGCAAACAGTCTTGCAAATGTTATGAAGATGAGGCAATGTAAATACTCAGTGAAAATGCCAGTTTACAAGCAGTATTTCTGCAAGTAATGTTAAATGGCACAACAACAAAAATCAGTCAGAGAACATCAGTACAAGTAGTGTCAAAAACAGCTTGCAAAAACATAGTTAAAACATTAATTTACCCATTTAACCCAGCATATGTGCAACTAATGTTACGAAAACAAGTATAAATGTTCAAATCTCACATCATCCTCATGAAATTGGCATGAAATGTCTAATAAAAGAAACTTGCCCTTAAGACAGCGAAACACAGCAGTCAGTCTAGCAAAGTAGACAATGCTATGTGGCTTGTCAGCACCACTTCCGCTCAAGCAGCAAGTAATAGCTGCTAAACTAAACATCAGGAATTGCTTCTCTCAGACAAATTGTTGTCATTGTTTTGCTCAGCACAAGGTGAAATCTTGTCTGTTATCACTTACCTGGTTACTTGTCCATCTGTTTGTACAGAAAACTCAGGCTGTAAGGTAAAAGCGGGAATCTTCTCCGTAGTGAACAGTTCGCCATTTTCTCTGTGTAAACTCGGAATTCTGACAGAAATAAATGTATCATATATAGTCAAAAGTAAATGTGTTCACAATTATTTATCACTACAAAAAGTTTTAACTGGCACTGTAAACAATTACGTACTAAAAAGTGAAATTTCAATCCAAGAAATGTTGAAAAAGCAATGACCAGATTAGAATAGAACTTGGTACTATTAATGAGCTACAGCTGTCTGTTTGCCACAGCAGGTTTGGAATCGCTGAGCAGTGACGAAGCCACTGGCAAAAATTTCGTTTTAGAATTGAGCTGAATTAGATCCGACCAAGATATAAATTTCTATACAAGCCAAAGCGAGTTTAAGTAGATGCATTGCTGCATCGGGTTGATCTGAATAGCATTGCAAGCCGCAGTTTAACATACATACAGTAAGTCCTCGCTTGACGACTTTCCATTTAGTGTGATGTTTCGTTTTAATGACGCTGGACATTTGACGCCTTTTTTTCTCACTTAGCGACGCACATTTCACTTTAACGACAATTTTTTTACTTTATTCAAAGTCATTTTAAATTTTACCAACAACTTTTCTCCCAGTTTGAAGCATTAAACAGTATATATTGTGTTATTTACTTCTAAAAATGCACTAGTAACGTAAAACAGGACAATTATATATATATACGTAAGTCAGGATCATGTAAATGAAAAATGTTGTCTTACCTACTATTAACTTGTTGATAAAGGCTGGAATGTCCAACAGTTTTGTCCACGTCGAGTTTGTAGAACACTACATAACCCCGAGTCGTCTACAAAAAATATGATATTCACATAAAATTCCAGCAAGTGCAAATTAAGTTTTTAACAATTTTTAAATTGCAGTAAAGGATTATCTATGCTCCAATATATATATATATATATATATATATATATAAAGGGTGTTATTTAAAAAATATGCCAAACTGTGATTAGACTACACTAATGTTAGAAGAAAATGCTCTACAAAGTTTAAATTCCACAGTAGGACATTACAACACATTAGCTTTTGGTCGTGTAAGTTAGAAGTTTGCAGTTTTACTGGTTTTAATAATGCGAAGATCATGGTGGTGAAGTTTCAGCATTTATTGCGCAGTGCACAGGCATATGCAGATCAGATTTTTGTGTTAAAATTTTGGAAGCAATAATCATAAATTTTAAAGATCCCATTTTATGCATACAAAAAGAACATGTTACTAACTTGCCTCTTTTTTAGTTACTGAATCTAGTACTAATTTTATTCGGTAACAAACATGGCTGCTTTCAGCAACAATTTTAGTTTTGTGCTTTGACCTAATATTCTGACATAATTGCAGAAGCAGACACTGAAGAGCTCTGCTGAAAAGTCTCGTGTCTTTCAATTTAGTTACTGTATGACTGCATATACTTGTGTACTGAGGAATAAATGTTGAAACTTTACCATCATGGTCTTTGTATTTAAATTTTAAAAATAAAGCATTATTGAAATTCTGTACCACCAAGAACCTGTTTAAAGCACTTAATACATGGCAGCATTATAATAAAGAAATCAACCACTTTAGATCGTCGTCATAACCACAAAAAATAAACACTGATAAGGATTTGTTCCTAAGAAAACAAGGGACGTAATTCTCTGAATTATGCTGTCTCAAATTCCCTCAGAGAAGGTGTATGACGGCTGTAGAGAGTCCTTTGATGCAAAGGATCTAAAGGCAAAAACTACTGAGTTTTATTTTGCAATTAATATATTGTTATACATATACAAATTTTGTATGAAAACTGCATGTTTGGAATCAAATACCCCTCAAAGAAAAAAGAAAATGGTTTGGTGGAAATGCCTTTTTCTAGTTTGCCCGTGGTGAATCCGCTGTCCATTAAATTTTGACAATAGTGACAAATTTCTAAATTTCGGACTTGTTAATTTAAAACTTCTGTATCTTTGGACAAATCTAACGGAATGACCCAAAATTTTCAGTGATCATACACAAATGTATGTAACATCAATTTGATAATTTTCAAGCGATTCCGTTGCTTTCTTCTAATTATATGATGACCGAAACCTCTGCACATTTTCTGCACCACCCGATACATATTATACAATGGCTGCCTATATCTTACCTTACCTTTCAAAGTCATAAGGACCAAGAGTAGAACTCGGTTACGATCCCTTCTCAAACACGATTTGAAACTACTGATGGAGGGTGCTTGAATGGTTGCTATTGGTAATTTGTTCTAAGGATCGATGACGCGGGAGGCAAAAAGTGTGATCCAATATTGGTTCGTGATTAAGAAATAAATAGTTTGAAGGGCATTCACGGAGGGAGGGGTCTAGGAGGGCATGAAAAAACCATCTTCCCGGAGGATGGATGCTCCATTAACTATCTTATAATAGTTGATGAGGTCAGTGGTCACTCCATTGTTGTGTAAATTATATATATAAATCATGTGCATATATATATATATATATATATATATACGTATGTACGTACGCACGCATGCACACACACACAATGTGTGTACATACATAGATAGATAGATACATGGATATTTTTACTTTTAAACACCAAAAACAAAAAAGTTGCAAATTTCAGATGAAGAAATGGCAATTGAGAAATTTTACATAAACAATAAATAATTTTAAAGAACGAATATGCCAATTTCTCTTTTACCACAAGTGCGAGAGTACTTGAATCGGGTCTCCATACAGCAAATCGATTGATTCCCAGCACGCTGATAGAATTATGTGATCTACGGTGGCTCACAATTTGCACGCACGGCTGAAAATATTCAACATAATGATCAATGAGACTTATTATCACAAACGATGACTCTACAACTTGCATAAAGCCTTTTGCTGATGATCATGAAAAAGTCGAGGGTTAGGTGTACCAAACAACGCATTTGTATACACGTGAGAACACCCTGCAGCCCATGCTATTGTAATAGTAATTAAAAAAGGGAAGAACGTTAGCTATAGAACTTTACCTAGTTCATTTTTTCCTGTTCCCAAGCAAGATCCCACACAGACTAATGCATAATTAAGTAAAGTCCACGTAAAACAACTGAAGTTACTCAACAGGGCTTTGCTTTACCTACATGTCACGTGATGGTTGTAGCTAAGACGCATTGCTGTGGCACATTTAACCTTTAACTTACAGCAACTGCATGCGCGCACAACGAAACTGTGAAAGGCTTATTAAACTTACACTCCTGAGGTAACACAATGTGCAGACATTGATCTAAGGTAGGACATAATTGCAACTCAGGATAAAAAAGAATTAGCACACTATGAACTGTCCCATTTAACAGGAATGTCTATTTTCTACATTTATGGAATAAAGCACGCTAACGCTTGGTAATGTTGTTCCTGCTGTTGTTGTTTGTGTAAATTGGTGCTGATGTTACATTGGTACTGATGATACATTTATTTAAAAAAAATCACAGTTCACAGTTTCCATTGTAGGAGATTGAAATCTTGCACAGATGAAGATACTACTGTTATGGACCATTCCACAGGCTGTGAAGGAGCCAAATATTTCGCTTTCTCAATAAATCCTTCTCCTTCAAATACAGCTCAGAGCCATTAAATGGATCTGACCCATACACACTTACATTGTTGTGGTTTCTTTCGTTCTGATGCAAGTATGAACCTGCCCCACAACAATGCGTATTCTAATTTTTTGCAGAAAAAAATGGATGCCTGACAACAGTAAACAATTCTCATTATTTTCTCATGGAAAAAATTAACTATGCAAGAAATGAACAAGTAGAACATGTCGGATCCATTAGTGCTTCCGTTCTGGTTTCATTCAGCGTAATAATTAGTGAGCTTACCTAGAAATATGGTGGCTAAAGCAAAACCGGACCCAATCTTAAACTGTAGGTCAAAACAATCTACTCTTTAAAATATTGAAAGGAAACATAATATTTTTTCGAAAATAACTTACGTGAAGAATTATTACGTGAATGAAGATGTCTGAGCTGAGAGGCACAGCACCTGTTTTTCGGGCAACCCCTTCTGAAATGCAGGCGCTAGTGCCCGTCTAACAAGCGAATGGCGAAATGCATGTAACAGCGAAGAACTAGTGGCGTGAATATGAAATTGTGTTTGTGTGGTGATAATTCTTTTATGAAAGACATTTTTTAAATGATAGTATGTTTCCTTTTAATATTTTAAAGATTAGGTTTTGACCTACAGTTTAACAGCGGGTCCAGTTTTGCCTAAACAAAAAGCGTTTTGTACAAAAAAACAGAATAACCAGCAAATACAGTTTGGTGATAATATTGACACAACACCATAAGAAACAGACCCTAGAACCCATGGCACCCCTAACTCTTTGCTTATAGGCTTATTTCTTGATTAACTAACTGGCTGCAGCATTTATATATAATTTAGTAGTTCTTACTTGAGGGAAATGGGGGCTAATTTCTCGTTAAACAAGCTTAAGACTACAGGAGTCTGTCACTTGCTATTTTGCAATAGAAATAAGATTACCATGAGTTAGCAAAAATCACGTAATGCAAAATACGAAGCACGCTTAATGCCGAAGAAATGTTATGGTCCGATGAAAACGCTACTTGACTAGACAGACAACTTTTGAAAGAAAACATAAATATTATAATTGTAAAACGCGAGGTAACGCCAACATAAAAATGATTAACAGATTTTAATGAGATAACTACGGGCAAAAAGCAAACATATAGGCTTTGCCCTGTCGAATCTACGCTAATCTACAGTAATCGTATTGCTGGCATTCGACTGTAATTTGCTAACAAATTTTGTGTCCTAGAGCACTGTCAGTTCTCTTTCTAAGCCTACCTTGCAGTACCAAATGGATATTTCGTGTTCAGTAACAACGCAGTAAACGATGCGTTCTCTATTAGAAGTGATATGTAACACTTTGTACTGATCTTCTAATGGAATGTCCAGGTACCGCGGCCACCCTACAGGAAAATACATGACAATTTTGTTTCAAAATACAGAACTTTAAAGAAGTTTATCGGAGCAACCATTATACATGATGTGGAGAACACGTCACATCTTGTCAAATGCGTTGCCATTGGCTAAAACTGTATAGAGGATAAAAACCGACCAACTACGAGTTCTGAAACAAGTAGCTGCCAATTAAACGCAAAAGGCAAAATTCTCTACTCTAGTGTAGCGCTGTGCTCGTGCTAAATGGTGGTGCCAAAATACGCACATCAGATCGTGTATACAAAAACTTAATAACAAACTTGGTTTAGGTCCGTTTCCCAGAAATTTTTTGCATAGAAAACAATTTCCCAGAAAATGACTTTCCAGAAAAAATTCGTTTAACAGAAAAACCAACTTACAGAAAGATTTTTAACTGAAAAGTCACACTGTTTGAACAGTTACTGTTAAATCTGCTATTTTAATATAATAAACATCTAATTTCTCTTTCTCTCTTTGCTTATTCCTCGAGTCCAGACTGTATCCCGACTTTTTGCGTCTTCTGTCTTTTTCGAAAATTTAAATAACTCTGGGTGTGTGCCATCGTTGATTTGAATCCTCTTTGAGAAATTGATTTTTTTAGAATTTTGATATAAGATTTTAAATGATTTTGTAATGTAAAGATTTGTCAGTTTTATATCTGAGCATTTGCTAATTTATTCAGCTGATCTATTTTTTGAACTTTATAATTCTTTTTCCAATTCCTAATAAAGTGCTTAAACAATGGCTACATCTGTGTTTTAACGTGACAACTATATATTTTTCTAATCAACAGTTATTATAGTTTTAAAGAGGTTCTGCTCTGTTCACTGTAAAAGTTGTATGAGCCTTGAGTTTTGTTAAATAACTACCCTGTAAGTCCAAAGTTATAATGAATATGTAATTTTAGCAATTATATTCATACGTTCATTCATTCACTTTTACAGTCACAGGGGCAATGTGTTTTTTTCTTTTTGCAGTGCTTCTTTGAAAGCTAATTTTAATGGGCTGTCATCTGGTAGTTGCATAGCATGTCCTGTATCTTTATATCCATTTTAATATTTTCTTTTTCATCGTAACTGTCCATTCCTCTACTTTGACTTTATTATGTTTGGTCTAAAGACCCTGACTTGATGTTTCCTTTTGCCATATTTTTTTTAGGATGTTCTTCTACTTTCTTCTTTGAGGTGCATCTATTTCATTTAGATTCGTTCAGTTTGGTTTATTTTTTCTGCACAATAAAAGATTTGCCATGTCAGCATATAATTGAAAGCATAATCCACTTAAAACATTGAATACAACAATAAAAGGCCAATCAGATTTCCAAAAAATTAATAATTATCGAGACAATTTCAATTTCAAAAATGCTCATTTACGAAAATCGACAATAAAAACAGAGTCGAATAGAATTACTGTTAGATTGAAGCTAAAAAGTTTTTACATTTTTTGCTTAAACAAATTGGCACAATAGAAGTTTCTAGTTTTCAACTTTGCTATCTCACGAGCTTCACTGAGCTCTGAGGGTAGCTAACACACTTTTTTGTTTCTGCTGAACTACAGGTGACAATTCAATACGGCACAAGACAATGGTAAGTAGAATTTGTTTTAGCTTAAAGCTAAAAAAGTCAAGATCTTATTAAACACACTGCATGACATAATGGAAGTTTCAGATTTACAACTTTTGCTGTTGGCAAGGATCACTACCTTTTAATTAAGGGTAGATAGACAGCTTTTAATTGACTTATCAAGGCCGTAACAAGCCCAGATTTTACAGGGGGTTAAAATGGAAATACGAAATGGAGCCTTGTCTAAACATTATTAGGGACAAAAATCATGGACGAGCTGTCACTAAACTCCTAGTGAGTCACCATGATTTAGAAATCGAACCGTGCTCGTTATACAAAACACCAGAAGAAGAACGAACATTGTTCAAACTCCTCATCTAAAAAAACATGAAGTAGAAGATGAAATGCACTTTATTTATGACTACCCACTTTTTGCTGAACTTGTTGACACTGGCTACACCTTGTTGAACCTTCTCAAGGTTAACCCAACTACTCAAAAATTGAGACTTTTAATATCTAGTTTAAAATTTTGTATTGCATAATGTATAGTTGTTAATTGTTTTTAATACTGTTTCTTTGTTTTTTTGTAGGTTTTTTTTGTTACAATCTTATACATCTATAACATTAGTGCAAGAAACTTTAACAACAACTCCAGCTCCTAGGAATGAAGAAATCAGCACTTTGGCAGCAAACTCTAACTAAATTATTTTCAACTCTATGTTATTTTTTATAATCTTTCACTTAAAAATGCTGGTACAGATACCTACTACTTTTAAGTCATTTTTCTTTTTCCACTGTTAAATTATACAATTTTTATGTAGCTGTGATTTTAGTGTCAGTATGCCATATGATATCCTAACATTTGTTCAATGAAAATAACTAAACGAATAGCCTATTGTGATTTATGTAGTATTTAACGTGCATTACTTTGCCATACACATTGTATGTATTTGTGCAAATATAGTTGAATTGAAATGAATTGTTGCGTGTACGTGTTCACATAAAGTTACAAAAAATATTAAAATAATCACTATTAAATTTGTACTAAACAAGAGAAATTTACAACACATCTGACAACATTTCCAAATTTGTGTGTGCATTTATTGTCCTCAAAGCTGAGTTGTAGAGAAACACGTTTTCCATAAGTGCATAAAATATTCTTAGTAAAGTGTAATAAAGTTGACAATAAATTGACATTGAATAGAATTGGACCTTCATAGAGGTTTTTGCCTTTTGTTGGTACAGTAGTTTGCAAGATTAGGCTCTTTCCACGAGACTGTTATTTCAATGTTTTAATTATTGTGAGCTAAAAGTGGAGATGAATGTGCTAAAGTGGAAGGAAATTGGTGCTTAAATGCCACTGGCATAGTATTCCCTAGAACAATCGCTGTATTTGTAATAACTGTAGATTTCTACCGTATTAAATTTTTGTCCATTAACAGACGTAGCAGGACCACAACGTAGTTCGACTACGAAAATTTAGTTATACATCACAGAGCTTTATAATCCACACAGCAATTTCTTTACAGCATAAAAATCGGTTGCTGTTCAGCTGTTACGGTTTTCAGAATTACAGAAGAGACTTAAGGCGTCCCACATCTTATTAATTAGTCGATTGTTTATGTGGCACTGATACGCCCTCGTAGTCGTAATCCCGACATTGAGCATAGTAATTCATAACCTGATTCATTACTGGCACTGTGCTTCAGGTGTGTTTGACTGATGTCAGGCTTGGATTGAGATGAAGGAATTATGCTTCCTGATTGGTGGGAAATTCTTAATTCGGTAAGTTGCTTGTAGTTTAAGGAAAATCTAGCTGTGACTGTTAGAAATACTAGCATTTGTAGAAATGAATAAAAACCCCACACTTGTAACTATTCTTGTCATTACAGAAAATAAGAATTAATCAGTGTTATTTGTAGAAATAGCAGCAGTGTAACGATTTGGCTATATTTCTGTACGTCTATGTTTGGACCTGGGGCGAAGGGAATTGTGGTGCTTCTCGATCAAAGTTAAGCAACACTAAGGCTGATCAGTGTCTGGTTTGATTAGTTCGTAGTGTCAAACTAGTGACACTCATTTATCGTGTGTCAAGCTATTGTTCTTTCATTTTGTCATGTTTGTTTGTAGATAGCCATAATAATTCTTCCTCGGCCATTTCAGCAAACTGCCATATGTTTTTTGGGACTTGGAGTTGGAAGAAATGTCTTCATGCAGGAAAAGGGATTACTTTTTTCTATTGCGTGTGCGATGAGTGTGTGTGAATTATAGTGATCACTAGTAGCAGATATGTGGCTCTGGTTATTTGTGCACTACTAGTATGAGAATTTTGATCAGTTTGGTGAGGTTGGCCCAGCATTTAAATGGTAAAGCAACCTGCCATACAAACAAGAGGTTCGGGGTTCGAATCCTGGTCGATCTATAATTTTATATGCCGCAGAACTTCAGTTACTGGTAATTAGCTATTATGTTTATTGTTGTAAGCATGGTTTCTTTCTTAATGCATAAGGTTCTGTAAATGGTCATCGCACAATTTTGAGTTATGTCCATATTTTTAACTACTTTAGATATTATTTTAAGCACAGAACTATGAACAGAGAGTTACAGACTATTTCAGTGAAATACTGGTGGCCTGAATGTTTCACAAGTTCGTTGGATTTTGTTCAAACTTTTTTCAAGCTAAGCTAATGCTAGCTAGTGTTAAAGGTAGCATAACTTCTTTATTATGGTGATTAGTCCTATATGATATCCATCCCATTGTCCAAATGTTTCCTTAGTGGGAAAATTCCTAATCTGTTGCCAAGAATTAAAGCACAAGAAAACCCTTAACTTACATCAAGCTAAAAAAATTCGTCTTAAAATTTTGCATCCCTACATGCTGCTTTATTGTATTGCAATAATACAATATTGTAGTATTGTATTAGCTCAATTATGGTATTAATATAAGCTGTGTTGCTTGTATTAATATTGTATCACAAGCTACACAGAGTTTGTATTAGTGGCAACACTGTGTAAAACTTGAAATTTAAACTCCCACGATAGCCATTAAGCGCAACCATTTGGCGGTAGGTCATTTGAAACCAGTTTAGATAACACTGCGTAGAATTTTAAAAAATAATTAGAGCATTTGCAGCACACTTTTCACTAAATAATCATAAGTTTAAATAATTTAATCTTCTCAGTAAGATCCAAAATTTTTTTTTGGTGAAACAAGATAACACACTTCATAAATAAAGTTTAAAAACTCACATACTGGCTTACTGCAAGCATTGGCAGCAACGATACGAAATATGAAAATTTAAACTCCCATGACAACCATTGTGCACAGGCATCCTGACCGTAGGTCATTTGAAACAAGTTTGCATCGCATTGCGGAAGTTTGTAACTAAGCAAAAATATAAATTATGTATATTGTAAATAAGATTAAAAATAAATGGTGCACATTGGGAAGGTGAATCAGTGACGTCAGCGGTGCACAGTGGGAAGGTGAATCAGTGACGTATTACCAGTTGGCACAAATAATTTAATAACTAAAGATTTTCTTTTCCAATTACGCTAGCTTTTCAAGCAGGTAAGCGTAATGCTAGGTAATGTAACTTTGAATGGAAAGTTTTTGAACACATACACAATAGTTTAAATTCTCTTTAAGGCCAGCCACAAAAAATTCGCTTCTGTCTTACCTCATGAGCTCAAAAGATGTGAGTAGGAGGGAAGAAAATTTTTTCTAAAGCTTTGTGAGTATTTAAAGCTGAATTGTGGAATATTTAAAATCAGTTGAAATCAAAGTTTGTTTATTTCCCACAGGTTAGCAGTAATGTTTTAAATTTCTGCAAGCGCATTTTTTCATGCTTTGTTTTTTAGTTTCGAATTACTAAGTTATCATATAATTATCGATTATTGTATATTGTCTATTTTTTGGATCGTGAACATAGTATATGTTCTGATAATTATGGTAAAGCAGTAACACTACGCGGCCGTTAATATACAAAATTTGGTGGAAAATTCGATACTTTTAAACCGCTAATACAGTGAGCATCACACAAAACGGCAACCCTGACTGAGAGTTAGTCGTGGAAAAACATGGCCGCGTCCTGCATTCCCCGAAAGAACGATGTTATAATAATTATATTATTGCGTTTTACATTTTAAATGACTAAAAACACTTTTATGTGACTGCATCAAGTAAGTATATGAACGTGTAAAAGAAATTATAAAATTACCAGCTAGCTGCATGATAAAAAATATTACCCAGGCAATTAGACAGAAACAGAAGTACTTTTATTGTTTGCTTAACCTTTATTATGCCATACTTTTGACCAGCTAGACAAAACATCTAGGGCACAGTGAAAGAAAACATAAACAGCGCTTCGAGAAATAATTGCTCGCAAGGTTAGCTGAATGTTGTGGCATAAAAAGAGCAAGTGGTGAGTGCATGTTTTTCATTTGATCTAGCAATAAGACATTACATGGGTGAGACAAATAGCCAAGTTGTCACAGTTGTGTGCAAAGTTATCATAATTAAGCAACACTGCACTTGGCAACTGCTAACTGGATGGGTGACCACTGGGCTCAACATTCTCCACGGGTGGTTTCATTTGCCATGCTGATTCTGGCTGTTCATCTTTTTGAAGGAGGATGTATTCAGACCCGAGTGTGGTTAAGACACTCCTGCTGGTTCAGTATCTCATCTTAGAGAATTGTCTTGATAATGAGACAGGTCCTGGTCTTGCTGCAACCTACCTTCAAGTGCTGGATTCCAGCTTGCAGCCTGCGTACAGAACAGTAATCAACGGCCTCATGCTGCTTTTGTAAATAAATTCCGATTGGCCCCGATTTCTAAGTAATTCAGTGATTCCCGTTGTTCGTGTGGGTAAAGTTACTCTCCCACAATGCATTTCATGGTTCTGAAATGCATTCGCATTAAATTCTAACATTTGTGCAATGGAGTATAATAGGCGTGTTTGCGTAATTGATTAGAATCACACTGCCTGCCCGTCTTGGAAGCTCCAGTTTGCATTCAGTGCATTCGTTGAGCGTATATTTAATTAAGACGGGATGCTTTCAGCTACTGCTGTGTATAAATTGCAATAGTCACGGATACGTAGCTAATGGCCGAAATTGTAAAGTGCTGTCTGACGCTTCTGGCGAGTTTCGACGTTTGACATGCTAAGTATCCTTGGTGCAGTTTTGCTCACAGTCAATGGTGAGAGTTACGTACTACCATGTCTGGTGAACACTTGAATGGGCGACCTTGAGACCTGACGTTGAAGCATTTTGCGAACATGCGGCAATGCTTCCATCATTTTTCTTCACATTTATGTACGTCTGTTGGTTCCGTAATTGTCCACTAGGGGCGCTTTAGTTCTGGTACACAGGGGAACATGCTTAAGATACCTATGTCTTGGAAGATTAAATTTGATCGGTTTGGGATTGTTATTTGTAGTGGGAAATCACATTTTAGTGAGTGCGCTGTCCTTTCTCTTCCTTCAAACCTTGCTTAGGCTTTTTTCTTGTAATATGCCCATAAATTTACATGTTAAAACTGTAATTTCTGCACAAAAATTTCTGTTCTTTTAAAATTTTAAATTATCTTTTGATTAACTTTTGAAACATTTTAATGCTAAACGTATTTGTGTATTTTTTTTACTTTTGTAGTGGTAAATTTTAAACATTTTTACCCTTTTATCTTTAAAAGAAAAGTGGACCATTGTGTAAACATTAGTTTAGAATAAAGAATGCTCTAGAATATTGAGAACTACAATAGCTTTTTTTGAATCAAAGCTTAGATTAAATAATAATTACCTCAGATACACAAAGTTCGTTAGACTTTCGAAGCTACGCACGGCTCAGTGAATCTACTAAGATTGGCAGCGGCTCTACGTCATATAATGTCAGAAACTAACACTGCAGTTCATGATCATGGTTATCACGGTACCACCTTCTATTTATCAGCCACACACATGTGACAAAAAGGCGCCGCTTTTACTTGTTAAATCTGGGCCCAGAAGTCGTTATGGTTTTGTTCTCTCCTGTATGTACAAATGTTCTTTGCTTTGTTCTTGTTTAATAATGTACTGTATGATTTGCACAGCATCCGCGTGTTTAATAGTTCTATTTGAAACTTTGTTAAACGCTTTACGATTAGCAACTCGATAATTATGTTTAGTAAAATAATCGAGTCCTATAGAATTGCCCCAACATGAACCCAAACGCTTGGTGATGAAATTAGCAGAAGTGATTACCCTGACATGTTAGTAAATTACGAGCTCTTTCTGTTTAGTGTTTCCTGTTTAGTCGTACACTCACGGAGAACATGTGACCCGAGCTTTAGATTCGAGACACTGACGCTAAATTACCCTAGACCAGTTATAATATATTGGTTTTATTCCCACATATCATCGCAATTACTTTACAGCAAGTTTATGCACATATCATATTTGCGTTGAAAGGAATTTTCGTTTGTTTTCATTTTAAATCTCCCACAATATTGTTCCGATGGCACCATTACATGACGTCACTACACAAACGTAAATCAGGGGAAGAAAAGGCAATGTTAAATTTTGACCCAAAAAACTTTCCGTGCAAATCTATATCATTTAGCATTTCACCTACCTGCTGGACAGACTTATGAAACTAGACTAATAATTTAAATTAAAATGTTTGTGCTAAATGGTAAAATGTCGCTGACTCACTCTCCAGGGTGCGCTACTCACTAGCCAAAAATGTATTTTTAATCTTGTTGACAAGATACAGTAATTTAAAATTTTACTTAATTAGCAACATGTATGCTACGAAAGCTCTGATTATTTTTGCAAGCTTTACTTAATGTTATCAAAACTTGTTTCAAACGACCTACCATTAAAATGGCTGCGCCTATGCATTGTTTTCAGCAGAATCTTGTAAAATTCATTTTGCATCTTCTCTGGGGTATTTTCATCAACGTCACAAATTAACGTTACATGTATGAATGGCAATTGGTAAGACTTCAATGTAAAAAGACCTGAATTGAGCTCGGATTTGAACCAGGCACTTTGGAGTACGGCAGGAGGGAGATTGATATATAATGCTGTTAACCTTGTAGCTCAAAGGTTTATGGTTCGGCTCACCTGTTTTCTAATTTTTCCTTTATACCTGCCTCCGGTTTCAGGAGTTTGATGACGTGTGGGTTCCTCTTTTTCCTCCAGTCTGAGTGGTCTATTTTGGATAGAGATGAAAACTGTTGTAATGCCGCTTGGACCATTTTTTGTATTTTGGTAACTGGCTTCTTAGTACTCTGGCCATCTGACCACATATAAGACAGGTTCTAGGAAGTGTTCGTGCATATTTTAATTTACTTGTTGAATAATCTGGTAGGCCAAAGACTTGTAACTTATATGCAATGTTCTTCCAAGAATCTACATGTAATCTGTTTTTAATAAAAGTATTTTGAGCTCCCTTGTAAGCACAGAATTTCATAAAACTGTCCATCCATCATTCCCTGTAATATTTTGGTAATATTCTCCAGGCGCTCGGTTTTGCTTCTCGTTTTCTCGTTAGTAACCGATGAATCTTCCTAATCAAAATTTTCTGAAGATTTTTCCCAATGTTTTTCTACTTACCAGCATAATCAGTCAAATGTGTTTTACCTTCTGTGAGCAATTTTGTGTTGCAGCTTAGTAGCTTAAATGACAAGAAAAGGGATATCTGAAGTAGGTTTCAGAAAAATCGCCTTAAAAATTATACTACTCTACAGAAATTTTATGCATATAACGTACTTGCGTTAAAACGCATTGTCGTTTGTTTTCATTCTAAATCTCTCGTAGTGCTGTTCCGCGCCATTACGTGACATCATATACGCAAATGTAAATTAGAGGGACAAAATAAAATGCTAAATTACACCCAAAATACTTTCCAAGCAAATCTATATTATTTAACATTTCGCTTATCTGCTGGAAAGACTTCTGTAACTAGACTAATAATTAGAAATTTTCATGCCATGTAAAATGTCTCTGGCTCACCCTCCAGAGTTCACCACTCACTAACCAAAAACGTATTTTTAATCTTACAGTAATTTGAAATTTTACATGGTTAGTAATATGTGTGCTATGAATGCTCTGGTTATTTTTCAAACTTCACACAATCCCAGAGTTTTCGGGTCACTATTTTCGTGCCTTTAAGATTGTAGGCTGTGTGGGATGCATAAGGCCTTTACACTTTGTATTGAATTGTTCTGTACTGTGACTCGACATTTCTGTGTCCCCCTAGCAAAAGTTTATGTGCCACCCTGTACTTTCAACTTGCTGAAGGTTGTGTACCAACCTGTAGTTGCACGATTGAACTTGCTGAAGGTTATGTACCACCCTGTACTTACCCGATTGAACTTGCTGAAGGTTATGTACCACCCTGTACTTACACGATCAAACTTGCTGTGTGAAGGTTATGTACCACCCTGTACTTACATGATCGAACTTATACTGCAGGTTATGTACCACCCTGTTCTTACACGATTGAACTTGCTGAAGGTTATGTACCACCCTGTACTTAAACGATTGAACTTGCTGAAGGTTATGTATCACCCTGTACTTACACGATTGAACTTGCTGAAGGTTATGTACCACCCTGTACTTACACGATCAAACTTGCTGTGTGAAGGTTATGTACCACCCTGTTATGTACCACCAAATTGCTACTTATCAAACAGAAACCAGCGTGTTAAGTACAATAGTTATGCCAGTGATTGGTTAAATATCGAAAGTGGAGTCCCACAAGGATCCATAATGGGACCCATTCTTTTTAATATTTTTGTAAATGACAAAATTTTGCAGATGACAATACTGTAGTAAATGCAACTAAAACCCATGTCTTCCAAGGATAGGTTAAAGGCAAATATGCAGGAAGCCGTTGAGTGGTTCAATTCCAACAAAATGAAAATAAATCCTGATAAATTTCAGGCACTAATTGCAGCACCACACTTGAGTGAATGCGAAAACATGATCATCAACATTGCTGGTTGCGACATAATGTGTTATAAATTGGTCAAACTTCTTCGAGTACATATTGACCAACATATGACTTTCTCAGTTCATATAAGTGCATTTTGCTAAAAATCTGCAAGGCAAATTAATGCTTTTAGCAGAATTTGTTAATTTTTTTGGTAAAAAAGCCAGACTCCTATTATTTAACACTTTTATACTTTCTAACTTCAATTTTTGTCCAGTTGTCTGATGCTTTTGTCATCAAACTGACAAGCTTGAGAAAACTGCAAGTTCGTGCAATAAGATATGTAACACGTGTCTTTAGATCAAATCACCTATTATACAATGCAGGTGTACCTCTTAAAAGTTATAATATTACATTCGCTTGCCATAGAAACGTTCATGATGGATCATGATTCCTCCCCAGCTTTTTTGTCAGGTCTTATAACTATGGTCTTAAATGTAAATCTTGTCTTAAAATAAACTATTTTACTTACTAGCTACATTCTGGTCTGTAATGTTTAATTAGCTAATATCATTGAAATTTTGCAAAATTTTTGATGATTATTTTAGAAAATTTAGATCATATGTCAACATGGTGTTTGGAATGGAAATCGTTCCGTTTTCCAGTAAGATTCGTGCAGATAAGCAAGGTTGTGGATGTTAGCTGCTCATTAGCTTGCTAGCAGCATGAGGTAAATTTAAAACTTCCGCTCGATTAGCTGCTCCTGGAAAATTAATCGAGAAGTTTCATTTGAATGTGTCTGTCACCGGGGTGAGGGGAAATTGCACTGCTTCTCAACAAGTACCGCCTGATGAGTTTCTTCATTTCAGGAAGAGGAGCTAGTTACGATATGTAAAAGAACTGGCATTTAATCTCTCAGCTTGTATGACTTACTGAAGGAAATGATGTAAGAATAAGTTAAAGGAAAACCGGACGCAAATTCTTAAACAGCAGCTCAAAAGAGTTTACCCTATGAAATACTGAACAGGAACATACTGTTTTTCAAGAATGACTTTCGTGCGAGTATTATTACATGAAAAATGTAATTTCACATTTGCGTGTCTAGTTCTTCACTGTTACATGCATTTCGCCACTCGCTGGTTAGATGGACACTAGTACCTGCATCTCGGAAATGGATTGCACAAAAACAGGTGTTGTGCCTCCCAGTTCAGAAATGCTCAGTTGTGACATAGTGCACGAGTTTAAGCACTCATCCATGACCACACCAATAAACTTGAAATTTGAATTTTAAACTGAAAATTTGCAGACTTTTTGTATATCACACAATAGTACATTTCTCTTTAGTAAAATAGTATTTTCTTTTTTTGTAGTAAGACGTACAAGACGTTCACCAAATGTTTGTGCTGGTCAAAATAATATTCACTTGTGTTGTCATCACTAACTGGGCTCGCTATTGATACTAACATAATTTTCAACAGCAAAAATATTCAAAACTGAGAGGTACAGCACCTGTTTTTTGTGCAACACTTTACTGAATGCAGGTGCTAGTACCCGTCTAACTAGCGAATGGCAAAATGCATGTAACAGCGAAGAATTAGTGGTGCGCATATGAAATTGTGTTTGTGTGGTAATAATTCTTTCACGTAAGTGATTTTTGCAAAAATGGTGTTTCCTTTCAATATTTTAAAGAGTAGATTGTTTTGACTTACAGTTTTAGATTGGGCCCTGGTTTTGTTTTAATACATCTTAGGTTCATCATCATATCATATTACGTGTTATAACACGAATGACATAACATTGTTTAATCTTCTGCTGGCAAACACTTTGGTCCTCAGCTGCTCTCCAAGATGAAGTATGTTTCAGTAGCAGAGATGCCTCACAGAAATCTTTTTCCATGACATCCATCCCGTGCAAGTAATCTGCCACCTCTTGTTTTTTGATGATTGAATAGGTTCATTGAAAACTTTAACAAGTGGACTATCTTCAGGTAACCTCTGAGCATGGTCCACCCAGTTACGTCTTCTACATTTAATCTTCCTGGCCCATTTCTCTTCTTTGATTTCATCGTAGAAATCTTTGTTGCTTATAAATTTCGACCGTTTTATGTGCAATAATGATCTGAACAACCCTCTTTGATGAGTCAGTCTGCAGTTGCTAATCTACTTATTTAATTACTAGGTTATAATTACATCAGAATACAGCTTTTCCAGTCAGTTGTTATTGAGAAGACATACTAGCAGATCACACGTCAAAAATCCCACTCGATCAACAATCAGGAATAATCAGTCTATAAAAAATCATTAAAAAAGGTTTTTATATGGAGCTCCCAAATGAGGTTGCAGGAGTCTGTTGTTTTGACTTGCTGTAAGAAATGGATTGGCACTCCTGATTGATTTAACAGGCTGGACACAGTTATTGATTGGTGCCATTATTATTAATCAATAGCCAACTGGTGCAGATATTATTACAGCTACTTTTGCACATTAATTGGTAGCAAAAAGATCGTAGATTTAATTCCCCGGGTTAGTTCAGATTTTTTTATAATTTTCTTTCTAACACAAGTTATGCAGCGACGATACTGCTTGAAACTATATACTATTCTATTAACTTCATTATTTCTTCAATTTCGGTTCCTTCATTTAATCAATAAGATCCAATATTCTAAATTTAACATTGACAATAAAATGATTCCGACAATTTTACAACATTGTTTGCTCAGCTAAGTCACGCTGGTATAGTATTTCATTAGCTTCATTATAATTTTTCTGCTCTTTGATGAATAAGAAAACGAATTAGTTTATGCTCGTGTTTACATTATGTTGCCTAGCAACTAAACCATTGAGGGGCGGTTCCAGTCACAGGGAGAAGGATTATGATTAGTTAATATGTCGTTTGCATTTTGTTAATTAGCGTCCGGGAATTAGAGTGTTTAGGGGCGGTTCCAATCATGGAAGGAGGATTGCGATTAACTGACTTAGCGTTAACATTTTACTAATTATCACCTCGCAAGGTTTAGTGGCGGTTCCAACCGCGGGGAGCAGGAGTCTGGGTCAAATGTGGGTGCCATTTTAAGAATTTGTCGGAATAATAAGATTAATACGTGCGAATCTGTGACGATTCTGTCAAATTTCTCAGCCGCGAATCACTGTTTCTCATTTGGGCGCTCCAGCCATTGCGTCTATCATACGACCGTGGATTTGCATCTGTTTAATTAGCTTTATCCGGCTAGAGTGCAAACTGTGCAGCTGAGGCAGAGGAGAATAATTGCGTTTGTTTGTGACTTGTGGCTTCAATGTAGGAGGTTGTGTACATACGAACTCGGACTTTGTGTAATAGAGGTAGTGCCATTTATACCCTTCTGGGGTTGATACTGTGTCGTTGCATTTATTTTTAATTCTTTATAGTTAAAAACAGCACAACTTTTTGAAAACTTTTACATTGAAAAGTTAAAAGTTAATATCATGCCAAACGTTTCGACTAGCTGCTGATTAGATGAGATTCAATTAGACTAGCATACGCAGGCATCAGCTAGAATTAGATGAGATTAGAATAGATTAGATTAGATTGAATTAGATTAGATTAGATTCAATTAGACTAGCATGCGCAGGCATCAGCTAGAATTAGACGACACGAGATTAGAATAGATTAGATTAAATTAGATTGTATTGATTATATTATATTATATTAGATTCAGTTAGACTAGCATATGCAGGCAGCAGCTAGAATTAGATGACATGAGATTAGAAAAGAATAGATTAGATTAGATTAGATTCAATTAGACTAGCATATTCTTGGCACGATGGATGTTATTTGAATCTTGACTAGATTTAAACGACTCTACTAAATCTGTTTCTAATCATTTCAGTTTTGCAAATTATTTGTTTCTATTGCAAGTTTTTATTTGAACCAAGACGGTCTGCCTGCAGCAGTACACGAAATAACTATTTTCTTGTCATATTTGCCCGTTTGACATTTTATGTACCATTTGCTGATATTATGCTCTGATAATAGCTGCGCACTGAGTTCTAGAAACGCAGCCGAACTGCGCATGCCCGGATTTACTTACCGGCTGTTTGCAGTTTGACGATTTGAAGCATTTTGATGCTGAACGGTCGGTCATATGTTTCTGATGCTGTTGATAATCGGGGATCACGTGAGTTTAAGAGTTTTGCGATTATGTTGTGTCTTGCGCAAGTTTGTTTGCTAGTCAACAGCGTGCCGGTTGGCAATCTCTCTACTTGTTTTTTATTTGTTCATTAGCGTCACGTGATCTTCTACGTAGTTACGTAATTGTTAGTAATTTGTTATACTAATTTGTTATATGAGAATTCGTTGATTAGTTGCTGATTTTTTGATATGTTGATACGTCATTGTCTTCGTTCGAGGTTCAGTGAAAGCAATCTTATTTTGTGTGATGTAATCACGTGTTTTGACGTCATCACTGCCCACCAATAACTGTCACAAAGTAGTTGCTGCACTAATTATTATGAGCTCGTTGTCTTGCTTGGTGAGTGAGCAAAAAGTTTTGCCATCTTCTGCGATGAGTCTCTGTCTGTGTGTCCGTCCGTCTGTCTGACTGCCTGCCACTCTGTCTGATTTTCTCACTTAACTCTCTTCGTATATCGCTCTGTCTTTGTTCTCCTTCTTCTTCCTTCTTACTCCTTTCTTCTCTCGCCATCCCTGCCGTTCCCCTTCTTTCCTCCTTGCCTTTTATTCCACTGTCTCCTTCTTTATCTTCTTTGCCTCTCTTTCATTTGATTACTTGTGTTAGTGCTTCTCGTTATTCTCTCTCCCTCTCTCTCTCAATATCTGTCTCTCCCTCTCTCTTTCTCTCACTCCCCCTCTCTCTGTCTTTATCTCTCTCTCTCTCTCTCTCTCTCTCTCTCTCTCTCTCTCTCTCTCTCTCTCTCTCTCTCTCTCTCTCTCTCTCTCTCTCTCTCTCTCTCTCTCTCTCTCTCTCTCTCTCTCTCTCTCTCTCTCTCTCTCTCTCTCTCTCTCTCTCTCTCTCTCTGTGTGTGTGTGTGTGTGTGTGTGTGTGTGTGTGTGTGTGTGTGTGCGTGCGTGTGTGTGTGTGTCTATCTCTCTCTCTCTCTCTCTCTCTCTCTCCCACTCTCTCCTCTCTCTGTCTTTATTTCTCTCTCTCCTCTCTCTCTCTCTCTCTCTCTCTCTCCCCTCAGGCGATAAATCTCCCACATCATTCATATTGATGCATATGCACTATAACCTGCCATATTCCTCGTATGAATATCATTGGCTTTGGCAAGCTCTCTAGAGCTTTTATCTACGCATTAATGCCAATCACGAGCAATTCTGACCTATTAGAAGAGAAATCCATTAAGCCATGCATTCCGGAAGCGTAGCCGGACGCTGTTCTACCTGATTGTCCTGCTGCTGCTACCGAGCGTTATCGTGCTCGTTGATGCGTAGCAATTCTCATTTTCAAACGTACTGAGGTCAATCTGTTTGCTGTTGATGATGGCGACAATTTCAGGTTCCTTAAGGAGATTAGTACAAAATCCGTTAACTCTAGATGCGTTTCCCTGGTAGAGATTACACTAAGTACTTTATAATTCATTGGAACATTACTTGGCACACACGATTCAATGTAATATCCTCAGCTAAGTCACTGCTCTTGGGAATGCTCGGATGGTCAACTCCATTCTCATTTTCAAAAGCAAATAGCTGTTGCCATATGATTAGTTGTAACAGCCTAGCCTAAATCACTGCTCTTGGGAATGCTCGGATGGTCAACTCCATTCTCATCTTCAAAAGCGAATAACTGTTGCCATATGATTCGTTGTAACAACTTAGCCTAAATCACTGCTCTTGGGAACAGCAGTTGTACTCATAGAAAGCCACAGTTAATCAAAAAGTGTGCCAATCTATCCATCGAAACAGTTATTTATGGTTATAATATTTATTCCACAAATCTCACCATACCATTTGATAACTACTAGTCTGGTAATATTTCGAATTTATACTACCGTATATGACGATTTACTATACATCGATGCATTCCCTTAACACAATAAAGTATCTTGTATCAAAAGTGTAAATCTACACACTTTAGGATAAAAAAATAAAGGACACTGGTGTTGCAATCAATGATTCTAGTGCATTCAGTGGTGGAAACCCACCGTGTACCATGAAATCGCTGTATCTGATGAGCGCCTAAAAGCCTCGTGGCAAGATTATGCAATATTCAAAATGACGAATTTGAAATATTGAAATTTCACAAAATTTTGACGATTTTCGATGGTTCGCATGACTCCGCAAATACACTATCCCATTTAAAATATAGGGAAGGAAAAATCATTGGTGATAGGTGGTAAGTTGAACTCAGTCGCAGTTACACAGTTTACTAGTTTGGGATGTTAGGGAATGAAATAAATGTGCATGAATAAATAAATACACTTTCGCATCTGTATCAGAGATTATGATTCTCTGAGAACTCCACTTCTGTCAGCCTCTTGGGCTACATGCAGAATAGATACGTTCTTCTAATCGGTTTCAATAAGGAACTGAGTTGAGCTCATTCAGCGTGGTGCATCTCTCGTGCAATCCCTAAGGTAACTGCAGTTCAGCATTTTCGGAAAACTGGATTTACGAAAAGCTGAAAATGCTCTTTTATGTAAATGGGCTTCTTCATTGGATTAAACAGTTTGACTTTTACATATGCAAACAAAACTTGTTGCCATTTTACTATGAAACTGTTCAAACAACATCACAAACAACATGTCTTGTCAAATTTAAACAATTTGAGCGTTAGATTCAAATTAATCATAAAATACATACACAGTAAAACACAGCCAAACAAAAATGGCTGCTCTAAAACGTTCAATTTTCGGACTTCATTTAAAAACATTTATGTTATAAGTATCTTGTAGTTGCAGTGGTAACTTACAGCTATAATTGAAAAAGCTTTGCCACCAGCAAAAAAGCCATGGGCAGAGTAGAGTGATTGTTGGTTGTTCTTCCAGAAGATTGTCATTCTATTTGAGAACTCTCATGTCATGCAAAGCCTTTTTATATATCGTTGCATTACTTTTAATTTGGCATACCATGCCCTAAATGCAACTTAGGTCAGCAAGTATGCCTCTAGGCCTAATATGCCACATCTTCTTTTTGTAACATCCAAGACTCACAAAACAATGTAATTTGCAAGGATTCAAGGACACTTCTCTCCTTCTTATCTCTAACAAGTTTTTTTGTTTGAAAGTGTGTTACTTCTTTTTCTTCGTCTCCTCCACCGCTTGATGTGAAACCTGCAGCTTGACGATTCTGAGGTATTGAACCTTGGTCCTCCCCACTCTCAACATAATTGACGTGATACCCATACATAATGATTCTGAGCAGGCTTCTTTGAGTTTGAGTTTTTGTCCCCTACACTCTTTAGATGCACCACCTGACGTGAAACCAGTGCTTGCTGACTCTGAGCAGCTCCTTTGAGCATTTGTCCACTCCACTCTTTGCACAGCTGAACCCAGTGCATGGTGGCTCTGAGCAGCTCATGCCAGCCTCTGGTTCCTCCACTCTCTGCTCAATTTAACATGAAACCAGTGCCTGGTGACTTTGTGCAGGCTTCCGTGAGCCCCTGTCTCTTCCACCTTCTGCATAGTTTGACGTGAAATCCATGCTTGCCAGATCTGAGCAGGGTTCTCTCAGCCTCTGTCTGCTTCACCTTCTGCATAGCTTGACGTGAAACCCATGCTTGCCAGATCTGAGCAGGGTTCTCTCAGCCTCTGTCTGCTTCACCTTCTGCATAGCTAGATGTGAAGCCCACTCTTGACCATTCTGAGCAGGGTTCTCTCAGCCTCTGTCTGCTTCACCTTCTGCATAGCTTGATGTGAAGCCCACTCTTGACCATTCTGAGCAGGGTTCTCTCAGCCTCTGTCTGTTTCACCTTCTGCATAGCTTGATGTGAAGCCCACTCTTGACGATTCTGAGCAGGGTTCTGTCAGCCTCTCCTTTCCTCCATCCTGTGCATAGCTTGGCCCAAAGCTCACCCTTGATGATTTTGGGCAGACTGCTCTTGACCTCTGCCTCCTTCGCCATCTGCACAGCTTGACATGAAGCCAGTGCTTGGTGATTCTGAACAATCAATACACTGAGCCGATTAGTGGAAAGTCTCTTCAGTCATCAGTGCCTTAGTGCAACTCTCAGCATTAGGGCTATTCATTCATCTATTCAGATAAAACGCTTTTAACAAAATTATGATTGGCTTAGTCTGCTGAAGCCTATTACTGTAATCTGGACGCTTTTTGTGTGAGCATAATGGCTTCATTAAGTTCTACCCAGTGCGGGCAGATCCATTTTGTAGGAAATGGTAGTTTGGAAGATTAATTGACTTAAAGTTCTCTGTTGAAAATGCCGTGGTACCGCTGCAGTTTACTTTCTGTTTATTAGGGTGTTCAAAGGCTCAAAAGTAGTTTGCCTTCGTACGACTGCAGTTTACTTTCTGTTTATTTAGGTGTTCAAAGGTTCAAAAGTAGTTTGCCTTCGTACGACTGCAGTTTACTTTTTGTTTATTAAGGTGTTCAAAGGCCCATTTTTGCAGAATGATGCTGTCTGCATAGATATCCCTTTCTATTTTCTTTTATAGCAGGTAGTTGTGTCTTCATTTTTGCGTGATTATTTATGCAGTTGGTGTAATCCAGTGTATCCCCCTTTTTGATGTCACCTGTGCATTTAGATGGGACATACGAGACTAACTGTAGCCTTGCAGGAAAGTTATGTGTGCCTACATGGGTAATTTTTAGTTAGTTTAAACATAATTTATTATATGATTAGATCAGACAAAAACATGATTTAGGATCCTCCCATAATGAACTATATTGTTGACTATACCTGTACAAGTTTTACTACAAGATTACGTTAGATGTTAGTACCAAATGACAGTTGAAAAATTAATTACGAATATTTGAGACTGGCGCATCTCATGTCAAATAGAAAGTACTGGAAGCATTTAGTACGAAATATAAAGTCATGTATGCATTGGAATATTTTACAGTTAACAACGTAATTAAATTCATCTTTTCCAAACAATATCAACTTCAACAGATCATTAGTTCCTAAGGCAGCCATATTAAGGTTTTCAGTCAGGTTTTCATTTAATTCATCAAACATAACAGCCCTAGTTTGTTCATACAATGGGCAGTGCAACAAAAAGTGTTCAACAGACTCAAATCGAAATCCACAATTAAAATTCGGCAATACTGGATGACCGTTATTATCTTTACAGCCTTTAGAGAAAATGTCATTGCACAGAAATTGGGGTTTTACCAAATGAAAAATGCTTCTTACGTGATGAAAAACTTAAATGAGTTTTGAGCTCTTGTTTGAAGTGTGAAATGGATGTAATTTCACGAATGTTCTGTGGTAAGTTGTTCGTACTTGAGGAATAGTTCTTGTTTGCTTTTTCAAGAGAGGATATGGGCGGCAGACCAGGTTGTGTGTGGTGCCACCTACTGAGAATTATTTTATTGCTTTTAACGACAGTTCCTATGGCTGTCGGAGACTGGGAGGGCTGTGTATTGATGGCTATTCTGTGTTTTTAGCTATTTTTCTTGAACATTTAATGAGGTTTCTTAATTTGTTTGATAACCTACAATGGTAACAGCAATATGATTATGACCTTCTATGATCCCTTTCATCTGGTAGCCACAGCTATAGTATTGATCCAATCTGTTTTATCTAATCCGTTTACCTTACCTTTTAAAGGTTTTGCGGGTGACCCCCATATTAACAATGTGAACAGCATTTTGGGATAAAGGAGAAAAACACATTGTGATTTCCGTTAAGCTGAGAGATAAACGCCGGTTTTTATGCCATGTTTTGACTCAAGTTTTTCGCGCTTTTTGTTTTATTTGCGTTATAAAAGAACAGAACTCTTCGTTAAACGGAAACCCGAATTTTACAACTAGATGCTTGTATGCTGGACTACGATTTACAGTTCCGTACAGTGCGCATGCGCAGTGCTCAGGCAGGCGACCCATACCGAGAGTGCGTGTTTGCGAATGAGGGTCGTTTATTATTGATGAGCCTGCTGTTAAACGAATTGTATGTAAATAATTTGATTGTGACAAGCCTCAAGCTGCTGAGTACTTGGTAGTGAAAATTTGGAAACGATTTTAATGGTGTGTTTTTGCCGTTTTTGTTGGGGTCGCGGCGTTGCCGTTCTAACGACGTGATGATTTTAATAACACGTGGCTGATGAACGTGATATTTTGATGAAATTCTTTGCTTGCGCAACGTAATTTAATTAAACAATCAGCCTGGAGAAGTTTTCAATGATATAGTCAACAGTCCATTGAAACTCCGGTTCGTTTTTGCTGCCGCTAAATCATAATATCTTCTGTAAATCATGTTTTATTGCGCGTGATGTCAAAACCCATCAAGATATTTCCAAAGCTAAGCAATTGCGCCGAGCAGACTACGGCAATAAATCTTTCCCTAATTAAACTTTCTAAAAACTAAGCTGTATTAGTGTTGCATATTTGCAGCGGTCTTTACTGTTATAGCAAGTTGAGCTAACTTCAATGTTTATTGTCTAACTTCTGTAGTTCATTTTCAAAGCCTGGACTCCAATTGTCAATCTCCTCATGCAGTCATACAGGCAATTTTTTGTGCTTTAACTATCTGCCTATTTATTTTAACTCAGATCATTAAAAATCGCTTTGTAAGTTTTTAATGACTCCATTATACATTCGCTTGTTTATGCACGACTATAACACACAACTTACAATGTTGTTTACAATGTAATTGTTTATTCCGGTTGTTTTTCCCCTGCATGATATGCTTTTTGTTATGTAAATTATAACTTCTGAATGTCTGTGCATGAACATTAACGCCTATTAACTAACTAACGAAATTTAATATACTTCAATATACCAATATGTAGATAAACCTGATTCTCAGTTCTATTATTTACATGATAATTTATTTTTGACTATAAGCATATCAATTTAATGTCATTCGTAACAATTAAATCCTTATTATAAGCAGTACTAACACTAATACAGTGTAGCATAGCGCTTATAAAAATGTTTATCACTAACCAAAGGGCAGCCGACTAGATGACCAATTGATTTTTTGCTGCCCTTTCTTCACATTTTTGTTTCTAAATTAATTGTATTATAACTGTGCGTGTGTTACAAGATAAATAAAAAAGATTATAGATTATAGATTATCTATGGAGTGTGTTGTATTAGCAGCTGTTGATAAATCAAGTTTTTTTCCCCCGGGTCTCTTATTCGTGAAATTGCTTGCCAGATTGTTTCGCTGTCAAATGCAACCCAAACTGCTTCAAGAACAATACTAACAGCAACTTTCTGTTACTAGAAAATGGACCCACAAAATTACAAAAGTAGTTGGTATTTTGTTAGAAAGTTTTTCCTGGGCTTGTGCACCTATTATATCCATTTCTCAACTGCACTTTTGTTTAGAGATTTTATATGAAAAAGCAATATTTCTTATTTATTAATTTTTAATTTACGATCTCATTTTTGTGTGTGTTCGCGTATCTTCACAAAGTCTGCAAATGTTTTCTTTTTTCTGCGTTAATGTTTTTTATTGATTTTCCATTTGATGCTAAAGTTAATGGGCCATGATGGCTTTCATTATGCCTCTGTAATTTCTATTACTATCTGTCTGTCTTGTAAGCTTATTCAGTTGTCATCATTATGACAGTTCTTCCCTTTATTACCATGTCTTGTCATCACATTGTTAGTACGCATGCGCACAACATGTTGGTATTACTGGCTACAGCGTGTGTTTCTCAGGATCAGCAAAGTTATTGTGAGTACTCCAGAATGTGAAGCATTGGCAAATTTGGGTTATTTGCTTATTGAGTTTTTCTGCCCCTTGGCCTGTATATGTCAACCGGATGATTGTTTAGACTCAATCTCATTTAATATACTGTCCAAAATATACATTTTCTTGCCAATAAAACATGGCAATTACAAAGTTGGTATCTTACATTTAAATAATTAGCTTAGAAAGTTAATTAACGGCAACCGAACACAGCTATTTCTTACCACCATTGTGCATTGGCAGCTATCTTCCCTTGTGTGTGAAGCACGTTTGCGTAAGTGTTACTGCTTAAACGGATGATGTCACGAAAATGGCCTCTACATCATATCACGTCAGAAATTAACACTGCAGTTCATGATCATGTTTATCACGGCACCGCCTTCTATTTGTCGGTCGCGCGCATGTGACAAAAAGGCGCCATTGCCAATTTTAATAGATTCACTGAGCCACGCGTAGCTTTGAAAGTTTAACTAAATTTGAGTATCCAAGGTAATTATTATTTAATGTAAGCTTTGATTCATAAAAAAGCTATTGTAGTTTTCAATATTTTAGAGCATTCTTTATTCTGAACTAATGTTTACACAATCGTCTGGTTTTCTTTTAAATCCCGTTTATAGTAGTCGCGGAATCTATTGGTGAGCGAGTGGTACAAATTGAATTGACAATGCAGTGCTGTTTTACCAGATGGCGCGAAAACTTTAAATTATTAAGAATTTTCTTTTCTAATTGTATTTTCTAAGTCTTTCAAGCGAGCAAGCGTAATGCCAAATAATATAATTTTCGGTGGGAATTTTTTTGGGACATATTTTAGAATAGCCTTTCCTTCTCCTTTAAGACGGTCAGAATGCTGCCTTTGTTCTAAGAGTTGTCATCATTCTTACTCTCTTCTGGTGTAGCTTCTGTTGCTTCTTATGCAAACATTAAACAAAGATGATGAAAAGCTTCTGCTCTCTTCGTAAATACCGAATTATTGACTGTCTTCTGCGAGCCGAGGAAGGCGATTTTTGTTCAATTTGAAAAAGTATCAGTCCGGGATTAGTTTCATGGTGAAAATGACAAATCCCTGAGAACTGCCGCTCGGTGGAGCTTTTGTAATTCTCTCTAGTTTGAGATGTTAACTGGTGGATTTTCTCTCTTAGAGTCATGATGTCATCGCATCATGTTATTGCTGAAAAATTCTCTTAGAGATTTCCTCTCTCAAATATCAATTATAAGCCTCTTTTGTAGCCATTTTAATGGAAGATGCTGTCAAGACCTTTTTCGTCGTTGTATCATAAATTTTGCGGTTTGTATGTAGTACTTTCTGGTAGTTTCAATCTAGACATTCCTTGATGCACAACAGCTGCTTTTAAATTCATTTTTTCCCTCGGGCTCCTTACCTGTGGAATTCGTTAGCAGGCAATCGTTTCCCTGTTAAGCACAACCTCGAAGGCTGCAAAAAGAACAAGCAACTCCTATCAATAGGAAATGGTTTTAAAATTCCAATTTTCTGGAGGTGTGTTTGTCCTCCTATCTGCTGCATGCCTTACCTTGGGAGACCATCAGCCTTGTTACCGGCGATTTGTATATTATAAAACCGTACCCGCTGTTGTTGTTGTTATTGTTGTTTTTTCCGTTCATGACTGCAGCCTCTGCTGTTGTTGCTATTGTTGCTGCTGTTACTGTTATTGTGCTCATTGCACTGCTGCTGCTGTTATCATATTGTTGTATTTTGTGACACGATTATACTTCGATCCTTCTTTTTTACGCATGATGCCATCATTGCTTTTTTACTTGTCTTACTCGTGTCACCTGAATATGTGATGCCTGGGTTTGTTTTACCTGCATGTAACTTGTTTACTGATTAGTGATTTCACTAATATTAGGAAGAAAAGGAAATTTTAAACTGCGTCTCAAAAAACTTTCCATATAATGTTATATCACTTTGCAATGCATCTGTGTGAATGACATATGTGAGTGAAAAAGAAAATTCTTAATAATTTGAAATGTTTGCGCCAGATTGCAAGATGTCGCTGCCCCAGTGTGCGCTACTGACACACCAAAAATGTATTTTTAATCTTATTGACAATATAAATATAATCTAAACTTTTTGCTTTGTTAGCGAAGCATGTGCTGCAAATGCTCTGATTATTTTTTCAAACCTTACGCAATGTTTTCTAAACTTGTTTCAAATGACTTACTGTCAAAATGGCTGCGCCTTACGATCATCGCGAGGGGGGTTAGTTAACAGTTTCTACACAGCGTTGCTGCTAGTACAAGTTCCGTGTGCATGTGAGTGATGCAAAATTTCAGGTTTATTTTTTAGCTTTCTGCAAGATTTCTGTTTTCTTGCCCTTTAATTTTTCTCATTTCATCTCCCCGCTGTTACGAACGTAGCTAGTGAGTGACCGAGAGTGACCACATACTTTTCATTGACTTGGTGTTGCAATGATAGCCATGTCTTCTAAGTTGGATTAGATTCTATACTTGTGTCATTGGAATGACCTTGGCTTCGAACATTGGGACATCAATTGAAACCTTATCAGATTGATTAGAGCAACATGACACATTACATTCTTTATATCTATGACTTGTTAGACATCTATGTCCTCCTCTCTGTGTTTAGCTTGAAAGTGATTTGCTGACTGAAATTGAAGGTTAAATGGCTTCAGAATTCAAATGATTAATGATTGGTTGTTCAGGACATTAATGAAATTGCTGATTGGTCAGCTAGATGGCTCTGCTTGACAAGCAAGTTGACAGGGAAGATGACAAATGGTTGTGATACTCATTGGTTCGTTTATTTGCGTGTCATTTTGACCATGATTATATCTAACAGAAGCCCTTTTTACTGGTTTAATTGAGGTCCTGATTCTGAAGATGCCAAATAGAAAGTACTTTTTAGTAAAAGTATGTTTGTTTCCTGTATTTCTTGGAAAACGTTGATGCTTTTCGTCATATTAAAACTGATTTGAAGGTTTCGGTTTACAATTACTGGTGTTATTATTCATGCAGTTTTTTCGGACATATTTTAGAATAGTCTTTCCTTCTCTTTTAAGTGGACTGTCTGTGCACTACCGTTGTTTTTCACATTATTTTTTTCTTGCCGAGAATTTTGTAAACAACTGTACATTATTTTCATTTTATTTAATTCGTAACTAATTATTGTGATACTTATTCATCATCTTCATTTATTATTATTCTTTTTTCACTTATGCTATTGTTGTTATGTTTGTTTTTATAGTTTTGCTTTTGTTATTATGTTATGTCTATATGTCTATCTGCAGCATCACCGTTAATTTTTAATAGACTAATCTATTTATAAAAAAGGGCAGGATACTAGATGACCCTGTGGTCCTTCCCTGCCCTGCTCCATGACTATAATTACTTAATATTTTAACATTTTTGATGTTAAACTAATTGGAGAAAATAAATGTTCTATGTTCTAAGAGTTACAATTGTTTTTGCTCTCTTCTGGTGCAGTTTGTTTTTGTTGCTTACTGTACAAACATTAAACAAAGATAAATTCCATTTTAAATAAATTGGCAGATGAAAATAAGGTTTTTTATTATCATCTCGCATTTGGCTCAAGTGTTTGGTTTTGCTGGCATTGTTCATTTTTGTGCCACACTCATCCTTGTTCATGCTCTGAATGCAGCTGAGGAAAGGAGAAGTCAGTTAGCATTTTAGATTTTTTTCCAATTATCACTCAAAATATAATAAAGAAATTTGCAAACTACGGCTGTAAGGTACTCGCTTATAAGGGACACTCACTTAAGAAGGACTTAACACCGGTCCCGATTTTTCGTAACGTTTTCCTTATAAAAATTTTCGTATATAATTTACTCGGATATAAGGGACTTTCGGTTATAAGAGACGATATCTTCAGGTCCCGCATAATAGAAACCCAGGTAAATTACCTCGCACACCCTATGATCAAATATTTTTTACATCCTAAAAAGTCTATGCAGAGACCCCGCGCGGGCCTGACTGTATTCTCTTGGACTATGGTCGGGTCTTGTGGCTGTAATGATGTGGGTAACTAGATGAAAATATAAAAAAAGAAAGTTGCTCAAGCGAAATTGGCCAATTTTTAATCTGCGGTTATAATCGGTTTCTGCGGCTCAACTTTGGCCATATGGGATGATTTCTTCCGCTCCGGAAGTGTCCCTTGTATCCGAGGTTGACTGCATTACCACGGTATAGAAATTTACAAGCGCAATGGTAGCTACTATATACTTGAAAATTGACCTAACTGGTGGGCTTTGTAACTTTTCGTAAGCCCATTGGAGCTGTTCCTTAAGTGAGTTCTGCTGAAACTTTTGAGGCTTACCTACTGTGAGGGTTACCTATGATGAGGATGATGATGGCGGGCATTCAGTGGGTGAGACACGTTTTAGTCAATTCGCTTAGGAATTGTGGATGTTGACGGGCATTCAGTGGCTGAGACACGTTTTAGTCAATTCGCTTAGGAATTGTGGATGATGATGGACATTCAGTGGGTGAGACACGTTTTAGTCAATTCGGTTTTAGTCAATTCGCTTAGGAATTGTGGATGATGATGGACATTCAGTGGGTGAGACACGTTTTAGTCAATTCGGTTAGGAATAGTGGATGATGATGAGCATTTATTTGCTGAGATGAATTTTCAAACCTTTTTCATTAATGGAGTATTAATGACAAGCATTCATTTGGTGTGATAGCATGCCGACCTCCGGAGAGTACGTTGCCATTTGGCTGTAAACAATGCTTCAAATACGAATAAGCTTTCTTAAACCTGCTTTCCGTAGATGTTGAGTTTAATCTGAGAAGCGAACTTGATTTTCTTCCCCCATGATTGCGAATTGCAAGTTTAATCATGTTTTTTTTCAAATCATAAAAAGAATTAGAATGCGTATTTATTTTTTTTTGCAGAGCATGTAGAAGCAAACAGTGCAAACTTATGCAATTCTCTGCAGCCAGCTTATAAGGAACCAGAGGAGTTAAATTAATGCCTGCGAACTTGATGATGAATTTTTGGACAACCAGTATACTGAGATAGTGTTCAATGAGGCTTATCTCTAGGCAGAGAGGCATTGCCTATCTATGTCAGGTAATACGAAAATTCTACAACAATAAAATAACAGTAATAATGTTAACTTTTCCTTTTGGATTACCAAAAGATTTTTATGAAAAAGTGAACCCCTGTTGGTCCGGTATCTCATTTCATAGGCACAACCTTATCGAATAGTTAGGTTGTGTCTAGTTGCATCCAGATACATTCATTAGGCTGTTCCCGCTGAATGTTGTAATCATACTTGGATCTGACTTGGTCTGACTATTTCTTGCCCGCACACATAATCTGTAATTTTCTTGATGAGCCTAATTTGGCTTGGGTTAGTAAGTTCGGTAAAATCTAAGAGGTGTTAGGAAACGATTGCCCTTCCAACCCGGACATGAAACCGAAAAGAATAGCTAAAAATTAACAACGCTTTCAGAAAAAGGATTTAATTATGAGTAAAAGATTTAAAAAAACAGATTAAATAAGATAAGTAATAATGAATAAAATATTAATATTGAACTGCTGGTGGCACCTTGCCAGCCAGGCGTGGTTCGGCCCTCCAGGTACGGAGACAGAGCAGCCTAATAATGATTTCCACATAACTACAATTAAACAAAACTGAATTAAATAATGCCGACTATTTAACTGGAAAGAGATTTAAATATTACAAGACCTAAACTAACTTTGACAAGATTTTATACAAATTAAAGAAAAACAGAACAAAGAAATAAAGTGGAGAGACTGATACCTAACTTGCGTTATATAGCGGGTAGCAGGAGAATTGTAACTTTGACAGAGGAAGCACAAGCACAAGAACCACCAACTCTGCACGACCCGATTACCATTGTAGCTCCAAAGTACAGCAGGTTTTCACCCTCCTTTTATAACCTTCCCCAAACTAGTGTACATATCAGAGATAGAGCCAAAATGAAACCTGATTGGTTGAAAGTAAAAAGGTGTGAAGATTTAACCAATAAGAAGTGAAATTTTTGTAGGTTTAATAAAAACTTAGGTTTGAACTACTGGTACTTTTAGGAGTGACGTGCAACACTAGTTTGGTAACCACGTCATACTTTGGAATAAAGGTAAAGGTTGTGCAGAGTGGGCCGCCCTGGCGCCTGCGCTACAATATTAAAAGTACATTTACATCTGCTTGTGGTAAGTGATAACCTTACAGAACGAGAAGACCCTCCACTTACATGAAGCTTAAAAAAATCATCTTGAAATTTTGTACTGCTTACTGGCTTTCTGCACGCAGGGCTTGCATCAGCAGTAACGCTGTATAAAACTTGTAATTTAAACTCCCTCAATTAGGCGCAGCCATTTTAATGGTAGGTCGTTTAAAACAGGTTTTGATAGCATTAAGTAAAGTTTGAAAAAATAATCAGAGCATTCGTAGCATACAAGTAATTAATTGTTGCTAATTAAGTAAAATTTTAAATTACTGTTTCTTCTCAATAAGATTAAAAATATGTTTTTGGCTAGTGAGTGGTGCACCCTGGAGGTTGAGTCATTTTACCAATTGGCACAAACATTTTAAATTATTATTTCTAGTTACATTGTTCTTTCCAGCAGGTAAGTGAAATGCTAAGTAATAACGATTTGCACGGAAAGTTCTTTGGAGCATAATTTAACATTGCCTAGCATTTTCTGTGAGCCTACTTTGTTACTCTTCTCCAGGTCATTTTAGTGATTGTACTGCTCGTTACCGTTGCCGTAAACATCGTCTTCATCCTGGACACGGGACGGAAGCTGCTGGCTAACGAGAATGAGAATTTCATTGGTAAGTGTAAGAAGCTTTTCTCGCTGTAATTGCCAAGACTGTGTCCCTTGGTGTTTATAAGTGAGGAGATTTTTGCTGATCTCTTTCCGAACGGCTAATAAAAGTCATTCATTCTCAGTGATGTATTTAACTCATTATGGACAAGAAAATGATGAGAAAACCCTTAAACCAGAAACGTTGTCAGATAAAGTCAATATTTGATTATAATAAGCCTTTTCACAGTTGTTATACGTTAAAGGTTAAGTGTACCACAGCAATGCATCTTAGCTGTAATTGTCACGTGGCATGTGGGTAAAGCAAAGTATTTTGCCTCATCAGTTGAGTAACTTCATTTATTTTACGTGCACTTTACTTTATTATGCATTAATCTGTGTGTAAGAGTGTTTTACTAGCAGCATCTTGCTTGGAAACAAGGGTCTAGCTAGCTGTTAAAACTGTTGCTGAACAATAGCGTAGGCTGTGAGGCATTGTCAAGTGTACGCAAAGCGTTGTCTGATACAGTTAACCTTTGACCTTTTCACGATCATAATTAATCGCTGGAACTGTGAGAAGGTTTATTAATCAAATACAATTATCATCATAGTTGTTTTTGACTAGGGATGCACTGGTTCCAGTTGTGCCGGTTCAGGTTGGATCCGGATCTGTACGTGCCCGTGTATTGACTGTTTGTTTAAAAAATTGAGTAACTTTAAATGGAAACACTGCAAACGTTCATGCGTTGTAATTTTGAACACTTGATCTGCGCTTCGTTTAAACAAAAAAAACAGCCAAACTACGTTTTTCAGAAATCAATGGCCCTATGTTTTAGCAGACATTATTGCAGCAATAGCGCTATCCTTATACACTATTTGGAACCAGAGTGTGAAGATTACCGGTGCTGCTTGAGCTATGGTGGCATATAAACTAAGCGATACTTTTGCAAATTTCTAAAGATTTTAATAGAAATCCTTCAAATTCTTTGAAAGATTAAGACAATTCGGGTAACTAAACTATTATCAATATTTTTTCTTATGCGCTTTAAATTTTGGTCTGTAGTTTTATTCCTAGAAAAATGGAAATCAAACAGTGCAAAGTCCGATGCACATTTCTGCCGGATACGGATCCGTTGAAATTACCGCATCTCAGCATTTATTACATCCCTAGTTTTTACACAGTTGGAATCATCACCGATGAGATATCAAATTCAAAAGTAAACAGTTATTTTCTCGGTACATTCACAAGTTAAGCAACACTGGATCTGCTTAGTAGAAGCACGTGCGACAGCCCATAACGAAACCGATTTTGGGTGATCTGCTGTACTACCCCTGATTATTCAGTGAGTATTTATCTGAATGTTACTAAGACATCTACAACCGGTTCAGGTCAGAATTTTAATGAAGATTTCTCGATAGTAAACTAGATACCGGTCCCGCTGCAACCTCCTGCGCAAAAGAAAGGAAACTAGTTGGAATCGGCTGTTTCTAGATGTCGTGGTTTGGGATATCCGCCTCGTCTTGTTGGCTAAAACGTTTTCTTCAGTTCAAGGTTTAGCAACAAGAGACTCGGTCGTAAAAACCTCTCGCGATTTTCAACGAGCGCTGCACTTAATTCACATTTTTATCTTCAACCCATTTCATCCATGAAAACTAATCTTTATTAAGTCTTTTATGCTTAACGTAACGATTCATTCAGCTTGCGGGTAATTAGCGCACTGTGATTAAAAATTCAGCAGCAAATTTGTCGTCGCATTTTTCCTCGATTTGAGGCAAATTTTGATTGATGATGATGATGAGACGGGGTTGCGAGGGAAGCTGAAAAAGAGGCGAATGGAAATGGTATCTGGAATTTCTTAGTTAGCTTAGGCATTTATTTTGACATAGTAGTGAGACAAATCGTACAGTAATTATTGTTCAAGTTGTTCGTTAGATCTATTCTAAACTTGTAGAGCCGGTTTAGGTCACAATTGAACTGGTTTATCAGCTCCTTCGTCATTTGATAAGAGAAATAATCGGCGTGATCAGGTAGTCACCAGGTCTCCCATACTTTCACTTGACAGACCCGGTGTAGCTTAAGTTTTACAGTCAAACAGTGAGTATAGATTTTATCTTTAAAACACAAGGATTTTAACTATTTCATTCATTTCATATTTCAAAGGTTTGCTGCTGTTTTTGTTTAGATTTTACTAATTTAGCCACTAATTATTAAAATATTACCTATTATGTGTATTATTTTGTTTAATTTTGTAGTTTTAATAGATTTTGCAGGTTGTTTTAATTAGCATTTTCCCTGTGTCAGATTTAATTATTAAAGTGCGACTTGAATTTTGCCTACTTTGTTATTAAAGTTTGTTTGTTTCGAGACTTTTCTCTAGCTGTGAGCAGAAGTGGGAGTAAAAAGGGTAGGTGCTGTTTAAAGCACAAGAAAACACTCTTCGTTAAGTAAAGCTTAAAAAAATCGTCTTAATTTTATATCGTATTGTCCTATTGCATGCAGAGCTTGCATTAGCAGTAGTGCTGTATAAACTTGAAATTTTAAACTCATGCGATGATCTTTAGGCACAGCCATTTTATCGAAAGCCATTTGAAACAAGTTTAGACAACATTGTGCAAAATTTGGAAAAATAATCAGTGCAATTGTAGAACAGTTTTCACTTATTAAGAAGCAAAAGTAGAAATTACTCTACATTGTCAATAAGATCAGTAATGAGTTTTTTCTGGTGAGCCAGTAGTGCACACTGGGATGGCGATGCAGTGACATTTTACAAGGTGGCACAAACAGTACAGTTTTCACTAACTAAGAAGCAAATACAGAAATTACTTTACAGGGTCAATAAGAACAATAATGAGTTTTTTGTGAGCCAGTAGTGCACAGTGGGATGGTAATACAAAATGGAGTGACATTTTACAAGGTGGCGCAAGCAGTACAGTTTCACTAACTACGAAGCAAATACAGAAATTACTTTACAGGGTCAATTAGAACAATAATGAGTTTTTTGTGAGCCAGTAGTGCACAGTGGGATGGTAATGGAGAATGGAGTGACATTTTACAAGGTGGCACAAACAGTACAGTTTTCACTTACTAAGAAGCAAAAGTAGAAATTACTTTGCATTGTCAATAAGATCAATAATGAGTTTTTTCTGGTGAGCCAGTAGTGCACACTGGGGTGGCAATGCAGTGACGTTTTACAAGGTGGCACAAACATTACAGTTTTCACTAACTAAGAAGCAAAAGTAGAAATTACTTTGCATTGTCAATAAGATCAATAATGTGTTTTTGGTGAGCCAGTAGTGCACCCTGGGATGGTGATGTAGTTTAGTGCACACTGGGATGGCATTGCAGTGACGTTTTATTATTAAGAATTTTCTTAATGACATTAATCTTTCAATTAGGTTACAACTGTAATGCTAAGTGATATAACTTTGTATGGAAAGTTCGTCGGGATATACCTTAACATTCCCTTTTCTTCCCCTTAAGTAATTCTTTTGTTGATGATCGCAGGTGGTAATGCAGTCTGCAACATTCAAATGTTTGAAAGGTTCTCACGACATTCCTTGTTATTTCTTTTACTAGATTTTCCATAATTCATATTCCAGGCTCGTATTCGTTTATTCGAACGTTGCACAAGTGAAAGACAACTACTTAGCCTTATTGACTCGTTTCCGTGGAGACAAATTTCAAGCAGACTACATCTTCCTCTGTGTTGTGGGCTTTTTAAACTATTGTTGTGAGACCGGGGTTTGTGCGCCGTGGGGAGAGATACCGCATCGTTAATTCTCAAGATTATTTTTCAATAAAACATGACTGAATAAACTGCACGCGTTTATGCAGTTCCCATGGCAACCAAATTACCAATGACATCTATCCATAAATTTCAATTTTTTTTTTGGAAATTCAAGCCTAGTAGTATTAGCACCCATGGCAACTCTAATGCGGCATATATTAATTTTTCACACTTTCACCTTCAGTTGGACTCGCTTATGGAATAAATTAAGTTGACTTGAATCTAAGGCAACAACATTACATGATAGTTAAAAACGACGCAACTTTATGAAAACAAAAGTTAAAATCATGCCCAAAGGTTTTGACAGGCTGCTGCTGTCATCATCGGTGGTAAATTTACAAACATACAACCCATTTGTATAGGCAGAACCTATTATGCACTAATTAAGTAGTTAACAGAAGTCAAATAGGTAATGAATAAGTTTATTTTCAAACACATAGCTATTTGTTACTGTATCAGTTTCTTTTCTTCAGGTCTGCTTAACCACTGCCTATTTGGCTTTTGTAAATACACAATTAGCGTTTAAGTTACCCTATCAATTTCTTTACTGGTCTGCTTATTCATTACCTATTTGGCTTCTGTTAACTACTTAATTAGTGCATAATAGGCTCTGCCTATACAAACTGGTTGTATGTTTGTAAATTTACCACTGATGATGACAACAGCAGCCCGTTGAAACGTTTGACATCATTTTAACTTTTTAATGTAAAAGTTGTGTTGTTGTGTTTTAATGAAGTTGTGTTGTTGTGTTTTAATGAAGTTGTGTTGTTGTGTTTTAATGAAGTTGTGTTGTTGTGTTTTAATGAAGTTGTGTTGTTGTGTTTTAATGAAGTTGTGTTGTTGTGTTTTAATGAAGTTGTGTTGTTGTGTTTTAATGAAGTTGTGTTGTTGTGTTTTAATGAAGTTGTGTTGTTGTGTTTTAATGAAGTTGTGTTGTTGTGTTTTAATGAAGTTGTGTTGTTGTGTTTTAATGAAGTTGTGTTGTTGTGTTTTAATGAAGTTGTGTTGTTGTGTTTTAATGAAGTTGTGTTGTTGTGTTTTAATGAAGTTGTGTTGTTGTGTTTTAATGAAGTTGTGTTGTTGTGTTTTAATGAAGTTGTGTTGTTGTGTTTTAATGAAGTTGTGTTGTTGTGTTTTAATGAAGTTGTGTTGTTGTGTTTTAATGAAGTTGTGTTGTTGTGTTTTAATGAAGTTGTGTTGTTGTGTTTTAATGAAGTTGTGTTGTTGTGTTTTAATGAAGTTGTGTTGTTGTGTTTTAATGAAGTTGTGTTGTTGTGTTTTAATGAAGTTGTGTTGTTGTGTTTTAATGAAGTTGTGATGTTGTGTTTTAATGAAGTTGTGTTGTTGTGTTTTAATGAAGTTGTGTTGTTGTGTTTTAATGAAGTTGTGTTGTTGTGTTTTAATGAAGCTGTGTTGTTTTTGACTATAGATGTTTTTAAGTGTCTGTAATTGAACTTTACATAACTAGCAACGTGTAGTTTGTTAATTCTAAGCAGTGAAATTTGCTTTATTGGCCTACTAGAGCTGTACGAGGATAATGAATTATTGCTTAGAAAATATTCAGTTTTATTACCGCCCAGTAAATAGGTTAAGAACAGAACTGTGGTTTTATGATGCCAACTTGTCATAATAAAGTGAGAATATTGCGTGCTGTGTATTAAATTCTAAAGATTTATTGCCATATATTTGTAAAGCCGTTAAACTCGTAAGAATTGTTCGTGTTTTTCGCTCGTTGAGCAGCCAGAAAAGCAGAAGCGATGGCAAAAACTTGCGTAAGATGAGATTGAGCGCGCCACAATAATCGCGCGTTTGTCAAATGCGTTTCCAATAGTTTGCGATGTTTGTGTAGCAGTATGACAGATGCGTTGTCAAATTTACCACTGTGGAAATTTTTTTTATTTATTTTTTATTTATTATTATTATCACATTCAGTACTATATAATGACATTAAGCACACAGTGACATCAAAATTATTATATCTACTGTATTAAATTCTTATGTTTCATACACTATCGTTATCGTAGAAGAATAATTGTACTGCAGTGGGCTAGAGAAGCAAAGGCTTGTATAAGCCCACTGTCATGTGAACTCGGTAAAAAAAGAATGGATGAGTGAACAAAAAAAGAACTGGGAGAAAGGTTAGATCACACAGGAAGGGTAGAAAGATGTGTTAGTGGAAATGATAGGAAGAAAGATAGTCGATTGTGCTATGTTGACATCAGCTCTAAAGATTTATCAATGATGCCTTGTTTTGCATAATCTGTACCAGGATTATTGCTGTGGACGTGGTGTGTCGTTTGGAGCAGGCGCATGTTCGCTGCCCTGCTTGGCCAAGTGTTGGAACATTTGTAATAAGAAAGTAGCCTCACGGATGAAAACTAGTCCTTTTCCACACACGGGCTGCTATTTCTCAGTGCCAAACAACTTGTATGGAGTTAAAAATAGCTTAAAAACCATTAACTGACAGCGAGTAAGAGAATCTGCCAGCAACTGCGAAGGCTGTTTGCTATTACCGATATGAATCTTTCTCAACCTCGTCCAAGCATGGCAGCATACATGTGCTAACTGCAACTATTCATGCAATCTCAGTAGCACAACGAAAAATAAAGTGACTAGATCACTGCCCTACAGCTGCAGTCATATCGAATACGGGCTCCTCTTTCGCTGACAGACTACACTACCCGTAAACTGTCATGGTGTGTTCAGAGTTTTCTGTCACGAGTTTTCAGAAATGCGAAATGCTTGGCGAATTACTGTCGGAATGAAATTGTAAATTTGATGCTTTTGTTTAAATTAGTACGTAGCATTGTACTGTTGTATGTATTTTACAGTATATTAGATCATAATCTATTCTATGTATTTCATCTTCAATAGTCACATCACCTGTATATTAATCTCTTCTTCCTGAGACCTTGTTATCAGTGGTTTCTGTGACCAAAATGTTCATTTGTCTCTTTTTCGAAATAATTCGGTTATAAAAAAGAAAGAAATTGTAAACTCTCTGACAGTTGCTGCGAGTTACTGTCTAGTGTGAACGCCTTGATGAGTTACTCTCGACACTTCTCTCAGCGAATAGAGAAGCGAGTGTCAGAGAAAAGTCTTGGTCTGTAGTCAGAACATGCTTGCGAGTTACTGTCTAGTGTGAATGCCTCGGTGGGTTACTCTCGACACTTCTCTCAGCGAATAGAGAAGTGAGTGTCAGAGAAAAGTCTTGGTCTGTAGTCAGAGCATGCTTGCGAGTTACTGTCTAGTGTGAATGCCTCGATGAGTTACTCTCGACACTTCTCTCAGCGAATAGAGAAGCGAGTGTCAGAGAAAAGTTTTGGTCTGTAGTCAGAACATGCTTGCGAGTTACTGTCTAGTGTGAATGCCTCGGTGGGTTACTCTCGACACTTCTCTCAGCGAATAGAGAAGTGAGTGTCAGAGAAAAGTTTTGGTCTGTAGTCAGAACATGCTTGCGAGTTACTGTCTAGTGTGAACGCCTCGATGAGTTACTCTCGACACGTCTCTCAGAGAATAGAGAAGTGAGTGTCAGAGAAAAGTTTTGGTCTGTAGTCAGAACATGCTTGCGAGTTACTGTCTAGTGTGAATGCCTCGGTGAGTTACTCTCGACACTTCTCTCAGCGAATAGAGAAGTGAGTGTTGGAGAAAAGTCTTGGTCTGTAGTCAGAGCATGCTTGCGAGTTACTGTCTAGTGTGAATGCCTCGATGAGTTACTCTCGACACTTCTGTCAGAGAATAGAGAAGTAAGTGTCAGAGAAAAGTTTGGTCTGCAGTCAGAGCATGCTTGCGAGTTACTGTCTAGTGTGAACGCCTCGGTGAGTTACTCTCGACACTTCTCTCAGCGAATAGAGAAGTGAGTGTCAGAGAAAAGTTTTGGTCTGTACTGAGAGCATGCTTGCGAGTTACTGTCTAGTGTGAATGCCTCGATGAGTTACTCTCGACACTTCTCTCAGCGAATAGAGAAGTGAGTGTCAGAGAAAAGTTTTGGTCTGTAGTCAGAACATGCTTGCGAGTTACTGTCTAGTGTGAACGCCTCGGTGAGTTACTCTCGACACATCTCTCAGCGAATAGAGAAGTGAGTGTTGTAGAAAAGTCTTGGTCTGTAGTCAGAGCATGCTTGCGAGTTACTGTCTAGTGTGAACGCCTCGGTGAGTTACTCTCGACACTTTTCTGAGCAAATAGACAAGTGAGTGTCAGAGAAAAGTTTTGGTCTGTAGTCAGAGCATGCTTGTGAGTTACTTGGTGAGAAAAATTGGTAGTCTGCACTGTTTGCATGTACAGTCAATAGACTGTACCTGGAATATCTCATTATGGAAAGTTGTAAATAAACATGGAACTTTAGTACTTAGTGATTGCTTCATAATTTTCATTCGTTTTTGTAAATAACTCCCTCAATTTCGTTTTTCAAGGTGATTGGTCAGTCAGGAGACTGAAATCTGGGAAGAGTCCGGCAGAGGACATGCGACCAAAGACCTTGACGGTGGAAGTCCATTCTAGTAAAGGCAAAGTGTCCGTGTCAGTTGATGGGACTACGGTATGTTCTTTTATTTTGGTAAAATTTAAACTTGCAAAAGAATCTCGAGTTTGCAGATTTAGGGGTAGGTCTGTATTCCCAGATTCTCCAAATACTGGGCAATGGCTCTGAATCTGGACAGTTACTGCCCAACACTTATCAGCACTGGAAACAGCTTTTAAACACTTGTAGATTTGCTTACATTTATCCATCTATTCACTGTCTGGACAAGTGTTGCTTAAGTTTTGCTAATTCTGACTCCGATCCCTTCGGAGGGTCCCTTATCCACTACTGATCGTTTGAGGACGGAAATTGACTTTCTCATTTCCACGTCTCTAGAATTTTCTCTAAAAGTTTCATGCATTTGTTAAATTCCACAGACTCTTACAGCAGTCATTAGAAAGCTGGTGCATATTGAACTTAATGCAGATTTGCAGACAGGAGGATTTTCCTCAGATGTTCTGAATTTTCAAGTTTGCTTGTTTTATGCGGTTAAATTGTAATCTTCTTGGAAGCAGCACTATTGGATTAGAAGTTGTGCCTGTGTTAGTTGCAGATGTACGGTGACATTGGCTGTGCGGATTTTATTATTCCCAGCCCGTGTTTAAAAAACAGTTAGGGTGTGGCACAGTAAAACGAGCATTTATTGTTGCTGTGGCACTTTTGTGGTGCTAAAACAGCATAGGGAATTTTGCTTGAGTAATCATAGTAGATCAGAAGCAACAATAGGCCAGCTATTGCACCAGCATGTACAAAAAAATTATGTCATTAATTAGATTGTTAAATATGTTATGATTGTTATACCATTGTTATAATTGAAAACCCTTCCTTTGTCTTCTCTTTTCTCCCACTCTCTTTCTCTTACTCGCTCTCTCTCTTGTCTCTATTTTTGTCTCTCTTTCTCTTTTTATGTTTCTCTTGTGTCTCTCTTTCCCTTTCCGCCTACATTTCTGTTCTCTCTCTCTCTCTCTCTCTCTCTCTCTCTCTCTCTCTCCTTTATCACATAGGCATTCCTTTTAGACTATCTTTTAGATACTTTTTTAAATTCAGTGTTTGTGGCTGCATTCTGCACGTCTTTCAGAGTTTTTCTAGCTGCACGTTCCATTCTTCATTTGTTTCTCATTTTTCTTGTTGTTACTTCGTTTTTCTTTTCCTGTCTCTTGCACTTGTGTCTCACTTAGCCATTGTCAATAAAAGCAGTCATATTTGTTGGGTGAACCATGTACATTGTAATTTATAACTGCACAAGTTAATTACTTGCGTCGTCTTATGGATCTTCTTGGTCGTAAACTATTTCTCCCTGGCAGCAGTTAAGTTTTCCTGGCAGACGTAACTAACTATAGATTTTTGCATTTGCATCAGCACAATAAATGCCGGAGAACCCAATCATCAGCAGTGCATTCAAAAATGTTGATTTTCCCAGATATTTGATTATAGAGTTTGGCTGGATTTCAGGAAGTCACTTAAGATTTCATTGGATTTTCATTTGAGTTAAAACTTCATTATTTGAAACTGTGTTCATATAAAATTTACAACTGGCAATGTTGTACCATGAATAATAAACCTCGGGTATAAAATACTCGCTTATAAGGCACCACCAACACCGGTCCCAATTTTTCGTAACGTTTTCCTTATAAAAATCTTCATAAATAAGGTACTCGGATATAACGAACTTTCGGTTATAAGGGACGATATCTTCAGAAATAGAAACCCAGGTAAATTACCTCGCGTATAAGGGACCCTATTTCAAAGTGAAATTGATCGATTTTTAACCTCAATTTTTCGCAAACTCGGCCTTCGAACAGCTCGGTTTCCACGGTCACATACGTCTCACATCATTGAAGGAGCTTCCTACATACCGTTTGCACTGAATATGTGGCTATAATCCATAAAAATATGGGTAAAAGTGCAGAAAAATACAGGTCTATATATAAACTTGGTCTGACTCAACTTTGGCTATAAGGGACATCGGATATAAGGGATGGTTTTTTACTGCCCCGAGGTGTC
>JAQGDQ010000571.1:47500-132500 GCA_030141605.1 Tubiluchus corallicola
CCAAGTGGTTAAAACCAGTCTAGAGCAATTTTAAATAAGGATTTGTTGCAAATGGCTTCCTTGAGCAAGAAACCAATCCTTAGGAGAATAATAGTGTGGCTGCAGGTGTTTGCATTTTCTGGAAAGTTTCTTTCACTTAAAGACCTATATAACTCCAACAGACCTTGAAGTTTTTTAATGCATTATTATGATTACACAGAGAATTCATAGTTATCCTCACACAAAAGAAACTTATAGAATACATATTTTTTCTCGCGAATTTCAAATACGTGCAATGCCGTAAAGATCGCCTCGTTTTGCATCTTTAGTCGAAAGATCAAGAATGACGTACCTAGTGCAGAAAGTGTCTTTGGTTACCGATGTTTTTTACCGATCTTAGATTACGTCATTACGTACTCATTACGTCATTTGTCTCGCGCAATGAAATATGGCGGTTCTTGAAATTTAATACCGCGAACAACGAAGTGATAAAAATCAAAAGAAACACGTTTTACAGTAAGTTTATAATAAAATAAATTAAATATTCGTATTGAGATTAGGATTTTAAGTTATAAAGGCTTATATTATTGTGAGGGCTTTGTTTGACTTTTTACTTGCGTCACACACTAACATAACACATTATTAGTTTTGTTGCCATAGTCAAGTCAGTACTGCCATGTTACACCATGTTTTAATTAACCACAGGGTAGTGTTATGGCACAGCGAACATTTGATACCTACTCGGCACACGAAGACGAAGCAATGGTGCTCTTTCTCAACATGGTGTCTAGCGGACGGATCCTCATCTTTGCCATCAAGGTAACAACTAAAACTTAACTGTTTAAGTTCATGATAAACCAAAGCATCACTTAGCGTCTGTGACCAGTGTCTGGAAGCGAGAAAAAGTGAATCTGTTGTCAGTAGGTGATAAAATTGAAGGACAAGAAAGGGGATACCTGAAAAGTAGGTTTCAGACAAATCGCCTTGAAAAATTATATTACTTCATAGCAATTTTATGCATATATCATAATCGCATTAAAGAAATTTTTGTTTGTTTTCATTTTAAATCTCCAGCAATACTGTCCCGACGGCGCCATTACATGACGTCACTACGCAAATGTAAATCAGGGAAACAAAAGGCAATTTTAAATTATGTATTACTTAACATTTCACTTACCTGTTGGAAAGACTTATGTAACTAGATTAATAATTTAAAATGTTCGTGCCAATTGATAAAATGTCACTGACTCACCCTGCAGGGTGCGCCACTCACTAGCCAAAAACGTATTTTTAATCTTATTGACAAGATACAGTATTCTAAAATTTTACTTACTTACTAATGTGTGTGGTACGAATGCTCTGATTATTTTTTTAAATTTCACCAAATGTTATCTAAACTTATTTGAAATAACCTACCATTTAAATGGCTGCGCTTAACGGTCATTTGCGGCAGTTTAAATTCACAAGCTTATTAAGCATTACTGCCGATGCAAGCCCTGTATGCAAAAATTCAGTATGTAAGTGGTATAAAATTTCAAGACAAATGTTTTATGTAAGTGGAGGATTTTCAAGTGCTTTGAAGATTTTCACCACCAACGTTTTGCATGTATTGCTTGAATATACGGGTCCGACTTGCGTACAATTCATCTTACGAACCAATCAGCCGAAATTGATTGTGGTCATAAGTAGACGATTACCCATACTACGCTAAAGATAACGTTGAATAGTATAAGTGTCCCAGTCTTTTTTGTAAGATACAGCTGCTTGAAATATCTTAAACGGTGTGAATCAGTAAATAGTTGTTTTCCACTGGTTAGCAGTAATGTTTTAGATTTTTTTTCAATGCACATTTTTCATGGTTTGTTTTTTAGGTTTTTGTTTCGCGTTACTATAGGTTTTACACGTCAAATGTAGACACAGAAAGTTCAAATGTGACTTAGGAAAGTCAAATGTAGATGCGTTACTTTGAATAAATCGGTAATTTACTCATTTAAGTGCAAATTACAAAAAGATAAACCAAAGATAGTCATAACCTCTTTCATAACTTTGAAAAATGTGTTGTTATCCTCAAACTAAATCTTTGATAAACCATAACGTTGGCAGAAAAGAGTAAGTCGGTTCCCACTTCCCAATGAACAGAATCACTAATTAGTTTTTTAAGTAATGCATTAGTACTGCATTAATGAATTAGTTTCTCTCAAGAAACATTGTTTATTTTAAGAATGTATTGTTTTCTTTAACAGATCCAGTGGCGTGTAAAGTTTGTAGAATATTAGTGAACTATTAGTAGACCTATAAAGTTATTATTTTCACAGTCTTAAGAGCAAGTATTATTTGAAATTAAAGAAGATCATATTTAACATCCTTGAGTTTTACCATCTATCCACATTTGAAATACGAATGTCACATTTGACTTGACATGTGTCTACATTTGACTTACCAAAAACGCTTTAGATTTGTTGAAAATCATTGTTAACACGTTTGAACTACCTAAGTCTACCTTTGAATTACCAAGACACATTTGAATTACCTAAATCTACATTTGACTTAACGTAGGTCTACATTTGACATGTAAAATCTATAAACTATCGCATAACTATCAATTATCGTATATCTTATTTTTTTGTACAGTATGAACGTATGTTCTGATAATTATGGTATAGCGACAACACTACTCAGCCATTAATATGCTGATTTGGTAGAAAATACGATACTTCTTAGCCTCTAATATGATAATTAATATCATACAAAAAATGGCAACCCTAGCCCCAAGAGTTAGACAAAGCAAAACTTGGGTGCATCCTCGCTGAAACAACAATATTATAATAATTATTGCATTTTACATTTTAAATTGAAGTATATTGAATGTACAGAGAAATCACAAAACTCTTGGCCCGGTGTGCGATAAAAAAAAACTACCAGTATGATTAGATGGAATCAGAAGTATTTTTGTTGTCGACCGATTCGAAATCATAAATCCATGTTTTCTACAGGAAGGGGCTTGTTATTTGTCTCAGTAGCTGTTAGGACTCTTTGCTGATACAGTAGGCTCACGATTAATAGGTTCAGTCGGTTAATTGGGTCGAAACACTTCGGTCCCAAAGTGAGTCTATTAAGCGGCGCCTTCTTGTACTAGTAAAACCACGAAAAGACTATGGAACAGTAACATGAAATCTGTATCGTTTTACGAAGTTCTGCTCTTTAATAATTGATAAATAGTTTTCCTCCATTTGGCACAGCACTTGGGCGTTTTATTGTTTTTGCCTTTAATAATTGATCTAGTTATTAAGAAAACTGTCAGCATAGATAAAGCTTGCTAACAGCATTTAGAAATGATGCAACAAGACGGCGTAGCATTTTAGCTACGAATACTAAATGTTAGGTTCCACTTTTCAAATGTCAGAATTTATTGCACACATTTTTTACTAAAATGACTGACAGTATATGAGTGCTAGTTGACAGCGTCAGTTACAGTGACGACATTATGTTATTGTTGGTGACGGGATACAATGGACAGACTTTTTTCTTTTTTCATTACTTTTAAAGAGAAGTGAGTGCTATTCCTTCTTCTTCTTTTGTTACTCTAAACATCTATTGTAGACATTGGACCTCTGTTCTTTAGACTCGTAGTTAAGGTAGTTGGGTGCTGCTTCAGAAAATTTTTTGCTTGTTTTAATACTGTGTAAAACGAAACAAACATATGTAATTTGTGTGCTTGCATAGCAAAATCGTCCATAAGTCGGCAAATAAGTTTTTCTAGTTATTTACCTATCCTAAATCTCCATTTCATGAGGATTATTTTGATACCAAGTTCATCACTCTATGTTATTATTAAGCTGAGATAATCTACATTAAGTTTGAGGTGCAGGCTATACACTGAAAAATGTAACGTTGTGAAAGGCGGTGTTAAAGTTAGCCATTGTTTTTTGTCACGTTTCTACAAAAACACTTAGCAACCGCACAGCTATTGGTTGCTACAGACTTTGCAAGAACACATTGATGTTATGTTTAAATCCAGTAGACGGCTCTTCCTGACAAAGAACCGAGCTTGCCAAAAGAAAAAACCTGAAGGAAAATGATTGCTTCCACGAGCTACTATAGGAGAGTTTGAAAATACAAGTTTTTTACAATTGCATTACTAGTTTCTAATCAGAAAAGTGTGAAGGGGTAATAAAATTAGATTTTTAGTGTTTTTAAATATTTTCGTGATAATTTGATACTAGAATATAAAAATCCAATATGTTTAGCTTTTGTTTTTATAAAAAAGTAAAAAAATTATATTTGATCAAATGGTGCATTCTACTTTGAAGCGTCATAATGCAGTTTTAAGCATGCCAACTTATGGACAGTTTTGGTTTGCAATCGCACATTTTATTATCTGACATTGTTTTCACAGGACGAGGGAACATTTCAAATGAAGCAGGCCGCTCGAGATCTCCTCAAACAACTTGGCAGCGATAAGGCCGCCACTCTGGGCTGGAGAGACATGTGGGCCATGGTTACGAGGAAAGACGGTAAGCCTGACTGGGCAATGTAAGGTTCATTTCGCAGTGAGGATGCGCAGCAAAATTCCTCGAGGAGAAATTCCTTGTGGCAATTCTTCACGAAAATGGAACGTGTTTTCAATGGGCTCATTTCTTAGTGCGATTCCTTTGTGAGCAATTCTGCTGTCAACTAGAAGCTGTGCGTCCTCCTCGTGACGAATTTTGCCGTATGATAGAAATACTGCGTGTTCCATTTTTGTGAGGAATCGTCATTAATTTCAGTCTTAAATTTAACTACTTACTTCTTTCTTATTTAACTAACTCCCCCCCCCCAAACAATTAGCACATTTCAGCATAAAATTTTAAGATTTAATCTCTCTTTTAACGGACTGGAGATTTTATGTTTTATTAATGCAACATCAACGGCTATCTTTGTGAAAAAGAAAAATAGTGCCCGCATATATTTATTTTATATATGTATATTTTCGAGTTATGAAGTGGAACTTCACTAAAAAACAAATAGGTCTGACAGTATATTAACCAACAAGATTAATTGTACTTTGTATGTAAGAAATACAGCTAGTATGACTTATAACTGTAAACATTGTTATACAGTATAAAAATAGCTGTAGCTAACTGGACAGTTTCACTGTGATATGAATTTTCTTGCTGCACTGGATTTCGAGAAAAATTCGGAAATTGTCTAAATGTTTTCTGATTTCCTGATCGCAGTTCCTTGAATCATTTGCTTTGCGTTCTGTTGGAAAATGGGCCTAGCTAGCTTGCAGTCATCCTTGCTGTTGTCAGAAAGCGACAAGTAGTAGTCAAGATGACGACAATGAAGTCTATAGACAATGAAGCGATCAGCTGCGTTTTGATGACGCGCCCATTGCCAGTAGAACCCATTCCATTTACGAAATTACAAACTTTGTAAGAGTAACAACCCAAACTTGGAACAACTTGTCCAGTTTCTGCAGAACCAATATTGCAAAGCATTTCATTAGCCATAGCAGACTTAAACTTTGGAACTCACTACCACCCAATGTTTTTTTTATTATGAGTTTATTGCGTATAAAAATATACAGTTTACAAAGATAAAGATGTTAGTAAAACAGGTAATGCGATGTTAGTAAAGTAACATATCTACAGACATTCAACTTTATAATAACCACACATTGTAGTTCCCTTGTAATTATATCACAGTATACAGTGTTGTAAGACGCTATAATAGATATTTTAAAACGTAATCTTTAAATGAGTTCTTAACCTTTAATTTTACATTTTAGATCTACAGTACAACCATATTTAAATCGCAAATTTATTTGACTGTTATTTACATAATAGCATAGCTTTGGAATTCTCAATTTGCAAGACTTTGCAATTTTTCTCACAAAGTTTAATTTTCGACTATCTGTTAAATAATTCGCAGGCATTGTGCCACAAAAATACATTAATAACAATTTGACGCTTTCATTTTGTCTAAAACCAGATATTTTTCTATAAGCAGTGTTCCATTTTACCCTAACGGCATTAACTTCATTGTTTGATATACCCCCAATTTCGCCTCCGTGTAATAAAATGGGTAGACAATATTTATTGATCAGAGTTTTAGCTACTATGTCATTACGATTATGGCCCATACTTGAGAGAATGTAAAGTACCAGTGTAACATTTACCGCTTTAAAACGTCAGTTAAACGATATCTGTTTGCTTCTCATATAAACTAGTCTTGATAACCACCTACTGTTCCTGTGTGACACAACAGTCACAACTTTGTGTTCTTTTTGAGTAGAATCCAGAGTGCTTCGTCGTCTCATGAGCCGAATCTCCACAAGCCACTCTTCCTACCCTTTTGAACATTCTTTTATCCATCACTTCTATCCTTACTTTGCACAACTCTTTTTTTTAAATTGCCTAAAACCCTCCGTTTTTTTTGTTCTTTTTTCTCATTATTTGGACGTGTTTATAATGGTGCAAGCAGCTTTACTTCTGGTTCTTGCCATTTATTATATGCACGCTGTCATATAATCATTATTAATATTTATTTTTTCCCAGTGTTTATTGATATTGTATTTGTATTTACACTTCCAAATAAATTTATTATTATTATTATTATGGTCAGAAATTTCCCCTCTCTGACTCACTTTTAAAGACAACTGGGCAACGTTTATTTTAAAGGTAGTAAGCCACCACCTCATTTTGCTGCTGGTTCTAGCTTTGGGCAAGCTCACATGGTACGGATGAAAATGAATTGCAGTTTGCTGAAAGCTCGCGTGTGTTCTAATTTCATTGCCCCTTCTCCACAGCGCTTTTGTGGTGCTCCCTATAAAGATCCCAACCATTCTCTTATGCCCCGTCCACTTTACCAACAAATCTGCACTCAGTGTATATTTCCTTTTTTATGCAATGTAAATTAAATCTATATATATATAAATCAGAATTATATCCAAATATTACTATGTGGCAATATCTTACTTTCTTCTGACTCTAACTGATGCTATAGTATCTGCTGTCATATCATTTATTATACAAAGTAGGCGCTTTAATTAATAACACTAAATCTAAAGTATTCTATTAAGTTCTGTCAATCCAAATTTATGGTGCACGTTATTTATGCTTTTGTGTTTTCGTGTTACCAACACCTTATTTCTAGTTTGTGTCAGCCAGATTATCGCTCATTTTATTGTTGCATTAACATAAAACAGATCACAATCAATTTGTCCCATCCTTCTACTCACATCTTACTCAACAAGTAGCGTAACCGTTTCAGCTTCATTGCTCTGACACGACAAAAACATTTGCAATTGTTGTGGCATGATAAAAACAATTGCAATTGTTGTGACATGATAAAAACATTTGCAATTGTTGTGACATGATAAAAACGTTTGCAATTGTTGTGACATGATAAAAACATTTGCAATTGTTGTGACATGATAAAAACATTTGTAATTCTTTGACATGACAAAAACATTTGCAATTGTTGTGACATGACAAAAACATTTGCAATTGTTGTGACATGACAAAAACATTTGCAATTGTTGTGACATGATAAAAACATTTGCAATTGTTGTGACATGATAAAAACATTTGCAATTGTTGTGACATGATAAAAACATTTGCAATTGTTGTGACATGATAAAAACATTTGCAATTGTTGTGACATGATAAAAACATTTGCAATTGCTGTGATATGATAAAAACATTTGCATTTGTTGTGACATGATAAAAACATTTACAATTGTTGTGACATGATAAAAACATTTACAATTGTTGTTTAACGTGATTTAGCACTTTAAGCTGTTTAAGAACTGAATTCAGTATAAACGTTTATCTTGGCAGATTTTAATTGGTTTTGATTTTAGGTCTGAAATTTGATGAGGATATAAATAAATCCCCGGAGTTCAATAGCTGGGGTGCGCCACTTACAATCAAAACTCAAATCACTCTTGTACCTTTAAAAGGTCAGTGACTCCCTTGCAATTTTTAACCAGAATTATTTAATTTCAATTATTCCTCATTAAAATCATTACGTGTTTTTAGTATGTAAGGAAGTTTTACAGCTGCTGAATGCAAATGCGATTAACCTTTTTTTTAAAATCACTCTTGTACCTTTAAAAGGTGAGTGACTCTTGTAATTTTTAACCAGAATTATTTAATTTAAAATTTTCCCAACTAAAATCATTACATGTGTTTTTAGTATATAAGGAAGTTTTACGGCTGCTGAATGTGATTAAGTTTTTTTAATGAGTAAATGTTAATAATCGTCCATGCTTTTTGCGGGAAATATATAGTTTTTTTATATAAACTCTGATTAAACTGAAAATGCAAAATCATGTAGGAAGTTAATCATATTTCACATAAAATGTTAGAAGGATTTGGTAATAAAGGTGTGATAAGCAGCTTGTGTGATTAGTAAAATCACTGTAAACTTTCGATCATTTCATTCCTGGGCACTTGGATGCTCAAGAAAACACTCTTTATAAATAAATTTTAAGAAATTTGTCTTGAAATTTTAGATCACTCACAAGCCGTCTTATTGTATGCAGGGCTTGCATTAGCGATAATGCTGTTAACAACACGTTTAATCTTCTGTGATTATCGTTACGTGCAGCCATTTTAATGGCAAGTTGTTTGGTACAAGTTTAGGTAACATTGCGTAAAGTTTGAAAAAATAAACAGAGTATGCGCAACACACTCTTCACTAACTAAACAAAAGTTTAAATTACTTTATAAGGTCAATGTGAACAATAATGTATATTTTGCTGAATCAGTAGTTCACACTGCGATAACGATGCAGTGTCATTTTACCTGGTCGCGCGAATATTGTAATTATCAAGAATTTACATTTTCAATTATGTAAGTCATTATATCATTGATTCACTACATTTCATTCATTACATCATTCCATTTTAAGCACTAATGTTTTTTTTATCACATGATTCACTTTAAATTTTCCCATTATTTCCATTACTTTTTTTTCTATCACTGTGTGGGACAATCTAACAAGCCCTGCTTTTTGATTGCCCACAACACATTTACCTTCGTATATAGGTGAACAGTGTTTGAGGCTTTTCCTGTGGAGTATTTCTTATTGGTATTATGTTCATTGTAGGCCCTTTCACTAGATATTGTACATGAAACTATTGTAAATGTGTAAGGTGAAATAAATGACTTATGTATTAAAGTCTTTCAAACAGCTAAGGATTGTTGTAAGTAATATGAAGTTTGCGTGGAAAGTGTTTTGAGACATACTTTGAAATTCTCTTTTCTTACCCTTTAAGTTTCTAAGCCACACAAACAGGTATTTTCTCCTTTTGGTGATTCCTAAGTATGTCTTGTGTTTGATTTTAGAAAGCGAATGTTCGTGGCCGGTTAGCGAGGAGAACGAGCGACGAAAAGCTTTCTGTGACAAAATTGAAGGTTACGGCTCGGTGTGCAGTTGTGCAAATCCGGCTCCGCTCACATTCCACGTTCCGCGTGTAAGTTATTCATTCTACAGGGTGTCCCGTGATTACTGTTTAGCTTTATTATTATTACTATTCATTTGTAAATTGCTGTACAATTTTCAATTTGTGAGTACCATAGAAAGATAAGAATATTTTTCTCATTTTTATACTTACTGTTTTTTATTATATTTTATACTTACTGTTTTACAGTTTAGGGTCATGTTGTATGCGGTGGCCATTGTTACTGATTCTATGCAGTGGTCATTGTTACTGATTGTACGCGGTGGTCATTGTTACTGATTGTGCGCAGTGGTCATTGTTACTGATTGTGTGCGGTGGTCATTGTTACTGATTGTATGCGGTGGCCATTGTTACTGATTGTATGCGGTGGTCATTGCTACTGATTGTAGGCGGTGGTCATTGTTACTGATTGTATGCGGTGGCCATTGTTACTCATTGTGTGCTGAGGTCATTGTTACTGATTATATGCTGTGGTCATTGTTGCTGATTGTATGTGGTGGCCATTGTTACTGATTGTACTCAGTGGTCATTGTTAATGTTTTTACTTGCTTTGCCTGTTTCAGATACCAGTGAGCCGGGTAAGCGATGTTCCTGTAATTGTGATAGCCAGTAACAGACCTCATTACCTATACAGGTACGCTATATAGGATCTTAATAGTTGTTTACCTCTGTCGTATTCTGTATCCGTGAGGTTTGTTTTATGCAAAGAGTCTTATATGATTTTTTTACCGTAAAACTACTGTGATAATATGTATGTTTTAAGTAATAATCTATAATCATAGTTAACAAGCGCAATTTTTACGTCTCGATCAGTCGATATGTCGTTAATGACACTATGGTTAGCATGCGAGCCTATCCTTCTGATCATGGCTGATCAGAATTCGATCAGATGGGAATATGTCTGTCTGATCAAGATTCTAAAGGAAGTCTTCTGCAAATGAATTTTGCTTGAACAGTGAACACTTGCAGTAAACCATGTGTATAATTACAGATTATTATATACAGCTTAGCAGAAAGTGTTTAAAAACGTGTGCTTGGATACTAAAACTGTCCATAAGTCGGCATAGTTGAAACCACGTTATGATGCTTCAAAGTAGAATAGACCAAACATTGGATCAAATTTAAATTTGTTGCTTTTTTATAAAAACAAATGCTAAATTTATTGGACTTTAATATTCTATCACCATATTGTCAGGAAACTGTACAAGAAATACTAAATTTTATAGCCCCATATCCACTTTTCTGGCTAGGAACTAGTACTGCAATTGTAAAAAAGTTGTAACTCCGGTAGTAGCTCGTGCAAGCCATCATTTTGCTTCGGGTTTTTTCTGTTGCCAAGCCCAGATCTTTGTCAAGAACAACTATCTACTGGATGAAAAATAACTTCCATGTGCTCTTGCAAAGTCCACAGCAACCAACATTTGTGCGGTTGCTAAGTGTTTTGTAGAAACGGGACAAAAAACAATATCTGACTTTAACTTTCTCAAGATTATGTTTTCTAGTGTGTAGCCCGCACCTCAACTTCAATGTGGATTATCTCAACTTAGTAATAACATAGGGCGATGGACTTGGTATCAAAATGATCCTCGTGAAATGGAGATTCAGGATATGTGAATAACTAGAAAAGCTTAATTGCCAACTTACAGACGATTTTGCTATGCAAGCTATTTTTGGATTCTGTCAGGTAAATGTAGATTTTCGTTCTTTCCAGAATGTTACAGTCACTTTTGAAATCAGAGGGGGTAACTCCGCACATGATAACAGTATTCATAGATGGATATTTTGAAGAACCGCTGGAAATAGCGAAATTATTCGGGTTACGAGGAATCCAGGTAAGAGAATTTGCTTTCTCCTTGGTTTAAGCATACTGGAGGCCGGGATCCCATTCAAGGAGAAAATTCATTTTTTTTGCTTCTTGCAGTCAGCATCTTGGTGTAAATATACCTGTAGTTAATTATTAATTAATGTTGTGAAAATCTGAACAAAAAATGTTGAGCAAAAGATGCAGAAGTACAAGGTTCTTAAGCATAAAAGTACTCAAACATCAAATACATTTAGTAAAATCTCAATTGATTCTAGCTGAAAGTTAAGCATTCCTGTGCCTGATCAGTGCTTTGTAAGGTGCTTAACTTTTTAAGCTTCTTGAATATAAAATTTGTTTGTAACTTTGAACTCCCTAGTTTATTAGTACTATTTTTCCGTGTTTTTGTGACTCATATAGGGTGATTCATAATGTTTTGCTAGGGGGTATAAAAACAAAGAATAATAGTACGGAGCAATTTATTAAATCAAAGTGTTGTTCAAACAGTTGCGAATCTTTTTGAACTTTAGTGTGAATATCTCATACGTTTCACACAAGCAGCGACTCTATGGATTGAATACATCTTGAAGATTTCTCACAAACTTTCCTGTTGAATACTGATCAATGGTGTTTTTTTAACATCTTTACGTACAATCTGTCTAGGATAGCTCCAGTCCGTTGGCGGGGTTGAGGTTCGATGAATTTTCAAGCCATTCAGTTCAATCGAAATAGAGTTTTCAGGCTACTGCAGGGCCGGTAAAAGGGCAAGGTTGCCTAGGCGGTTGCCTAGGGCCTCGCACTTTGACCCTGATAATGTTTTTATGTGTCATGTCTGCTCACAGTTTACAGCGCAATACATTGTGAATGATTTCGCCTCAAGGAAAGCCCAAAAAGTTAACTTTTCACAATGAAGTAGAATACTTCAGTATTATCACTTATATGTTTTTGGAATTCAATGTACACAGTTTAGTGGGCACTAAGCAACTGTATTAAAAATTCTAAATGTGAGTGAATAATATTTTTACATTTTAGCTAGGAAATACGCTTAAATTGCCTTAAAATTCAAAGAATTTTACTTTATTTTTCAAAATTTCTCCACAGCGTCATCCCCCTAACCCCCCACTAGGGGCTCTGTCCTGGACTCCATTGGGAACTTTGCCACCAAACCCCCTCGCCTAGGGCCTTGCATTTGCTCTCACTGGCCCTGGGTCACTGATCCAAGTAAGCTCCTCAAGATTGGTGACTGTGCGAGAAATGCGAGGCTTTCATACTAAACTTTGAAGGCATGACAGACTTTCTGTTGTTTCGGCAAGCCTTTGATGTAATAAATTACTCGTTGTATCTGTATCCCCAAGCAAGAATTTTTGTAGCACCCTGTACTATGTAGCTTGTTTTAATATTCCAGCACACTCCGATAGGGATAAAGAATGCTCGCATATCACAACACTACAAAGCTAGTCTCACTGCAACATTCACTCTCTTTCCTGTAAGTATTCTTTTGTAATTTCTTAATAACTTTCTCAGGTTAGTATTTTATGATATTTAAGATCTGTGTAAAGTCTTTGTAATACAAAGACTGTGTAGAATGTTAACGCATTGTTTATCATTAGTGGCTCCATTTGTTACTTTGCACTGTTTCCACGTTATACGAAATGATTATGCCGTTGCCATTATTTTATGGCATGGAGTGGCTGGTGTCACGTGGGGTGGGATGGTTTTTTTATATTATGATGTCTCGATAAAGCATTATTACAAAAAAATTGTCGAATGTTAGAGACTTGTTAGAGACAGATGGAGCCACATCAGCCAAGACATAAATTTTTTACTTAAAGTTTGCACGTCTTTATAAATACGTTCGAGCAAAACACTCATGCGCATGCGTGCGCAGCTGTAGTATATTGTTGATACCTATTTATTTTGAAAAGCAGATGTTTGTCATTATTATATCACAGGTTGCGGAATACGTGATTATACTAGAGGAAGATTTGGATGTTGCTCCCGATCTGTTCTGGTGAGTAGGAAACGTTTACAAGATTAGCCAACATTATTACTTAGCTTTCAACATGTTGAACGGTGTTTCTGTATTTACTTGATACGGAATTATACAGTCATTTGCAAAAGTTTAAGACCAAAGTGATTTTTTCATGAAAATTGACAAAACCATCGTTTAACACGGTTCCATCTAAAAACTATTCATTTATTCTTCCAAAAAAATATACTACAGCATAGTTTGTATGTTTTTATCCAAAAATAGTCACAGTCCTTGAACATTTTAGTACTTTGTATGGCCGCCAAAGTTGTCAATCACTGCTTTCATTCTAAGAGGCATACTGGAAATTAGGTTTTGGCAGTAGTCAGAAGTAATTTCTCTGATATCTCTTCGCAAGTCTTCAGCACTTGATGGCTGCCTGTCTGCCACCTTATCCTTCAGTATCTCCCAGAGATTCTCTATCGGATTGAGGTTCGGGCTGTTTCCAGGCCATTCAAGTACGGCGATGTTCTTCTCCCTGAGGAAATTGGTGGTCACCTTCGATCTGTGACAAGGATCTCTGTCTTGCATGAACACTGAACAGTTGTGAATGCTCATATGCAATTCTAGTTTTTCCTGAAGCAGTTCGACATACCTAGGACCATTCATAGTGGTATTGGGTGGGAGGAAGTAGAGTCCAGCTGTCCCAGCATACATACATATATATATATATATGTATCTGATAGGAAATTATTCAATTAGATATCTTTTTTAATAATTGTTTATTAGTGATGAACGATTAACACATTAATCAAATTAATCCGGATTGCAACCATGTATAAATCGATATAATATATCATCGATATAAATTCAATTAATCGAGTCCAGAATATATGCAATTACACGCTAAGTAAAAGGCAGTGTTTTAGCACAAATAAACATGATCTTTGCGTTTTTTTCTTTGTTTTTCTCACCTTAAGCAATGCGCACAATTGCAGATTACAATGTTGCAAACTTGGAGCTTGAAAATTCGTTTTCATTGTGACATGTAGAGTAGTTAATGAATGCGCACACCTGTAAAAGTAGTTTGCAGTTATGAAAATGACAAAGAGCGGCGCTAGCCATGAAGATGTTTATAGGCTCTATTTCAATGCAATCATTGATAAATGTATAAAATACTGAGAAAATTATTGCAAAAGATTAGTCGAATAATTATTACAAAAACAATATCATTATCAAGTTACAAAATTTCAAAATTGCCCACCATTATGGTTTGCTAAACAGTTATTACTTAGTGTTTACATATTTATCTGTTCGTTGGTTTAACGCTTAAAAAACTATGCATTAAAAATATGAATTTCTCTAAGAACTATGCACCTTTTAAGTGTTTGTATATTTTTTTGAGAAAGTTCATATATCTTAGTACTTCTTAGTACATATATGTGTATATGTATATCATTGTATATACAAGTAAGCAATATGGTGCATTGTAATACAAGTAAGTGGTGCATTGACAGATAATCACGTAATTCATATTCATAACTATTTAAAAAAAATTTCGCTCTTTAAGGCTCACTCAAAATCGTAATTACATATTATGTTTTCCTCTCTCAACTTTCAGGTTTATTGCTCTTATACCATTGCTATTATTACATCATTTACTTCATCCTTATTTACACTAAGTTATCTACAGAAGCATGCATAACTATAATCATTTTTTCATTGAAGGAAGGTGAGTGTGTTAATGACCGTATGGGTCGTACGCTCACCTTGCACTACTCAAATTATTTTATTTAAAGTTTATTAATGTGTTTGATATTGTATTTTTTGATGTGTGAAATAAAATTCATAGTTCATAGTTCAAAAAAAGTGTTAAACTCGCAAACTTCATGTACTGTTTTCAAGCCTATCATATTTCACTTTAGTTTATGATGAATATGATGATGTGATGATATTCTACTATGATGATAATTTTTAGCTATAAACATTAGTTTAAATTATAGGAAAAAATTGAGATAAACTAAATGTACAACACTGAGCCTTGAAGTTTCAGCTAATCTCTCTGCTGCATTGAAACAACTAATGTAGTGCCCATTTGCAAATGATAAAAAAACAATTTTCATTACACGGAATTGTGCCCGAAGGACGGTATACATTGTCAGATAACTTTCAAGTGTTACAGTTAACTGTGTTCTTTGTTTTTCTTTCGCTACCTTGTATTATCTTTTCTTTCTTAGGACACGCACACACCTTTAGATCTCGTCTAATTGGCTTCATTCACGAAAGTGCAAAACTTTACCTGTCTGGCTTTCTGTTTTTGCCAATTAAGATCTAAGACTTTCTCTCTCGCATGTCCTCTCTGTTGTGTATACTTCCATGTTTGAGCTTCAGTAGTTTTTTTTTATGCTAGCAACTTCGTCTGCACTGATATTAACCAACAAAGCCTCGGTTGTCAGTAAAATGAAATGATTGTAATGAAACATGTAATTGTTGGATGAATTTTGGTAAAAGTGGTTGACAAAAATTCAGGGTTCCCGCAGAATTTTAAAATAGATTTTCCTGACTTTTCCCTGACCAAGTATTGATTTTCCATGATCACGATAAACAGAAATTGCCAGTATATATATTCAAACATTTTTGTGTATGGACATTCATACATATACTGATATAATGTATCGGCCAATCATTATTTTGGGAACAGAAATTAAAAATGGGAGCCTGCCATAGCAAAATTTTATTTGAACACGAATTGCTGAAAAATATGTTTGCAAGAATATGGGCTCACGGTGATTATTTTGCAACTTTTTCCAATTTCCCTGACTTTTTGCCCCATTTTCATCATTTTCCCAGACGTTTTACTAAATTATCCTCTTCCCTGACTTTTCAATGGCTGTCCACGATAGCCTGTATTTTCAAAGATTTTCCAGGATCTCCGAGAATTATTATGAATTGGTGCGATTGACGAGAAAAGTCATGTGTCGTTATCATTTACAGGTATTTTCATCAGACTCTACCTCTGCTGGAAGATGATTCATCAATTTACTGTATATCGGCTTGGAATGATCACGTGAGTCTTTTACTATGTCGTCGTCTAGTATAAGAGAGTTTTCACTACAATCACAGAACGATTTTTCGTGATCGTGGGAGCAGAACTGATGTCATCTTACCAGGACCGGACTTTCCTATAGGCTATTATAGGCTGCAGTTTCACCATATGAATATTTTTGTGGAGAAACAGAAGATGGTTATACTAGTTTATTTAAAGAATTTACGCTAAGTTTACTTCGTTACTGTCGCTGAAATATACAGGGATGAGCTGAGCATGATAAATTGCAAATCTTGTTGAGGGGCAAAGCCTTCTTGGAGCCAGCAATATAATTGCAATTTTGTGACCATAGCCTCTAAGTGGACTTAAGATATCAATTACCTTGTTTCATGCATAATTTTAAATACCTAACTATCAAGGATACAGATACATATGATCGTGAAGCTTGAAAAAATTAACAAATTTTAGTTTGTGTATATTTTGTTGCCTATATTTCATAAATTATAAAATTAAACTTGGTTTTATTCAAATTACGCTTTGGTATTTCGGTTGTTTGCGTCTGGAGGCCTCAAAGCTTCACATTTGTCAGCAATGAAGATATGCTGCATTGCCGTAAAAGGTATGCTACAAATCGTACAGATTATCAAATAAACGATATTTACGCTTTATTTGAACTATTTTAGCCAAAATTTTTCAGCGATTTTTAACATCTAGGAGATAAAAGGTAAGTTGGATAAATACCTCGAAAAAATGCTACTGAAAGTTTCGGCTACGATTTCGACGAAAACGAGGTTCAACCCCGAAAAATTTTCTCAACGAATTTACGCGATTTACAAAAATGGCACTACTGGTCTTCAAAAAACTTGGAATTGTGCGTATTCGCGGAAAATTCTCATCCCTGAATATAGTGTACTAAATACCCCCTTTACACTAAATGTAAGTTTCTGTTAAAGCCAAGTTATGCATCTGGCCTGTGTAGAAGCGGTCGTCTTTTACTGGTCCAGCCAGATTAATCCATGACGATGTAAACTTTATTTCATCATTATTTTTGAATCTACTTCATGTATTTTGCGAATAAAGGTATCGTTTCTCTTACACATCATTCTGTTCTTTTGTGGATGGATGTCAGAAGAGTTGTAGTCTGCTTGGCCTCCGCATCTGCTGGTACCGAACCAACCCGAGTAGTTTTAGCCCTTGTCATAGAGGTTCCGCCTGCAAGTCAATATCATGAGTAGAAAATATTGAAGACGGGTACAGGTGAGTTTGAGGATGCGCTGTCTGAGGGTGCCCATAATTTCATTCGTCTAGGGGTCCCGAAAGATCATATTCCTGGATCTTACAGTCACAGTGATCATAGACCTGGAATCATATTTATACTGTAGAGTGCATTCTATAATGTGTTCTATAATCTCAAACTGATTGCAGACTTTTTATAGTCAGCATCGACAGTTTCTGCGCAATTTCAAGCTACATAGCATCAACACGTGTAACTTTAGTTCATAATTTTGCATTTTGTCTCATCTCATGATGTGTAAAGAGTTTAAATCATTTAACTTGTTCAATTCAATTCAATTCATTTTTATTTTCTCAATAGCAGTTAAAATTTGACATACCAGGTAATTATTTTTACATTTCATTGCAACTGAGAAGGAGCAGCAAAAGACCTATTGGTGACTTGGTCAGCTGCCCCTTATTAAAAATACATCTTTACTTACAGGCTCATGACATTTTTAGGTGTTTGTATTTATATATATATAATATAAATATAAATATATATATATATATATATATAATATAAATATAAATATATATATATATACAGGCACATTTACATATAAACATAATAGTATTAAAAATAGATTTGGTATTAAATTAGTACTAATTAGCAGAAATGTATATTTAATCTAGTCAAATTTTTAAAGGCAGAAAAATAGTAAGTGAGAAATTCTTGAGAATTGAATACGAGGTTACATTGTGAATAATAATAATAGTTATACTATATGCATAAATTTATGGTAAAACAGATACAGTAATGTAAAGACGCAATGCAAAAAATCAATAAATATATCTCATATCAAGTAAAAGCAAAAAACAAACTAAATTCTGCGAGGTAAGCAAAACTTAGCAAATAATTAAAGGATTATGTCAAGCTAAACGCAATTCAACTCAAGGTAAAAAGAAATTGTCACAAGCAAAGCAAAAACGGAGTTCAACTTAAGCAAAAAATTATATCAGGCAAAAGCAACAAAAATAAATGTTCAAACGTTTGTCCGTAGAGTCGTGGATTGTACCCAATTGTACCACACGTGATTTTGACTGTAACCGTAATAAACCACACGTGATTTTGACCGTAACCGTAATAAACCACATTTGATTTTGACTGTAACCGTAATAAACCACACGTGATTTTGACTGTAACCGTAATAAACCACACGTGATTTTGACTGTAACCGTAATAAACCACACATGATTTTGACTGTAACCGTAATAAACCACACGTGATTTTGACCGTAACCGTAATAAACCACACGTGATTTTGACTGTAACCGTAATAAACCACACGTGATTTTGACTGTAACCGTAATAAACCACACGTGATTTTGACTGTAACCGTAATAAACCACACGTGATTTTGACTGTAACCGTAATAAACCACACGTGATTTTGACCGTAACCGTAATAAACCACACGTGATTTTGACCGTAACCGTAATAAACCACACGTGATTTTGACCGTAACCGTAATAAACCACACGTGATTTTGACTGTAACCGTAATAAACCACACGTGATTTTGACTGTAACCGTAATAAACCACACAAGATTTTGACTGTAACCGTAATAAACCACACGTGATTTTGACCGTAACCGTAATGACGTCATTTGAGAATCAGAATTTTTACTGTAGCAGAAATTCTCCATTATTTTGTGGCTTCCACTAGGCTAGAAGCCATGATTCGCATTTGACTGACGAAGTTTTATTCTTGAACTTTAAAGAGAGAACCGGGCCACCCATGTCACATCCTACCCAATTTTGAGGTACGGTAAAGAGTATACATTTTAACTCTCATAATAATGTAAGACTTCCAATTTTCTGTTTTAAAATTGACTAAATTCCGTTTGTATTTGGTTAAGATGAACATTTACTAAGGACGCAAAGGGCTAAAAAGCCACTTAGTTTTGCCGGAAATTAACAAGTGAAGAAAATTCCGTCTCTAGTATGCATTAAATTTGGAGAAATTTTGAAATCAGATCAGTTCCGTTTTTCATAAGTATTTCCGTTTCAGTTGCCCATTTCTGTGAATTGCATCCGTTTCCCTCGATCGCGTAAAATCAGAGGCCCTAATAATGCTATTTTATTTCTGATAAGTTGTAGGCTAAAAACTTATTTTACGGTGGCGAGTGCAGCGATGACATCACAAACTAACATGATTTTCAACAGCACGAACATTCCATGAGTGTGTTGCACGTGTTTGTGAAAGTGAAAAATGAAGTACAGTGCTACTGTGCTATTTACAGTATGGTAATATGTATAAACTCGTCTAATTTTAAGTTTAAGATTAAAATTTCAATTTAGTGGTGTGCTTACAAATGAACTGTCAAGTGTGTGTACTACATTATGACTGAACACATGCACTGTGAGGTACACCACCTGTTTTTTGTGCAACACGTTTCATATTCTATGGCAGGCACTATTCTCCATCCAACTAACGAATGGCGAAATGCTTGTAACAGTACCGCAATCATTATTATAATTTCAGGGTTACGAACACTCGTGTGGAGATCCGACCCTCCTGTACAGGATTGAGGGGATGGCTGGCCTCGGCTGGATGCTCAAGCGTAGCCTGTATAAAGCCGAACTAGAACTGAACTGGCCTTCACCGGAGAAGGTAATTTTAGCACTTGCCACTCATTTAGTACATGTCTGGTGATTTTCAAGCATCAAATTGCCGAAGAAACTTAATCTGTAATAATTAACGGGATTTCATTATATGTGGGTATGATTTGGTACTTTTTTTACTGGCCCTGTACGTTTTTATAAAAGTGAAACTTAGTACTTTTTTACAGGCCTGTATGTTTATGAAAAATAAAAGTAAGACAGACCTTTTATTATTGAAATTTGTTCAAGGAAACTTCCAGTATTGAGTGATAAAGAGATGAGAAATGGCCGCATGTTGTAGCAGGAGCTTAGAACATCAACTTGCCCTGTTTAAAGGAAGACAGGATGGTTTTTCATGTACTACCCCATTTTCAAGACCGATAAAAAGTATACATTTTAACACAATTAATGCTGCAGAAGCGTTACTGATAATTAAATAATAGATTAAAATCTTAATTAACGGCGGGCGAGCCCGACTATTGATGATATCACAAGCGAACATAATTTTCAACTGCAACTGCACGTGTTTGTGAAAATGAAAATTGAAGTACAGTGCTACTGTATGATATTCAGTGTGTTGTACTAAAACTCGGCAAGTTTTAAGATGAAAATTCAAATTTCAAATTTACTGTTCTACTGACGCATGAGCTGTCGAACGTGTGCCGTTCATCACCACATCTGAACTGAGAGGTACAGCACCTGTGTTTTGTGCGATGCATTTCCGAAATGCAGGCGCTAGTGCCCGTCTATAACTAGCGAATGACGAAATGCATGTAACAGTGAAGAACTAGTGGCACGAACGTGAAATTGTGTTTGTATAGTAGTAATTTTTTTGCGTAAGTCATTTTTGAAAAAAAATAGTTTGTTTCCTTTCAATATTTTAAAGAGTAGATTTTTCTGACCCACAGTTTAAGATTGGGTTCGGTTTTGTCGCATTTAATTTAAACTTTCTCATGTTACCTATAATGATATACAAAGCCTACAGGCATCATTTTATCAATTAAAAGGTATTCCATGTTGCTTGCCGTCCTTAATGTTTTGCATATTAATTGCATATGCCATCCTAAGCAAACAAGTGCGCAGGTGGGACTAGGAAAGTTTGTAGATTCCGTATATCATTATAGGTAATATGGGTAATCTTTAAAATCATGTGGTAAAGCTTGTCTAATCACTGAATAAAAAATAAGGTGAAAGGATTTAATAGTTTACCATGAGTAGGGAGTGTAGTGTAATGTTTTGCATTATTCCCAAACAAGGTCATTTCTCGTTTACTCTAGAAAGTATAGTTACCCAAATTTCGCATAATTATTACTGCTTTTTATTTTTGCTAAAATATTTCTAGTTTACCTGGTTAAATTTGTACACAAATTAGATTCTCGGCCTACGGCATGTTAAAAATGGGTTTTCTTTTTCTGTCCACCCTGTATATCTTGTTACCATGGTGAATATAGTAACAATTTTTCTATGTAGTTATGGGATTGGGATATGTGGATGCGAACCAATGAAATACGTAAGGACAGAGAGTGTATAATCCCGGACGTATCCCGCACGTATCACTTCGGAGCCTCCGGAATCAATATGAATAGTTATTTTCAAGTGAGTTAAATTTCTCTGTTTTGGCTTCATACAGTTCTAAAAAATGACTTCACACTTTCTAAATATTTCTTGTCCTTGTATACGATTGTGTAAAGATTTGTTGCTTGTTGTACTGAGTACGCGATTGTAGTATTATGTGATCCATTTAATTGTCAGTCTACTAAGGTACTGAATTAGTCTATGCTTTTACTCTAATTGTACAAAGTTTGTCAGAGATTGATTTTTGTTTCTAAATATTGTTTCCTTTTGCTTTTGTAGATATTCATTAATCAGATTAATTAGATTGTTAATTTCATGCTTTAATTCTGGTTCTAACTCTCTTATTCAAGGTTAAATAGAGAAAAATTATAACATTATAACACAGCTTTCTGTAAACCAATAATCTTTATTCTGCTGTCAAAGAAGCCAAGTAGACTTTGATTTTGGTTTGACTAGTAGTCTGTAGAGTATAGGTGACCTTTCCATTTATGGTCTGTATGCATGAATGTGATGTACCTTCCAATAGGAACTTTTCTGGTCATGTGATTACAGCTTTATTCTCTCAAACATACAAGTTTCAGTTGATCTAGAGACAGCATTGAGAAAGGATGCAAATTTTCTACTGTAAAATATCATATTGCTAACTTTATGATTGTTTGTTCAATTTTGTGATTGATGTGAACATTGTACACGTTTTACAATAAAGTGATTGCAAATTTCTACAACATTATTGTATCACCTCGAACCATTATGTTATTCAACGCTTAAGACAAGCAGCAAAAATATATTATCAGAGTGGCAGATATATTTAGCTTCCTAGTGTCATTTCCAGTAGAAAAAAATGCAAAGATTTGCACACTGAATATAGTAATTAGAACATGTGAATCATTAATAATTGATTGATAATTAATTAATTCCTCGATTTCTCGTCACAATGTAGCACTTTCTATCAGTTCGTTTATTTGTTTGTTTGTTTCAGGATGTTTATTTTAAAAGACATTTTATAAACGCCGATCCTCACGTGCGATTAAAAGACATCGAGACGTTAACGAAGGAGAATTATGAATCTTATGTTCGAGAGCAGCTAAGGTGCGTATGAATTGTTGATTAACTCCTTCAGGATTGTAAGCATTTCCTGCATTTTGCGTGGCTTCGTGAAAAACAGCTCTTCCTAAACTAAGCAGCGGTTACGTTATATTTGATAATTTTTGTAGGTCTCTACTCCTCACACAATGGATTTTCATTGAAAATTATATATAAACTGCATTTGCTTACCTTAAGCAAATTAAAAATCGCTTTTTGACGATTAAAATGAAAAAAGCTATCAGTAATTTGCACTGTAACAATGTACAGTAACATTTGTGTGAAATCGGCTAATGCAGAAAATTTCGACTATCCAAACACAACACTCTAATACGCTCAAGTCTGCTCTATTTTTAAGGAGAAATTTCTCTTAAAAGATGAAGAAAGACTTTAGTTTTAGAAGCCTCTTAAAAGACTAATTTTTTCTTGGCTGATCAGTTGGTTTTTCCTGGAATAGCAGCAGAGCACTGCAGCTTGAGTTGTAGTAAACAGGCGATCAATAAATTAGTGTGTACGATCACGCAAGTGTACACCAGACTAGGTTACTCAATAGACTGAGTAGGAGTGCCTGATGAGGGCATGTGTTTCTTAATTTTATCCAATTAAATCACTTGCACATGTTTAAACAAATAACGTGATCAGATAGCCGAGATTCTCCTGAATAGAGCAGTACCTAATTTGTTTATCCTTTAGTTATGTCAGTGCTCTTACAGTAGCATGAAAGTGATACCTCTTACAACACCTATTTTGAGTTTTGTGGTCCTGAAGGAGTTACGAATAGGTAACTTTAAATACAGGCTGTTTAAACTCTTGCTTGTCAGTGCAGCAGGCCTTACATATGTAGATTGGTTGGTTGGTTGGCATCCTGTCTCAAAAGACAATGGAGTGTGTGCCAAGAGAGTCAGTTATTGATCACATTAATGGAGCTGCAGCGTCACCTGTGGCTGAGCAGTGCGATCCTTTAACGTCTCCAGGGCGCACGCCTGGGCAAGGTGTATGGAGATCCTGAGTTGCCCAGACAACAGGAACCCCCTCTCTTCCTCGCTGGTGTAGTCCAAAGGAAAGCGGAGCGATACATTTGGCACCAGGTTGGCTGCAGGAGCTGCCGGAGTCAGTGAGCATGCTCCACAGATCCGCCTTCGGGGCTCCACTCCTGATTTGGAAGGTTTACTCCTCTACACATGGCCGTTGGGTCACTTGACCTCTGCCCTCTAGCTGTTGGCTGCTTGTGTAGCTACTCCACCTAGTGTCAAGACACAGTGTGGGCATCCTGCAAGCCTACAGCACCTGGTATTGCAGGATGTAACAATATTACATAATAATATGTAACATATTACATATATGTTAATAATATGTTACATATTACATATGTAATAATATGTAATATATATATATATATATATACCACCGAAATACAATATATGCAATTGTTACTAATATGGTTGTTATTTTTTACAGTCAAGCACAAACATTAGATCATAGCAAATCACCGTGTGAATCGGACTTCATTCCTCCTACGAAGTTGGTGACGTACGTCATGTACATCAAGATGGAGAATTCCACAGATTTCACCGCGTGGTTACAAGTTGCTAAGGTAAACAATAATGGTGACTTATTGTCGTAACAGAGTTGAAAAATGTCTTTTAAATGATGAAAAATGGTGCAGCTTATCAAGCATTATGAATTATTACAGCTAGTTGTCAACTTATGCGTTACCTTACCTTAGACCTTAGTCCTTCCTGCGCATTGATGCACATTGGGCAGACAGCATTTTCCACTGAGTTCTATCGGCGGCTTCGTTCTCTACGTTTTCCCAACGTATGTTGACAGCTCGAAGGTCTTCTTTGAAGGATCTGCGCCACGTTGTTTTTGGCCGACCTCTTTTTCGTTTCCCACCAGGTGGTTCCCACTGTACTGCTGTTTTGGCGTAACGACTTTCTGATAGACGGAGAATATGTCCAGCCAGTTTCATTCTTCTCTCTGTAACTATATCTTGTAACCGCAATGACTGCGCTCGTTGAAGAACTTCTACATTGGTGACATGGTCGCGGTAGGAGATTTTTAGTATCTTTCGAAGGCATTTTTGGTGGAAGACGTTCAGTTTCTTTGATAACTCCGCTGTGACTTTCCAGGTTTCGCTGGCATAGAGAGCCGTTGGCAGCACAATGGCGTTGTACAGACGAAGTTTGATTTTCATGTCAATTTTCTTGCTTGTCCAGATTTTTCCCATCTTCCTAAATACTGCTGTTGCTTTGCCGATTCTCCCCCTGATGTCATTTTCTGTACCTCCATTACAGGTCATCACACTGCCCAGATATGAAAAACTGGTAACGTTCTTAACCATTTGGCCTCCCACTGTTATATGTACATCATTCTGTTGGTTTGTCCACACTTTCAAAACTTTGGTCTTTTCTTGACTAATTCTCAATCCAATTTTTCCCGCTACTTCTTCCATACTTGTGGTCAGTTGTTGCAGGCTTTCTTTTGATGTTTCCAGAAGAGCTATATCGTCAGCAAAGTCCAGATCTGCCAATCGTTGTTGTTGTTTCCATTGCATTCCTAGATCTTTACCATCAACCGCCTTCTTCATGATGAAATCAATCGTCAGTAGGAACAGGAATGGCGACATAATGCAACCCTGCTTAACTCCAGTTTCGATGGTGAAATACTCGGTGTTTCCCTCTTGTGTTCTTATACAACAGCCGCTGTTTTGGTAAAAGTTCTGGATGGTTGAAATGAATTTCTGTGGGATACCATACAGAGAAGCAATTTTCCATAGAGACTGCCTGTGAACAGAGTCAAAAGCCTTCTTGAAATCAATAAAATTGATTAATAAGGGCTGTTGGAATTCCATACATTGCTCAATGATGTTTCTGAGAGTGAATATCTGTTCACAGCATGATCTTCCTTTTCTAAATCCAGCTTGTTGTTCTCTTAGTCTTATATCAACAGCATCCCTCAACCGATCTAGCAGACTTATGCGTTAGGCGTGACCATTTGAGTTTTTTTAGTTCAAATTTGATTCAAACGTCACCGCTTCAACCTTAATCATTAAAACGTTTGAAACATCACACAGTCAGCACAGTTTAGCTGCAATTTCTGTGCAGAATTTTTAAAGAAATTAGTGTTTTTACTGCAGAATAAATCAAGTAGTATTATGCAGGATATTTGTGAGACTGCATTTTATTAATGATTCGAAAATTTATTTGAAAGTCTTCAAAATTCAATTCGGATTAAAAAATGCCGAAACTCAGTTCGAGTCGATTCGAGTGCAAAATTTACAAGTTCGACTCTATTCGAATTCGCTGTCTGGTAGAGACAACGTAGGTATTGTTATTATTGAAATTCTGGTAGGACCTACGTAGCTGATGACCGGTCGACTTTACGATCGCAACCACAACTTGGAACTGTCGTTACCTTCCGTTTTTAAGCTAATTAGTTGAAATCACTAAACTGGTCTAGAATGATTTTGTTTGCGGCAGCCGTGCGGTGATCAAAACTTTGCAGTTGAGCAAACGTTTGTTTTGGGAAAAAAGTCAAGTTTTTGCTTAAGTGGGTGTTGGTTGTTATTTTAATTTTAAGAATTTGTTTTCCCATCACTAATCCTCATTGCAGCGTTGTTATTGGTCAGTGCTGCACTGCATTACCAGTTCCTCGAACATTCGATTGTGCATTTCAGTGTTTTCACGTTTGGGATTTGGACGTCAGGGGGCAGCACAATAGTATGTGGCGTTTGTACATGCACGGCAACCCGCTGTACGTGATTGGTGTTCCCTCATCACCTTATTCGTAAGTATTTGCTGCTTGTTTTAACTGCGTAACTTTACTGATGCAGGGTGGGTGGTTTACTGATGCGGGGTGGGTGGTTGATGCAAAAGTGCTACTTTTTCTTAATGACCTCCACCACTGGCTTCCCAAAAGCCAAATTGGCTTCTAATTTTCCTAAATGCTAATGCCAGATTAGTTTTACCCCAATGGTATTGCTTTTTTGCAACTATTTAGGTGTATAGCTGATGCTCTGTTTTAATTATATGTGTGCTTGCAAACCAAATTGTCCGCAAGTAGGCATAGTTAAAACTACAATGCTTCAAAATGTGGGTCAAAAATCAACAAATGCTAAATATATTGGACATTTATGTTCTAGGATCAAAACATCAGGAAATTGTTGAGAAAATACTAAAATTTTAATTGTATAACTTCTTGCTCCCATTTCTCTGCTTAAAAACTATAATTGCATTAGTGTAAATCTTCGAACTTCAATAGTAGTTCGTGAAAGCAATCATTTTGCTTGTGGTTTTTCTGTTGCCAAAACCCAGATCTTCATTTAGAGGAGCCATTTACAGCATTGAAACAAAACTTCATTGCGCTCTTGCAAAGTCCATAGCGACCATCTATTCATACTGTTGGCATGTGTTTTTTGTAGAAACTCGACAAAAAACAATGGCTAACTTTAACAGTGATTTTCTCAAGGTTAGGTTTTTCAGTGGGCAGCCTGCACCTGAACTTCAATGTGGATTATCTCAGCTTAGAAATAACCCGATCAAAATAATCCTCATGAAATGGAGATTCAGGATATGTGAATAACTAGAAAAGCTTAGACGACTTATTGACGATTTTGCTATAAATTTGCAAGCTCATATTTAAATTTAGCAAGGTAAACTAGAAATATTTTAACATAAAAAAAGGAGGTTAGAAATAACACAGAGCAATGAGCTTGGTATCAAAGTGATCCTGATAAGCTTGACATTCAGGATTTGTGGATAACTAAAGAACTTAATTGCAGATTTCCAGGCATTTTTGCTGTGCAAACACGCATTTCTTGGCGCAGATGTTATTTGCTTGTTTAGCTGTTGTAGATTCGTCTGCGAATCTCTGACGTTGTTGTTTTATTTGTGCTGTTGAAGCATCTTCATGTGATGACATCAACTGTAGAAGAGGAGCAGTTATTGGCAGCCTCTTCTCTTTGCCACATTTTGGGGCTTCAAATATTGAGGCAATGCATGGGTGATCCGGTTAAGCTGTTAAACTTGGTGAAGCATGTCGGCCGTTGATAACTGCTCGCCTATTTTTCAAACATGTAGATGACTGATGCTGTATAATTATTTTTTCCTGTAGCACATTCAAGCCTTCTACAGTAACACCAATATTCTTACGAGACGGAGAGTTATTATCAGAAGTACGCTAACGATTTGGAACTCTACGTACGTGGTGGTGACCTGTGTGATATCATGTTTCCGAGTGCATTTTGGGTTATTGGAATCAGTGGTGGCTCATGTATAGTCACTGTGGAACTGCAGCAACTCCTATTTTCAATCAATATTATCGCTGACATTCAATATAATGAGTCTCTTTTTTTTTAATTCTTTCTTTGTATTTGTATATAGTTATAAATCCTTGTATGGGACCAGAGCGCGTGACGGACCTGTGTGCTTCACAGTTTCAGTACTGTGCACTTCCAGCAATGTGGTGTTTGGCTAACTGTTGTGTAACTATCTCAGGCATGCACACATGTCTGAGATAAGAAGCCGCACTCTAGGTAGAGAAAGTACTGTCGCTCATGCAGTGTCTATCAAGGAGAAGATTATCTTTTCTCACAAAGTAAACCAAGAAGAATGGATTTTGTTTTTAAACGAACGGATCAATTTAAACGGAAATTACATGGCATTAAAACAATTTGCTAAAAATTTTCTGAAGCAACACCACCACTAATTTTAGCTACGAGCCGCCATTGATTGGAATATCACGATAATACATAAATATTGCAAGAATTATAGCAAAGTGAATTCGTGTGTAGTGGATAAGCATTCCTAGTTTAATGGAGCCTGGAGTTACATGTATTTCCTATGTGAGCAGAACAGTACATTTAAAATATCTACGTCAAAGTAACGTACAATGTGGAATTTGTTAATCATTTATCTTCTGTGATACATAACTTGATCCTGGTTGTAAATGGTGAAGTGATACCACGTTGTTCATTACCGTTTGATTTTCAACTCACTTCGTCAAGCTGCATCGCAAATGTTACTCAGATGCTTTTATCTTGCCACTTCAGAAATATGAGTTTTCAGGGCCATTGTTTAAATTGTCGTTTTTGTTTTCAAAAAATCATGAAACATCGTTGTAACACATTGTTCATGACAAGAATAGCGACAGTGAAAAAACGTTTCACAAAACAAGGAAGAAAGGAAAAAGAACGCACATTTCAAACTACCATTATAGCTCTTCTTCAGGTGAGCAAAAAAAGACAAGCTTGGGAAAAATCCCAATGAATTCTTTTGAATAATATAAATAAAAAACTCAAAAATCAAGGTGATACACACTCAGTCTGACTCAACTTCGGCTATAAGAGACATCGGATATAAGGGACAATTGTTTCCTGTCCTGAGCTGTCCCTTATACCCGCGGTTGACTGTATGTGTATGCTACTATTATATTTAAAAAAAACAGAAATTGCCATGATACATGGATCTGAAAACAATAAGAAATGCACATTATTAGAAAGCATTGTTTAGCATTAGTATTTGTTCGTTCACTCATTGTTTTTGAAGATTGTCAGAATATCACTACCATGTTTAGTGGTGCGTTTAGACTAGCCAGTTTTCTCTCTGACAGTAAACTCACAAGTGTGAACTGCAGTGCGAGTTACTGACTCAAAGTTATTGCAAACTCTCCGAGAGTTGCTGAGAGTTCTCTCATGAGTTACTTGCAGACAAGCTCTATTCATTGTGAGAATTCACAGAGAAAAGTCTCAAGAGAAAACTATGTAGTGTGAATGTACCATTAGAACATTACTGCCAAGTTTGAACTACACTGCGATTTACTGATGGCACGTTTTTGCAAATTCGGTTGTTGCAATTGATTTCCTGTCTAGTGTGAACGCCTCAGCAAGTTACTTGCTAGTGTGAATGCCTCAGTAAGTTACTCTCAGAACTTCTGGCTGTGAATAGAAAAGAAAGTGGCAGCTTATGATTACTGTCGGAGAGTAACTCGTAGTAAGTTTTTCTCTACAAACTGACCACACTTGCGAGTTACTTTGCAAGTTTGCTTGGTGAGAAAACTCGCTGGTCTGAACGCTTCGTGTGCGTCACTTTTTGCACCAGTCATAATGATTTCTCTTTTTTTTGAATAGGTATTTTTACTGCCAGTTTTAACTTAAGTGCTTTTTGATGATAATAAGAGAAGAAAAACCTGTCTGTTCGTTTGACAATTACCCTCAGATTAGATATTACATCTTTTTTTTACCAATACTGTGTTATTACAGCAAAAACTGTCACTTTAGTAAAGTGAAATCGGAAAAACTAAATGCTCTCTTTTCCAAATGATTAAAACAATAGGATATTTTTAATTTTCTTTATGATAATAACGTGACCTTGGGGTTGTAAATGGCCACTTTTACGAGGGTCAGCCGAAAATTCGAATTAGGATGTTTAAATGATTGTTATATCATGGAGAAATGTTATTACATATGTACAGAGTTGTAAGCATGAATCATGTATATAATTTACGCACACTGTATTGTTTATATAATGAGCATTGTGTATATATAGCTTATTTTGTTTATTGTCTATGTAAATAATATATATAAAGAGGTTGTTTATTGTATTGTAGTGCTTTCCTGTAACAATTCATATTCTATTGTGGTCTTGCGCATACTGTGTTATAATGATTATAGAAATGTAAAGATGTGTTTTTTACTTTTGATTGATTAGTATAAACAACGTACAAAAAAGGAAATGATAATCATGATAATTATTATATAATGTTAATACTATTATTTGTAATTATTATTTCAATAAAATGTGTTTTATAAAATAAATATAGTATTGTGTGTATGTCTTATGTTTAACAAGTCCAGAGAAGATTAATTATTAAGTTTAACTAATTTAGTCACTGAAGAAACAGCAGTACAATTTACTTTTCACAAGTCTAGAGAAGACTAATCAAATTAAACTAATTTAGTCACCGAAGAAACAGCAGTACAATTTACTTTTCACAAGTCCAGAGAAGACTAATCAAATTAAACTAATTTAGTCACTGAAGAAACAGCAGTACAATATAGTTTTCACAAGTCCAGAGAAGACTAATAAATAAATTATAAACTAATTTAGTCACTGAAGAAACAGCAGCACAATGTAGTTTTCACAAGTCCAGAGAAGACTAATCAATAAATTAAACTAATTTTGTCACTGAAGAAACAGCAGTACAATTTAGTTTTCACAAGTCCAGAGAAGACTAATAACTAAATTTGCCAAATGTATTCACTGTAAAAGCTGCAGTAGAACGTAGTTTTGATAAGTCTCGCAAATTTGCCCATTTCATGCACCCTCAACTGTCGAAAATGACCTACAATTTTATAGACGAAATTTCTAATATTGCACGTGAAATCAATCAATCAAAACACACAATCGACTTTAACTTTAATTATCTAAATTAACATTTTTATAGCGACACAAACCTATTTTGGAAGTATTATGACAAACATGCATGAACACGTTATATACATGTACTAAATGTATGGGTATGTTTTCAAATACGTGCCAAAAATATATATGAACTGTAAGATCACATAAGTTAATATAGTGGAAATACTTACTTATGGTAATTTCTGTACAAATCATATAAATATTATGCTAAGATAAAATACGTGAAGGTCACAGTAAAACTATTCAGTAACTTAAATGCGATCAGCAGCTTGAAGAAGTTTCGACGTTAAATAATAGGTGGTGCCACTATTAAGTTACCTGATGATATGGTGTGGGTGGTGTGGTATGGATGTTATGGTGCGGTGGGTGGCATGGTATGGTTGGTGTGGTGTGGTATGGTGCCAGTGTTGTCGTGTGGATGATGTGGTGTGGGTAGTATAGTGGGGTGGAATGATGTGCGTAATGTGGTGGTGTTTGTGTAATGTTATGGGTGTGGTTTGTTTTAGCTGAAGGTGGAGTGGAATGTGTGCACGATGTGGTGTAGAGCTGTGTGTTGTGGTGGTGTTGGTTAGCAGATTAGGTGACTTTATAGTCTTTTCGCTATCCTTTCTCCAGTTCTAGATATATCTATACATTTTAACCATTCTTCAAAACTTATTAGAGATTCTTTTATTAATCATGTTTTATTGTAGCATTATAAAGAGATAAATAAAGTAAAATTGAATTGAATTGAATTGACCATAGGATAGCGAGGACAGCGATGGCAAAACATTTCAGTAAAAATTGATACCATTGTCTTAGCAAAGTTTAATCTACAACATACTCAGCTGTGCGTGAACAAGAACATATGATAGTTTTACTGCTGGCTTTAAAGCATTTATGTGTCATGTAGATGGGAGATAATCAAAGGATCACCGGACAAAGGACAACCAGACAAAAGGCCACCAGAAAAAAGATTCGTCTGAAAAGACAAAGGACCAACAAGCAAATGTCTACAAAAAGTTGCATGAAATAGATTAGATTAGATTATATTTATTTACTAACTTTTACAGCTACACAGGGTTAGAACTTTACAAAGAGGAAATTAGTCCTACAAGAATCTTACTCAAATTGGCCGTGTAGCAATTAAAATAACTTAAAATTACTATCCTGGTGAGTGAAAATATTTAATAAAGAGTCCTTGTTAATATCATTAAAACAGTCTTGTTTATGTTAAATGCTGTTTTCTCATAATGGCATAGCACGTGCTCTTCATCTTGAACTGCACCATTGGCACCTAGCACACAGTCACATACACGCGTATGACTTGGTCTTTGCCTCCATCTTCCAGTTTCTATAAGAAGTCTATGAGCGAATAACCTGCAACGAGTCCAACATTGTGTTTTGTGTTGAGATATTTGTATTAGTAATTTGCAGTCTGTACAATTGAATTTTCAGTACCTTTCTACTTACGTGGCCAAAATATTATTTTTATTGTGCGTCGGATAATTTGATGGTGCTATAGATTCAAGAAATCTAATGTGCCGTACGAATGTTAATGAAAATTAATCACGAATTTGTTTTAGGAACGTTTTTTTAGTATCCCCGACATGCAAAATTTAAAACTGCTGACTTAAGCACTATAGCAAAAGTCGAAAACCTTAGATTATGTTATGGAAGATCTTCAGTTAAGCAGAAGAATGGATTGCATAAACGAAACTTGAAAAATCAGAGCTTTGGTAAGCCAAAACAGCAATGCGAGCTTTATTGCCATAGCTGCTAGAGGTCATTCTTACTTGTTTGCAAATCAATAAAATTTCTGATCATCATGACAAAATACAATGGGACATAGCGTAACATAACGTGACCTAACATAACCTAACCTAACACAATACAACACTACACGACACAGCAGAACTCAACACAACATAACATAACACAACATAACACAACACTACACAACACAACACAACACTACACTACACTACACTACACTACACTACACTACACTACACTACACTACACTACACTACACTACACTACACTACACAACATAACACAACACAACACTACACAAAACAACACTACACAACATAACATAACACTACACAACACAAAACTACATAACATAACATAGCATAACATAACATAACATAACGCAACAAAACGCTACACTATGCTACGCAACACAACACAACACAACACAACACTACACTACACTACACTACACTACACTACACTACACTACACTACACTACACTACACTACACTACACTACACTACACTACACTACACTACACTACACAACACTACACTACACTACACTACACTACACTACACTACACTACACTACACTACACTACACTACACTACACTACACTACACTAACTACACAACACAACACAACACAACACAACATAACATAACAGCACACAACACAAAACATCATAACACAACACAACATAACATAACACTACATGACACTACATAACATAACATAACACAATACTACACAACACAACACAACACAACACAACATAACATATTTTACTATCAGCTAAAAAATGAAAAAGTACGTGTAACCAACTTAGAAGAAAGTTTCAGCAAAAGTTAATAAATATAACGCTAATGTGTCAAGGTCATTAAATGCATCTCTTATGGCGAAGGTTAACAACCAAAAGCCTTATCAATCAACGCTATTTATGTGTTTCGTTTGCCTTTTATGCTTGCAACTAAAAGCAAATGCAAATAGAAATTAATTAAAACCTTTAGATGGCAAGGTATTAATTAACATGTCTATTTAACTGTTGTAGGTCACGCTGTAACACTGCCCAATCAGCGTGTAAGTTATTTCGTACCCCTGCAGAGCTTGATTAACGCAGGAACGATCGGGACATTTAGCTACATCTGCTTCTAATACTGTTATGAAAAATGCTCAACTTTTCATTAGTTAGCGGGAGAAATATTAGCCTGGTTCTAGATTTTGTTATTGTCAAGTGAAATTGCAAGTGGATTAGTGGAAATATATAGTCTAGTTTCGTTATAGGAAGAAATGCACAACGCTTACGTTTATGGGTTGCTGATTAAACCATTTTACAGTCAAGAAAATACGCAGTTTAGTTTTGTTTTTTTCCGTTGGAAGTTAGAAAAAAAACAACGATTTCATTAACTTTAGATAAGGACAAAACAAAATGTTTTCTTTTCTGGCCAGTTTTTATAAACCTCAATGAGATCTTCACAGTCAAAATTAATTCAAATGATTTGTGTGACATCAATTTATTGTTAACCTTCTCGTTACAAATGAATGTCAAACGGCATTTTCAAGTGTTTTCTTTCCATTTTATAGTTGCAACTAAAGCAATTGCAAATAGTTATAAATAGAAACGATTGCATAGGTAGGTATTAAATAACACGTACCCACGTACGATAGGATTGCAACAAATTCTGTTCATATATGGGAAGAGCTTTTCATCATGATTTTCATCAGACAGAGCAGAAGCTTTGTGATCTTGACTTGGGTTTGCTTTATCCAGCTGTACTTAATTGTTCCCATAAGTGGAATGTGCTTCTTTTACGGCAACACGTATGAAGACGGAGACAAAATGCCTGATCCGAATCCGTGTAATGACTGTTTTTGTGACGTCTTCCTTAAGAAGTGTGAGAAAGTGGTGTGTACAGCACCCTCTATTATTCTTGATGCATGTGAACTGAAGACAGAGCCAGGGGATTGTTGTCCAACTAGTTATGTCTGTCCAAGTAAGCTTGTGTATTATGCACAATTATTGATTAGTAATTATAGGATATTTAAGTCATAAGTCATTTATTTCACATTACACATTTACAATAGTTTCATGTACAAAATCTAGTGAAAGGGCCTACAATGAAAGTAATACAAATAAGAAATACTCCACAGGAAAAGCCTCAAACACTGTTCACCTATATACGAATGTAAATGTGTAGCGGGCAATCAAAAAGCAGGGCTTGTTAGATTGTTCCACACAGTGAAAGAAAAAAAAGTAATGAAAACAAGCTGAAAATTTAAAGTGAATCGTACGATAAAAAACATTAGTGCTTAAAATGGAATGATGTAATGAATGAAGCTCATAATATGAGATGATATAAAAGATAGAAAGACTATTATTTGTTAATTCTTTTTCTTTGTTATTTGTTATTTTTTTTTGATGCTTGTAATGCCTACGCTCAAACCAAAGTTGCGTTTTCATATCTATGTTAGTTTATTCTGCAAAAAATACAAATTTTCTGTAGTCTACAATTACTACCTCTACAAAACTACTGAAATAAGTGCTAGAAAAATAAGTGCAACAGATTACTGCGTTAGACTATAAAGCTAAAATGTATACATACATTCTTGGTCCAATATTGAGTCGAGAAAAAGCCAGAATGTTAGTAAAAGGTAGCAGTATAATTACAAGTCAAATGTTAAATGTAACAGTGACGTGTGTACATAACAAGTTCCATCTATACAATGTCAGAGTAGAAAAAAGTAGTCTAGCTTGTTGAACAACAGTCTAATATATTGTGGCTTCTAATGCATATATTACCTTGGGAAGGGGTAATGGACCAAAACATTTGTACCTGTAACAATGCTATTATAGGAAGACCGGACGATTGTTTAGACTCAATCTCATTTTATTTTACTGTCCAAAATATACATTTCTTGCCTATAAGGTTAGCAATTGTTTCTTATATTTGAATAATTAGCTTAGAAACTTAATTAACAGCAACCAAACACAGCTATTGCTTACGTCAGAAACTAATCCCAGTTTGAAGCAATGACAGGCATCTTACATTGCGCGTCAAGCACGTTTGCCCAAATGTTACTGTTTAAACGCGTGATGTCACGAAAATTGGTTCTATGTCATATGACGTCAGAACCTAACACTGCAGTCATGGTTATCACGGTGCCGCCTTCTATTTTCCCGCCACGTGAATGTGAAAAAAAGGCGCCGTTGCCAATCTTAGTGCATTCGCTGAGCCGCGCGTAACTTTGAAAGTTTAACAAAATTTGAGTATCCGAGGTAATAATTATTTAATCTAAGCTTTGATTTAAAATAAGCTATTGTAGTTTTTAATATTTTAGAGCATTCTCTATTCTGAACTATGTTTACACAATTATCCGGTTTTCCTTTACGACAGCATCAGACGTTTCAATGATCCAATCTTATTTAGCTCATCTGTTGTTCCAGTATTGCGTTATTTATGTATAGATTATAAATAACCACGGCCAAATCACGTTGAAAACACCGGCTCTCGTCTGATCACCGAAGTTAAGCAACGTAAAGCCTGGTTAGTACTTGAATGGGTGACCGTCTAGGAATACCAGGTACTGTAGGCTTGCGGGATGCCCACGCTGTATCTCGACACTAGGCGGAGGAACTGCACAAGCAGCCAACGGCTAGAGGGCGGAGGAGGTCGAGTGACCTCCAAATCAGCATTGAAGCTATCAGTATCCATAATCACAGTAGTGGCAAAACAGTGGTGTTATCTTAATCAAGTTATCTTAATTTTACATACTATTAACAAATAATAGTCTTTCTATCTTTTATATCATCTCATATATGAGCTTCATTCATTACATCATACCATTTTAAGCACGTTTTTTATTATACGATTCAGTTTAAATTTTCAGATTATTTCCATTACTTTTTTTTCTTTCACTGTGTGGGACACTCTAACAAGCCCTGCTTTTTGATTGCCTGCAACACATTTACATTTGTATATAGGTTTGAACAGTGTGTGAGGCTTTTCTTGTGCAGAAACAATAAAAGCTTATTTGTATTATGTTCATTGTAGGCCCTTTCACTAGATACAGTACATGAAACTATTGTTAATGTGTAAAGTGAAATAAATGACTTATGACATTATTGTAAGATCATAGATTAATTTATTTTCATAATTACTGTTAACTGATCAAGAATAATGTTTCTGATATTTTAAAAATTTATTTTAAGGTTTGACTTTTTGTGAGATTGGGACGAAACTTGTTACAATATCAAAACATCAAATATCTCATCTGATCTTTTCACCACACTATGCAAAATTGCACAAAAATTCTGAAGCATTAAGAGGCTTGCTGAGCATCAGAATTCATAATCTTGATGAAACATTGTAATGCGACGAACATAGAAACAGTTCTGAGAAAGAAAGAAATATAAGAACAGTAAAGGAAAACTGTGTTAAATAATAATAATGATTTTAGAAGCCTAGTTAGGTGAGGCGTCACGTGACCAGCTGATGTTCGACCGGCTGACTCAGAAGTAAAGATTGATGATGTAATGCGCAGAAGCTCACGGCGCATTAGGTAGTTAGACAAAAGTGTTTTGAGGCCCGCACCTCGGGGGAGATTAGGAACTGACTTGAAGACGGAGGGCTGGCATTATGATCCTCTTATATTTACCGTGTTGTGTTTAATATTTAATAAATGTTTTGTTTACTAAATAAAGTCTTGATAGTTTGCCATGCCCATCGTGGCTACCTCACACGCCACACAATAAACAACAATAATCAGCAAGCATCAATCTTCATTAACCACAAGAATAAATAGACTTAAATCAAATTATTTTACTGAACTAGTAAGCTAAAAATTGATTCGTATCTGCAAATTTTGGTATAACTAAAATATTAGGAATAGAAATATAAACAATAACTTCTCGTAAACTGTACATTGAAACGGGTCGTTACCACAAATATAAAAAATCTTAGAATTCGTCCTAACAACCTAAAAAATTTATAAAAGACGAGAATCAAATACGTCAATTTTGCGTAAAGTCGGAAGTAAACGATGAACTTCATACTTTGTTTGACGATTTGGGATCGATTTATCTAAAAAATTGAACCAGTTGATACCTATTTTGCTAGATACTAAATTTGTAATGAGTCAGAATGAGATAGATGTTCTTAAGATTATAATCAAATTTGTATATAATGCAACTGAATTACGTGAAAGTTCCACGCTCGTGCCTCTGATATGAAAATATTGATACGGAGGCACCTGTGTCGAGTCAGGTGTAGGGCCCTCTACACGCCCTGCTTGCACGTCAGCAGCGACTCACCCCTTTCTTGTAGGTCCAGACGTCTTGTTTGGGCCTACACGTGGTGTGAGAAGCCAGCTGACCTGGAATGCCAGCATAAAAGCGTGTAGAGGTCACTACAGCCGGGGATTTCTGACACAGGTGCTCCTCGGGTGTAGGGCTGCTACTGCGTTAGTTAGTTGGTTTTTTTGTGCACGTGTATTTTTGTTACTTATTTTTATTAGTGCTGTTAATAAACTCCGTACAGAGCAGTTTTTGTGTATTTTGTTTTATGAGAGTTAGATGACACGCTATAACAGGTATAAGGTACTTGTTTACAGACATTAATTTAGCTAATTAACATAACATTTGTAATTAACATTAACATTTGTAATATAAGTATCGGTTACAGAACGATTATAAAAATGGCACTTCATGATGCGAAATATCAGGACCGCCATGCCATCTTGGAGTTCGACCCCTGGGCCGAATTCAGTCCAATATTGTAAATAGATATTAAAAAAACGAATACTTTTTTAGCATTAACGTATCTGTACTGTAGTAATGGTATTTTTTATAATAATGTCACTGTATTTTGTTACATTCTAACTTTATAACTTCTTAAAGAGAAACTTTATTGCACAGACCGAAAAAAATTGCATAAAAAAGTGACAATATTACAAAACATACCATCACTACAGCACGGATAACAGTGTCTCTAATTATGAAATGTTAATTTAGGTGCATCCAATTGTTCAAAAGACAGATACGTTAGTGCTGAAAAGTATTCGTTTTTTAATAAGTTAGAATGTAACAAAATACAGTGACGCTTAAATGTGTTTCAGAAAAAAGATGTAAGATGGATGAATTTGACTGCTTTACTTCGCGTTCGTCTAAATTCAGTTGTATTCCCTACTACACCGTGTGTGACTGGATTCCAGACTGTGTCAATGAATACGATGAATTTTACTGTGGTAAGTGTTAAACGAAAGTCGCGCCATTTATCACGTTGGTTAGCTTACTGTTACCACTTAAATTTAGAAATATCTAACAAAGAAATTTTCGAAAACTGTCTTTAAAACATAATGTTTATATGTAAACATAATGCTAATACATAAATATATATATATATGTGTGTGTGTGTGTGTGTGTGTGTGTGTGTGTGTGTGTGTGTGTGTGTGTGTGTAGGTGCGTGCGCGTGCGTGCGTGCGTGCGTGCGTGCGTGCGTGCGTGCGTGTACTTATAATTAAGTTAAAGAAAGACCGGACAATTGTTTAGACTCAATCTCATTTTAATTTACTGTCCAAAATATACATTCTATTGCCTAAAAAGTTAACAATTGTTCCTTATAATTGAATAATTAGCTTAGAAAGTTAATTAACGGCAACCGAACGCATCTATTGCTTACACCAGAAACTAACCACAGCTTGGGCAATGCCAGGCGTCTTCCCTTGCGCGTCAAGCACACTAGCATAGGTAGTACGGTACTGTTTACACGTATGATGGTACGAAAAATGGGCTCTACATCATATGACGTCAGAAACTAACACTGCAGTTCATGATCATGCTTATCACGATACCGCCTTCTATTTGTCAGTCAATAGTCCGGTTTTCCTTTAAACCTTCTGCATTTAAAGGCGCATTTATGTGTGTATTTTATAATAAAAGATTAAACCTAATCACCATAATCTTCATCAGCATTCAGTCGACGAGTTACGCCATCGGCGGAAGAACTGGCACCCAAAATGGGAGCACCCAAGCACGAAATTATCGGGACTATAAAGTGGTTTAAATAGTTACACGAGCCACTTATCGCATTTCCATTACTAGATCCTTCTAACATTTTTCGTGGACATTGAAATATGCCCAACTTCCCAGAATTCTTGGTCTTTCCATTAACTTGGAAAGCGTCTTGATTTCCATATTTCAAGAAAAATTATGTTAATGTGCTGCCGTTGTATAGGTTTTACATGTCAAATGTAGACCTACGTTAACTCAAATGTAGATTTAGGTAGTTCAAATGTGTTAACAATGGTTTTCAACAAATCTTAAGCGTTTTTGGTAAGTCAAATATAGACACATGTCAAGTCAAATGTCATATGTCTACATTTGACTTACCCAAGTCACATTTGAGTTACTAAAACACATTCGAAGTTCGTACGTCTACATTTGACTTACCTAAGTCACATTTGAACTTTCCTGTGTCTACATTTGACGTGTAAAACCTATAGTGCGAAATACCTGCGTCCATTTTTACTAAAATTTAATTCAGCCGTCAACTTAAAAGTTTTTTGTTTTTCAGTCGATTCTGCAAGACCTATTTTCGAGACAACAACCGTAGCACCCACAACTACAACGCCAACAACAACCGTGACCACCGAAACGACAACGACAACACAACCCACAACTACAACGCCAACAACAACCGTGACCACTGAAACGACAACGACAACAACACAACCCACAACTCCACCCACTGGTACTTGGAGTGAGTGGACAGATGTGGGCAAGTGTTCGGCATGTGGGTTTACTGGACGCATCACCAGAGAAAGAACGTGTAAACCGGAAGGGTCACTGTGTGGGTACGTACAAGCAACGTTAAACATTAGTTAGTTTTTTCTTTGTTTTTCAATCGGCTGCTTTTAATTTTTATTGGAATAAGCCTTTTCACTGTTTCATTTTACCCACGTGCAGTTGCTGTAGGTCAAAGGTTAAGTGTACCACAGCAGTGCGTCTTAACTACAACCATCGTCACATGTGGGTAAAGCAAAGCCATCTGCCGCTTCAGTTCAGTACCTTCAGTTGTTTTACGTGGACTATACATAATTATGCATTAGTCTGTGCGTAGAGTGATTTACTAACAGAATCTCGCTCGGGAACAAGAAAAAATGAGCTAGGTAAGGTTCTAGCTAGCTGTTAAAACTGTTTTCTATTACGGTAGCATTGGCTATTGTCAAGACACTGCCAAGTGTACACAAATGCGTTGTCTAGTACACTCAACCTTTTAACTTTTCTTTTCACGATCATCATCAATCGCTGGGACTGTGAAAAGGCTTCTTATTTTGTGTGGTACAGGAAAAACTGTGCGACTGCAGAGAAAAACAGTACAATAATATTAGAAGCAAGTACTCTGCAAAGTTGGAATTTCACACTGTGATACTAAAATACTTTAGCTTTTTGCTGCGTAAGTTAAAGGTTTATAGTTTCAGTTGTTCTAAAATTATAACTGATAAATTCTGCATGCTAAAATATTAAATGCCTGAACAAAGAGAGCTAATCGACAATTGAAAAATAGCTGTCTTGTCGTATTTAAAGCACTCAATACAATACAGCCAAATCACGTTGAAAATACCGGTTCTCGTCTGATCACCGAAGTAAAGCAACGTAGAGCCTGGTTAGTGCTTGGATGGGTGACCGCCTAGGAATACCAGGTGCTGTAGGCTTGCGGGATGCCCATGCTGTACCTCGACACTAGGCGGAGGAGCTGCACAAGCAGCCAACGGCTAGAGGGCGGAGGAGGTCAAGTGACCCAACGGCCATGCGTAAATGAGTAAACCTTCCAAATCAGGAGTTGGAGCCCCGAAGGCGGACCAGTGCAGCATGCTCACTGACTCCTGCAGCCAACCTGGTGCCAAACGTATCGCTCCGCTTTCCTTTGGACTACACCAGCGAGGAAGAGACGGGGTTCCTTTTGTCTGGGCAACTCAGGATCTCCATACACCTCGCCCCGGCGTGCGCCCTGGAGACGTTCAAGGATCGCACTGCTCAGCCACAATCGACGCTGCAGCTCCATGAATGTGATCAATAAATGACTCTCTTGGCGCACACTTCATTGTCTTTCGAGACAGAAGGATGCCAACCAGCCAACAAGACAGCAAAACAATAAAGAAATCAACCAGTTTTCATCATGGTCTTCACAGCAGAAAATAAGGCACTGACAAAACTCTGTCATCAAGGAAAGCTGGGACTTAACCTTCTGGATTACGGGGTCGAGAATTCTCTTAAACAGAAAGTGGACAATGGCCGCACAGAGTCGTTTAATGCAGAGGCGCTAAAACAAAAATTTTTGAGTACTGTAGTCTGCGGCAGAGAAGTGACTTCTTGAAAAAGTGAGAAACCATTGTTTCCTTGGTAAATATCGTGATCAAAAGTTCAGCACACTTTTTTGCGCCTCCCGATATACTGTAGGTAATTATACCAAATTGTAGTAAAACGTGTGCCTAGCACCACTGTAGGTGCATTTCATACAGCGCTGTATAATGAATTGTGATTTATTGGTGAAAACAAATTCTTAAAATGAGAAATTACTTGACAGCACCGACTTAAGCAAAGACAATATGGTTGTTTAATCCAGTACAATCATCTGCAACGTTTTAACGTTGAAAAAGTTGAAACGTTGGATGCGATTTTGTTCGAACAAATCTGCTAAGTGTGCAGTCTTTGCTTAAGTGGGTACTGTCATTCATTTTTTATTTTATTAAAATTTTGTTTTTTAACGTATTTTTACTTATAATTTAACCATGCTTATAACGGTACCGCCTTCTATTTGTCGGCCAATCGTCCGGTTTTCCTTTAAACTTCCTGCATCTATATGCTTCATGCACTTATCACGTTGGGTTTAGCTTACTGTTACCACTTAAATTTAGAAATATCTAACAAAGAAATTTTCGAAAACTGTCTTTAAAACATAATGTTTATATGTAAACATAATGTTAATGCATGTGTGTGTTAAACACAATGTGTGTGTGTGTGTGTGTGTGTGTGTGTGTGCGCGTGCGTGCGTGCGTGCGTGTGTGGCTGTATAATATGTCCTATATATATATATATAGAGAGAGAGAGAGGGGGAGAGAGAATATATTATAATAATGAATTGTAGAACCTGAATTATCCAAACCTAAAATAAATTGTTTAAATTAATAACTGCTGTCTGGTAAATTAATTTTTATTGTTTTCTAGGCCGGATCGTTTAGAAACAGAGACGACAGATACAACATGCTTCGTGCCTTGTTACAGAAGAGGAATGAAACTTATACACTTAGGGTTGGGTTAGGGTCAGGATTAGGGTTAGGGTAGGGTTAGGGTTAGGATTAGGGTTAGGGTTGGGTTAGGGTCAGGATTAGGGTTAGGGTTGGGTTACGGTTAGTGTATTTAAATTGTGTGGGGGAATTGTAAACTCCTTTCCAAGATTTTCTGCTGTGCAACTTTATAGTACAGATTGCACCAGACAAGGCCAAAAGAAACCAAGTTTCTACAGTTAGATGTTTAAAACACTAATACAGGTTCTCACAGGGAACTAATTGGAATTAATTTCCAGATTATACGAAGTGTTCTGCTCATGTGCGTGTGCAATAAGCAAAACAAAGTTCTTCATAGACTTTGACTTGTTAGTATGCGGTGGAATTCACATCAATTCAGTTCGGTTTTGTTTCATGTTTGTTCATCATTTTAGTGCAAAGGCTGTTAGTTTTCTTGTAAAATGGAACTGTCTATAATATAGGTTTTACACATCAAATGTAGACACAGGAAAGTTCAAATGTGACTTAGGTAAGTCAAATGTAGACATAGGAATTTCGAATGTGTTTTGGTAACTCAAATGTGACTTAGGTAAGTCAAATGTAGACATAGGAATTTCGAATGTGTTTTGGTAACTCAAATGTGACTTAGGTAAGTCAAATGTAGACATATGACATTGGACTTGACATGTATCTGCATTTGACTTACCAAAAACGCTTAAGATTTCTTGAAAACCATTGTTAACACATTTGAACTGCCTAAGTCTACATTTGAGTTACCAAGACACATTTGAACTACCTAAATCTACATTTGAGTTAACGTAGGTCTATATTTGACATGTGAAACCTACATGATTATTAATAAAGCGTTTGTGTGTGGATGTATGTGACTTGATGGCTTCTTTTTAGGTTTTACTTTAAACACAATGGCTTCCTGCGGCACACGCCTCAGTTAAAGATGTTGTCAGCACGTCGCGAGGGTGCAAGGCTCAACAGCACTTTTGTGCAATGGGGTTCGAGCTTTGCAACTTGCAGAAAGGTATGACCCTTTTTTACAGTGAGTAGACAGCAATTTAATGCAATTCTAAAAATTTGTAAGTTTCTAATATCGTTCCTTTCAACATCAAATCCTTTCAACACCAATTCCTTTCTACATCAAATCCTTTCAACATCAAATCCTTTCAACATCAAATCCTTTCTACATCAAATCCTTTCTACATCAAATCCTTTCAACATCAAATCCTTTCTACATCAAATCCTTTCAACATCAAATCCTTTCAACACCAAATCCTTTCTACATCAAATCCTTTCAACATCAAATCCTTTCAACATCAAATCCTTTCAACATCAAATCCTTTCAACATCAAATCCTTTCTACATCAAATCTTAAGGCACAAGAAAACCCTCTCTACTCACGTAAAGCTTTAAAATTCGTCTTTAAATTTTTTACCGCTTACTAATTGCCCTTTTGCATACAGGGCTTACGTCGGCAGTAACACCGTAGAAAACCTACAAATTTACACTCCTGCGATGACAGCTAGACGCAGCCATTTTCAAGAAAATCTTCTGAAACAAGTTTAGATTACAATGAGAAAAGTTTAAAAAAGTAACTAGAGCATTTAGAGTGCGCTCGTCACTAATTAAGTAAAATGTTAAATTGCAGTATTTTCTGAATAAAATTAAAATACGTTTTTTGGTTAGTGACTGGTGCACCCTAGAGGTGAGTCAACGACATTTCATCACTTGGTGAAAACATTTTAAACAATTAATATTTTTTCTAATTACCCAAGTCTTTCAAGCAGGTAAGGGAAATACTCAGTAATATAAGTTTGCATGGAAAGTCTTTTGGGACGCAGTTTAAACATTTCCTTTTCTATCCCTGATTTAGTTTAATATATGGCCTCCAATCAATTATAATGCAATTTTAATATACCTCTATGTAAATTAAACATACACTGTGGTCGTTTCTTCTCCTCTTTTCCTTCTTCCTATCCCTAATCTTACTATTTTTTCAATTCCATCATGTCTACTAACCCTAACCATTCTTTCATTCACTCATTTCTGCCACCTTAACAAGGCAAGCTTTCAAGGTGTCATACAGCAACTCTTTTATTTGGTTAATTTGACTTCATCAACGTTTTTTTACCTATACTGTTTCTTTTTGTTTCAATAATATTGTATGTCGATGTATTCTATATGTATTGCTGGAGTGAAATAAATTGATTGATTGATTGATTGATTGACATTTCCTTTTCTTTCCCTGATTTACGTTGCGCATATATGACGTCTTGCAATGGCGCTTTCGGAACAGCTTTGCGGGAGATTTAAAATGAAAACAAACAAAAAATGCTTTTAACGCAAGTACGGCACACACAAAAAATAATATGAATCTTAAGGCGATTTTGCTGAATCTATTTCAGGCTTCCCTTTTCTTGTCCTTTAAATTCGTGGCAAAAATCCGACGTGGTGAGTGGATACGTTCGTGTAACGCAGGGTGGAACTTTCCAATAGATATAGTACACCATTGGCCTGCGGCCCAAGTATATTAGTTTCATTAGGAAACTTTTTTGTGGTGCAGCGCACCAGCATATAACCTTGTTTCAAGCGTACCCTGGGTATTTCATTATAATATGTATTCAAATGTATAAGGGCCCATTACAATAAGTTAAGAGCCGTTACTGTGGGGCCTTTGTACACTAAGTATAGGCCTATAGCGGCCTTCTAGTGGTGGGAGGGCTACGCTAGCATTTCTATAAACTTGGGTGCCCGCAAGTAGGTAAATCAGGTCCTGGAAACAAGGAATCTTAAATAAAATCTCAGTAATTCTGCAACACTCACCATTGAATGTTTTGTTTAAAAGGACAAGAAAAGGGACACCTGAAGTAGGTTTCAGACAAATCCCATTAAAAAATTATATAGCAATTTTATGCGTACATCGTATTCGCGTTGAAAGGATATTTTGTTTGTTTTCATTTTAAACCTTCCGCAATAATGTTCCGACCACACCATTACTTGACGTCACCTACGCGGGGGAAGAAAAGGAAACGTTAACCTGTGTCCCAAAAAACTTTCCACGCAAAGTCATGTTACTAAAGTTATGCAAAGTGGAGAGTATCTCGTCCTTATTTTGTCCTCATTTCTCCTATGCATTGGCGCCAAAAATGTTATACGTTTTATTTGATGTGCGAATTGTCAAAATGGTGAAACCATGATGGCTTCTCCACATGTAGAAAGTTTTAAGACGAATTTTTAAGCTTTACGTGAGTAGAGCGGGTTTTCTTATGCTTTAAGGACTTGATGTTGAAAGGAACGCTATTAGAAACTTACAAGTTATTTGGTTTGCATTAAATTGCTCTCTACTAACTGTAAAAAAAGAGTCATGCCTTTCTGCAAGTCGCAAAGTTCGAACCCCATTGCATTAAGCCTTATACCTTCGCGTTGTGCTGACAACGTCTTTAACTGGGGCTTGTGCCACAGGAAGCCAATATGATTTAAATAAGACAGGTGTAACTATCCTGTGTAGCATAAATTTACTAGGCTACGTACAAAAATATCCATTAGAAAATGTCTCATTCTGCCAGGGAACCAAAAATGACCTTGAATCTTTTTACAGCTTTCAGAGTATTAACACAAGAATATGTAACAGAACCATGGAAATGTGTAGAAGTTGTTTCAGCTATATGCTCATAAATGTCTTAACTTCGTTCAGAGATTGATGACGATATTTATTTTGTATCTATTTTTATTTTTCTGATTTTTACGATTTTAGCTTGTAATAATTATATAGTATCAATCTCGTGTGATAATTAACACCAGAACACACAGCATGAACCAGCACACATGAAATAATTCCACCATGTTGAGTGGAAAGTTGACATCTTCAAATGTGGAAAGATAGGCAAGGATGTTGTTCCAGTGTGCCTGAAAACAGATAAAAACTATACTCATTAAGTCGTTTATTAAAATAAAGAAGTTTACAAAAACTAGGCCAATTTTTAGGTTCTGTGTAAGTGGAGGGTAGTCTTGTGCTTTAAATATCTGTGGCAATTCGTTGTTAATTTTGGATGAGATGGACATCATCCAAATAGGTTTATTTCTGGAATGAAAAATTGAAAGTGAAGATAGCAGAGTATTTTTAATAATTTAAAATTAACTCCCGAAAATTTTGTTTATGCAATTTATTTATTTATTATTCAATAAAATATTAAATAAACCTAATTTGTGCACTGGGACAATGAGCGTTCACAAGACTCATTACCTTGGCCCTTTTAAACCAGAGTTCTCTTGTGGTTGTTTTCTCATTATTTTTGCCGACAGGAGTCTCCACTGTCAGTGGCGGTTGCGCGCGTCTGCCCCCTTTTGCAGTGTGCAACTGCCGTTTAGAGTTCATTCGGCCATTAGACATTTTGGTTGATCCCATGTGCCGATTTGTTAACCAACCTAACAAGATATTAAAACGTGTTGCAACATATACATAAACCTAAGTCAGTAATTCTGTTAAAAAATACTTAAAATTATTTGAAATTAGTGGTACTTACCAACGGGTTTTGTCAAAAGAGGCATCCCTGTTCATAAGAACAACATACTGCATGCATCTGAACGGTAAACTTGAACCAAGAGAATATCCATGACAACGGAGCAATAATGATGTTTAAATTTTCTCTCCTGGATACGAAAAACTGTCTTGGATACAAACATTCAAGTTTAGTTTCATAGTTAATTCAGCTAGCTTTCATAGTAGTTTAAATCAGACTCGGAAATCTGGTTAAGTGATTAAAGTATTTTACGAGCCAAGTATAAAAACACCACTGTGTAAAGTTAAAGTTAAAGAATTACATTATTAAAACCGCCTCCAACTCTGGAGATGGAGCAATAGTTGATTATACGCACTACCTAGAATGAGTCCATGAATTATAGTTCCAAGTTATTATTATATTAAAATTTTATAAAAATAAATCTACCAACAGACGACACTTATACATTTGGTAGGGGTCTCCGTATTGTTTCAAATTTCAAAATATTACCTCATATAAAGGTTTTACACGCATTTATCACGTGTCCATTAGACAATTCGTCAAATTCAATTTGTCACAGTTCGAACCAACATGCAGTACTTTAGGTAGACCTACTCTTCTTGATGATTGTGGCAGTATCGGAACTTAGCTCCTCATCAAAGATAATGAATTTTCTAAGATGAGACTGTGATCTAACAGTGATGTTTTGGCTATCTTTGCCTGAGTTTAACAGAGTGTCTCAGGGATAACGACATGGGGGTGGCCTACAGCAGATTGGTGAGGTGCCCCATCGCTCTTTCATTCGTCAATCAGACATGATATTGCTTATCTTTTACCCGGTATCGTGACCACTTCCCTCTTGTTCTTCTTCTTCTACCGCGTTTTCTGCAGCAATTTTATGCTAATGCCGCAATGTTTTATTTGTTTGTTGCAAAAGGACAGTCTAAATTGTTTACGTGATTACGTTTCAATCTATTTATACAGTACCGGATTTAGATTCTAGGAGGTCCTAAGCTACATGAAACCTGGGGCCCTCTTTTTAAAATTGCACACGTTCGTCCCAGAAAATTTGAATATATATATACATATAGGTATGCTTTTTAATTGTTTAATAGCAAAATCAACAATACAAACTATTTCGTGATTAAAATATTACTTAATTATTACTTAATTATGCGAGTCAGTATAAAACCCAATCTGCACTGCGTTTATCTGTATTCTATTAAGATACTTTATCTGGTAAAGCACTAGTATTTACATGTCCCCATTATGTCAAGCAAACGTGATCATGTAGACATGTCTACTGTTTTGTGTATTCTCAGATAAATTTTCTTCAGGTGTTATACTTTACGACACTTCAGCAGACAGCAGTCAATAACAGATTTTACTCAATGTAGATGGTTATGACGGATCAGGAACTGTTTTCGTTGAGTAACTGTGAACTACGAATTTGTTTTCACACACCAAAATACAATATAATACACTTTATGTAATATGATTTGAGTAGTGCAAGGTGAGTGTACGACCATACGGTCATTAACACACTCGCCTTAATTAAATGAAAAAATGATTATAGTTATGTATGCTTCTGTAGAATAACTTAATGTAAATAAGAATGAAGTAAATGATGTAATAATAGCAATGGTATATGTGAAAGTTGTAACTGTGTATTTTAGGTGCTGCCATCTATTGACTAATCACTTTACATTTTACTAGTTAAACTCAGCCCTAGTACAATTGCTCGGTCCAGTGAATATGCATACTCACTGGATCTCCCCCTATTTTACTGTAATGGTATTTGTGAAGCCAAGTTTTGCATAGTTCTCTACCTATATATATTGGCTGGATTCTACTTCTAGTCACTCTCTGTCACGCTCTCAGTGCAGTGCAGTCGTGCTACTTATGTGATTCTCTGAGAGCTCTGAGATGCGCCACTGTAGTTATGTTTGTTTATCGTGACACATTTACAAACGTACAAACATCAGCAACAAATAAAGGAGAGAGATTTAATTCAACTGTGAAAGAAACGTTTAGTAGAGACAAAATTTGGCCAGAACATGCAGAACTAGCAACAATTAATTCCTCACAACAATATTTCTGAAAATCCAATTTCCAACACGAAAATTACAAACTCGACGCATACCCGATTGTTTTATCAGCGGGCAGAGCTCGGGTAATGATTTCCAGATCATACTAACAATTTGACTCAACATAGTTGCACAAGGTATATACACAGATACAGGGCAGAGCTCGGGTAATGATTTCCAGATCATACTAACAATTTGACTCAACATAGTTGCACAAGGTATATACACAGATACACAAATTTAGTTGTAAAAACTCCATGAAGCCTAAAAACTATTAACTAAGCATTTGTATATATGTGATAAACAAATATTTTACTTATATGATAATCACAGTGATGCGGTTATATGTCCGCTAACAAAGCTATACTATTTAATTCAAAAATTTATGCATACAGTCGTAAATGAAATTTCCATTTGACATTAATTTTCTATCAAATAAATTTGCAATATTGCTATAATTTAACGCGTACAGTTATCTATAAAGTGCATTTTAATGGCACTCGCACAAAAAATGCCCTTCGATTAATTAGAAACTCTTCGCACAGTTGCATCTAGGTTTAATATAAGTAATAACTGATTTGTAGAATGAAAGGCTGATTTCAGAAAAAAACTACAATAATCTTGCATAATGAGAAATCTTGACTACTCATTGTAAAGACAATTGTGTCATTGTCATTTGCAATGGCAGAAAATTTGCGAATAAACTTTCAATAATCCTATTATTACAAAGTGTCAATATAAAATCCTGATACCGTGGGCTTTTCATAACTATACATGGGCAAACCATATTTGGATATCAATACGTCCTTCCTCTACCAGATAAACAGCAGAATCAGTATGACGAAAGAAACAGCCTAGAGTGACTACTGTAGCTGTCAACCATTGTTGCTTAGTGTTGCTTAACTTCAGTCACTAATCACAAATAACGACCAATCTGTTAAGTTTGCAAGTTAATGCGTGAGCCACCGAACTTATCTAACAGTTAATTAGGCCCGTATTGTATATTGCATCAGTCTATTAATCTGTTATGTGTATTAGGCACGTTAGTTCGGGAATATGACGTCTGTTTTGGGGTAAATGGGCGTATTTTGCAAATAAATAAGACCAGGAAAAACAATAGCCAAAAATTAGTTTAAGATTTATATTAAACCCATGGTTATAATTACATATTTTATGTCGGTTTACATACTTAATATGCTTTTGTTTAGAGTCTTATGTACGTAGACATCATGTATTTGTATTTTGAAATAGAGTACCTAGTATCCGTCTGTTTAGTTTTCTGTGTGTGAGTGTAAATTTTAAAAGCGTTAACTACGCACTACCAACGTAGTAAATTGGCAAATTGCCAGCTGCATTATTATAGCAAGTAGGGCATGGCAAAATGGGGCACAGACATTTAGCTAGAATTGGGTCAGCCAGCATGATATGGCAAGTTTTTAGCACTGATTGTGCCACGATACGGATTTGCGCACGACGCCCAAAACAAACACTTGCCAGATTTGACTGGTAGCATGATAATTATGGCAAGACTTTGTTATTGATTTTGCACACGACCTGCCTTTGTTTTGCACACGGCACACACGGCATGACTTTGCGTTTTGCCTGCCTGTATAAAATGGGAAGGCGCAAACATCTTGCCAGTTTTGCCTTACTTGCCATACCTAGAGAGTTGAACGGTTAGCGACGTCAATTGGACAACCTACTGTAGCTGCTCCACGTCGAGAATTCGAAGCGAAGTCTATAGAAAATGGACACGAAACCATGTGAGTATTTCGTATAATCACATCTTAAGCTGTGCAGTTATCATTGCAAGTAAAGTGTTGTTATTAATATTTAATTTAATTATAATAAACATCATTATTATGCAGGTCTGTATAATTGTAGGCTGTTTTTCAAAATGGATAACTATATTTATGGGTACCGCATATTTTATAAGCAAAGGTTTCCTAAAACAAAACGGACCGCATGGATTAGATCAAGTTTTTTATATCTCGTATGAAACCCCATTTTTCATAATTTAATTCTATCTTGTAGGTAGACTAATTGTGAATACGTATCCATTGATAACAATCGGTTTACAATGCATATTTGGCTTTGAAACGTCTCTGCTAATTTACATATGTGATAAATTTCTGAACCCCTGAAACTGAAGTTTATTATTGTGTGGTGTAGTAGTTACCATAGTTTCAGCTTACCTGTAATGCAGAAAAAAGGGATACTACTGCCACTAGTGGGCGAAACTTTTGCCAGAATTCAAATTTCCCGCTGTTATGGGATTAAAACCAGAGACACATAGTAAAAATTAAAGGTAGGCCTGTCTTTCAAATGCCTCAGTGTTGTACATTTAATATGGGGCAGTGTGTAATAATTTTGTCTGTTCTATATAAATAATAATAAGTTACTATGCGGGCAAATCACGTTGAAAACACCGGTTCTCGTCTGATCACCGAAGTTAAGCAATGTAGAGCCTAGTTAGTGCTTGGATGGGTGACCGCCTAGGAATACCAGCTGCTGTAAGCTTGCGGGATGCCCACACTGTATATCAACACTAGGCAGAGGAGCTGTACAAACAGCCAACGGCTAGAGGGCGGAGGAGGTCAAGTGACCCAACAGAGGAGTAAACCTTCCAAATTAGGAGTGGATACTCCGGCAACTCGTGCAACCAACCTGGTGCCAAACGTATCGTTCCGCTTTCCTTTAGACTACACCAGCGAGGAAGAGAGGGGGTTCCGTTTGTCTGGGCAACTCAGGATCTCCATACACCTTGCCCAGGCGACCCCCCTGGACCACCCTGGAGACGTTCAAGGATCGCACTGCTCAGCCACGGTCGACGCTGCAGCTCCATCAATGTGATCAATAACTGACTCTCTTGACACACACTCCATTGTCTTTCGAGACAGAAGGATGCCAACCAAGTTACTATATATTAAAACCTTTAAAATTTAATTATTTTATTCTTTCTGTTTCAGCAAACTGCAAGTGTGGCCCTGTGTGCAAATGTGGCGACCTGTGCAGGTGCACGTCAGACGGCAAATGTGGCTGCAACTGCAAATGCGATCCATGCAGCTGCAATCCGTGCAGTTGCTGCAATCCCGACAGTGTTTGCTGCCAGACTGGGTGCAAGTGTGACAACTGCGCATGTGCAAGCTGTCCGGGGAAGTAGAGCAGATGAAGAGGCAATAGGGTTACCTCCTCTTCGGTTTACGAATGACCATGTAAAGAATCAGTACAGCAGTGTTATAATTATGTCAAATAAACTGTGAACGAGTGAACAGTATATTTTTGTACACAACAATAATATTTCTTATGATTATGACATTGTTTGATACACAACAATAGCATTGCTTATTATTCTGACATTGTTTTATGTATGGTATTCCTAACCATGTATCTAACTGATTTAGTTCTACATACGTACTATATTATTTCCATAACAGCTGTAATTTTTATATATATATATATATGTATGTATTTCTCTGTTTACGTTATCTCATCTTTAAACTGTTTTTCATTTAAATTATTGTCACATCTGTTTCGAACATCATTATCATTAAAAAACATTTTGAAAGTTATACTAAATTGGTAGAAAAATGGATTTTATCACTGACTCAACTACGAATAGTTAAAATATATTGTTGGTGGTGCTGACATCTTTTGCTTAAAAAGTAAAACTTTATCACTCCTTTTAAAGGAAATGCAGAAATTGAATTTTACTTGAATGAGTTTATTCATTGTGCCCGTGTATAGCTTTACCAAGCTGTGCTGATGCTTAGTCTAAACATGAAGCGATTAAAATAAATTAATGCATTAAGTAGCTCTTGACATTTCAAAACCTATTGTTATTTGATGTCTGACAGACCAAGTTCATGCGAAACTGTATTTAGTAGTCCATTATACACATGCAACTGACTGAGCCATAAGTAATGGCTACGTTTTTCATTTCAACTTTTACTGATGTTTTGGAACGAATAACGTTTCACTAATAAACATGGAAAGAACTGTAATTAAATTGTAATAATTGTTTGTATGCGATAATTAAGGACATTAATCGTCGCGCTGCACAAATTCTTCAGTAAGCATTACATCTCAAATGTATGTTATGGAGGTAAACCTTTTGTATGTCTGTAATATTTATGTAATCATCAATGCTAATCCTAAAGAATTTTAAGATATGTTTGCTTTCAACTTCTTTCTTCATGATTAAGCACACATGTTTATCCACTTTTTGCTTATTAATTTTAATTTTTAATTAGTTATTAATTTATTTTTTACTTTTCTTCTTTGGTTCTAGGTCGTAACCATGACATTAATTTTAAATACGTAAATTTTAACTTAATATTTAAAGATATTAACGTTTATCTCTTCTTTTCCATTATAGAATTTTGTTTTATTAGAAACTAACATATTTGTATAATAATTTAACCAACAATCGTCTAGAATGCTAAATCTGATAATTTTTAATTACTTTGTACATGCGCGTTAATTAATTATATTAGTAACAATTCTGAGAGGGTTGCTGACGGCGATAACTCATAATACTTTCGCCACGCTTTCATCACTAATCAATAGTTTCTTTTGCACTTTGTAATATTATTGTATGTTGTACAGATTTATAAATCACTTAAATATGTATTTTGCTATTTTAAAAATGGTGATAAACTAATAAACTTACATACGTACTTAATGCTGTGATATGCTGAGTTTAATACTTACGTGTTTTAATTGTTATGTTCCTTTGTGAATAATAAATACATTATATACTCAACCACTATAAATCAATGTTCAACTTTTTCTTATTCTTTCATTCCCTCTCTTTCGCTTTCTTGCAAAGAATTATCTCGAGCAGTAAATATCTTACACCAAGTGGAAAATTTTGCCAGTGGGAAATAGGAAGGAATAGAATATTGGAATCGACTTGGATAAAATCAGGGAGTTGGGAAGGTCAAAGGTCACTTGTTGCTTTTTTAAATATCACACGTATATCAATCAGAGTTTGCTGTTGTTGGGATTTTATTGTGGTCGCAACCGCTAGATGGCAGTCCATATTGTTGTGGAGTTGGCTTCTCAGTAGTTCGTTATTAGTTGTTACTTCTTAAATGTAACCAATTTTCACATACCTGATAACACTAGTATTAAAACCAAATTAAGTACTTCAGATAAATAATATTAAAAAACCCTTTTAATCCACGAGTTAATTTGACAAAATCTGTGTATTTACAATATTTCGTACAACATGTTGCAAATATCCCTATCTCTTACAGGAAAGATCGTTCTTATATTCCTAGCTGGCAATTTTCTCATGAGATTACTTCTATCTATTAAATTTAGCAATGTACATTAAAAAATTAGATGTTCTTGTGTTTGAACAAATGTATGATCACAATTACAACAATCAGTATTGTTTTCCCCAACTATATATATAAAAGAGCGTGTGTCTCTTTATAGCAACAAATTAAGTGCTATCATTTCTACATCACGTAGTCATGATTATTAAGTCTAGAGGTGACAATTTTGGTGAAATAACATCTGCAGATATGCCATTAATCTGATTTGAATATTAAATTTTTTTCTTCCACACAGTTTTCACAAATTTTTCTAGTCTAATTTGTTGTAAGTAAAATATTCAGAAGAAAACTCACTTTGGGCTTCATTTCTGAAATTACTGTTCTTACTAATTTTTAGAAGATATTTTGTCATAGCTAAGTGAGACTTCATAAGATGCAGGTTATTTCGGTAGTTTTGCGGCATCTCCTCACAAATGCTTATTTCATCTTTATGTAGCTTGTGGGTGCTAGCGACACCTAGTTAACGTTTGTGAAAGCTTCTTGGTTCAACTTTTTTAACTTTGTCATTCATTACAGCCAATCAGATATCAGAAGCCAACTTTGGGGATAGTCACATGACTTGACCTGTTTTACCTGTTCATACTCACACGGACTATGGCTTTTTCTTTTTGCCGTAGTTCTGATGAATTTATTAAATACTGTTTTGTTATCCAGGAAGCCATTTTAATCATCAAATTGTAAGCTCTGTTAATTAATTTAGACTAAATTATCTTGATCTTGTAAATTAACGCAATAATCTGCCATTTTTGCTGTAGATCAGAAATCGATTTTTGACGTCATATTTTTACTTACCTGCTGTTATTTTCACCTGTCAATCTGTTAAGTATTTTTCCACCGTTTGCTTCTTTTTGTTGTTGAATCACATCATTATACTGAATAAATTAATTTCAGGTTTATCACACCAGGTAGCGCAGGAGTTGGGCGCATCCACATAGGTCCTCTCCTAAACGACTCACACAGTTTTCATGATAAACTTGATTGCAATGCTATCATAGACTATATGAGATGGCGGAAACTCACAAACAAATTGAATATCTGTTTTACGTGGGTTGTACCCTACAGCTGTGGCAGATCTCAATTCTAACTCTCATTATTAATATTTACATTATTTTTTTAAAATATTAATAAAAACAATAACGACGTCATTGACAAAACTATTCATTTAATTTATTACATTTTTGAATTGTTCTGATAATATAATAAAACGATTGACAGCTATATTCGAAAAATGGTTATTGTGCGAAAATCACCTTATTCCAACTTTCACGTAAAATTATGAATCAATTTAAAATCGCGTTCATTTACTGCAATTTTGCTGCAAATGTTTAATTTTGTCACAAACTACATAGTTAATATTAAGCCAAAAAACTCTCAAGGAAAAAACTAAGTGAGATAAGATTTTCTCATAAACAGAAATACTTTGCACAACAGTATGGTCAAACTTAACCGTGATAATATAACTGCTTTGATTCAAAAATTTGAAAATTATTTTCTAATGTTTAAATTTAGTAAAAATAATTTATTTTATACCAAGATTAATAAAAGTTTTTCTAATTATGTGAATCAGGGACCAAATTGGTTGCATCTATCAATAATATTTTTTATACACCAAAGTTGAAGTGCCTTGATTGTAACATAATTAATTACAGTCCTAATAATTTCTTTTAATTGCTTTAATAAAAGTTGACAACGTTTTAGGTGATAAAGAAATAAAACGAACAACGTCGGCGATCACGTTAGCAAAACTGTACAGACGCTCCCATGATGGAATGTGATGAAGCGAGGATACCTGGTGCCATCTACAGGAAGAAGTGGAAATTATCTTCTCGTCCAGTATAGTTCTTGATTTGCCTGAAGAGAGATTATTTGCAAGAAAGATTAAATGTAATTAGTTCATTAAAATATGCTTGCAAACCAAAACCGTCCATAAAGCGGCATAGTTAAAACTACGCTACGATGCTTCAATGTAGAAAGCACAAAAAAAATTGGTCACATGTCGGTTTTTTTATCAAAACAAATGCTAAATATATCGGACTTTTATATTCTAGCAGGAAAATGTCAGGAAAATGTCCAAAAAATACTGAAAATGTAATTCTATAATTCCTTACCCACCTTTCTGTCTAGAAACTAGTACTGAAATTGTAAAAAACTCCCATTTTCAAACTCCGATAGTAGTTCATGGAAGCAGCTATTTTGCTTCGGGCTTTTTCTGTTGACAAGACCAGATCTTCGTCAGGAAGGGCCATCTACTGGATTTAAACGTAACTTCATTTTGCTCTTGTAAAATTCGTAGCAACCACACTTTAGTACGGTTGCTAAGTGGTTTGTAGAGACGCGACAAAAACACTAGATAACTTTAGTAGGCTACATTTTTCAGTGCGTGACGTGCACCGCAACTTCAATGTGGATTATCTCAGCTTAGAAATAACATAGAGCGATGAACTTGGTATCAAAATGATCCTCATGAAATGGAGATTCGGGATATGTGAATAACTAGAAAGCCTTAATTGCCGATTTATGGACGATTTTGCTATAGAAGCACACTTAAACGAAAAGCTTAATAGCTAAGTCCAGATTTTTGCGATATTTTTATGCTCATATTCATGTTGTTTCTTCGTGGTTTCCTGCTTGGACCGTGTCCAATGATCTTCCACGCTTCCAATTTTTCGATTCTTTTGCTTACAAATCTTAGAAGTGATTATTTATGTAAAAATTGTTGTTTGAATAAAGTAGAGGATGAATTGCATGCAATGACTGAATACGGCCAAAGTGTACCAACTTTCAGTATTCGTCTCCTAATGAGACGCTTGTGTTTTTAAATTCGTCACAAGATGTAGAAATTATAATACTTGATGCTGATTGGTCCAGAAAATCTTTGAATGCAGACCTGACTGAAATAACTCAGAGCAAGCCAGACTGATTAAATGCAATAATTGTAGAACAATAAGTCTAAGCTATCAATCACGTTTTATACACACACATATATATATATGTTACTTTGTTGTACGTGTTTATGTACCTGATCCATTATACCATAGACATGTAGTTTTCTTTGTACTGTTGTAGCCTGTTACTTTTTTATGTCTAGTGTATACAATTTTTGCCACTTTTGTATTCTGTTGTATTGGTCAATAAACAACATAGGTGTTTTACCAATTAGTAAACAAAACGTAAAGTTTCTTTAAACATATGTATTTGATATTACAAATGATAGAAATGATGTTAAAAAATGTTAACCCTATTGCTGTTAAAGAGTAAAACTAAAACTATTTAAAACTGCGAAGTCATAGAATCCAAATTTTTGTGCGCATCTAACACGTATTTAATACCAACAATCTAATGCATCGTAATAAGTAAATGACAGAGCTATGTATTACATTAACGAGAACGAGAACGAAAATGATTAAAAGAAAGGGCATCACGGCGAAATGGGTCTGTTTATAAGGGTTACATCGTAAGCGAATGACCCAGTTATTTGAAACGTTCGTCTGCGTGTAAAATAAAGCCACAGAATGTTGTACTGGATACTCCGCAAAGAAGACAAATCTCACAATTTTAGCAATGGATAATTTTTTAAATTTGTTAAAATAATAGCTGCTAAATCTAACGTAACTTAAGAAAAAAACATCAAACACATCTGAAAAAATATATTTTCCTACCTCGTCGGGTTCCATTCGTTTACCATACCTAAAATAAAAAAAGAAAGTACCGTGATAACCATGATCGTGACTATTTAATGTAATGTCTTATTTTTCTGTATTTTTACTGTAACTAACATCTAGGGCCTTTATGAAACGTTGTTCGTATGTAACTATTTTTAAAGTGAAGCATAAATTTCGTTAAACTTTCAAAGCTACGCACGGCTCAGTGAATCTACTAAGATTGGCAACGGCGTCTTTTTGTCACATGCGCGTGGCCGAAAAATGGAAGGCGGTACCGTGATAACCATGACTGCAGTGTTAGTTTCTGACGTTATATGAGGTAGAGCCCATTTTCGGGACTTCACGCGTTGAAGGAGTAACACTTACGCAAACGTGCTTGACGCGCAAGGGAGGATGCCTGCCATTGCAGAAACTGTGGTTAGTTTCTGACGTAAGCAATAGCTGTGTTCAGTTACTGTTAATTAACTTTCTAAGCTAATTATTCAACTATAAGAAACAATTGCTAACATTATAGGCAAAAAAACGTATATTTTGGATAGTGAATTAAAATGAGATTGAATCTAAACAATCGTCCAGTCCTCCTTTAAAACTCGGTCGTTTTATTACATCTGCATTGTGAATTCCAAGATTTCAGCAAAATCAATTCCAATGGCGCATAAAGTCATTCAGCATGGGCTAATAGTCATAAATGGTCACTAGACAAACTGATCTCGCTTATTGCAAATCGAACTTGTGCCAAATGTCGTGACTCTGCAAATATTTTTACAACGTTGTAGCAACCAATTACTATTCTTGAGACTTCAATATTACTGTAGCAATGGTTGCTGTACGGAAGGGTTAAAGCGCCCAAAATTCGCTGTAAGTTTAAAGCTATCTTATATATATATATGTAATATATAATAATCTTTATTTGCCATAAAAAAATCAATATTCATAACTATAAAAGCATAAAAGAACATCGCAGCATGAGAATAAAATTCACACAACTGTAAAAGGCAAATGCGTCCAGTGCAAACTAAAAACTACTGTTCCAAAAATTAAAAACAAAATATACATTATAATGTTACACGAAGATTATAATAGACTATATACATACAATTTAAAATGGACGTGGGTAAATAAAATTTGCGGATGAATATATATTATCGTTTACGTATGTAGGGTTTTCAAAACGATTTAATGTATGTATTTTTAATTTTGATTTGAATTTGTCAAAAGACTTACAGATTTAAAGATTTGTTTTAAATTAGAAGGCAAGGTATTTCAAAGTGTATTCCAGGGTATTCATTAAACTGTAGGTCAAAACAATCTACTCTTTAAAATATTGAAAGGAAACATACTATTTCTGTCAAAAAAGACTTACGGGGAAGAATTATTACCACACAAACACAATTAACGTTCGCGCCACTAGTTCTTCACTGTTACATGCATTTCGCCATTCGCTAGTTAGGCGGGCACTAGCGCCTGCATTTCGAAAACGCATTGCACGCAAAACAGGCGCTGTACCGCACACGTTTGACAGCTCATGCGTGAGTGGAGCGATAACTTTCAAGTTTAAATTTTTATCTTAAAACTTCCGTAGTTTAGCACAGCACACTGAACATGTTACCGTAGCACTGTAGCTTAAATTGTCGCTTTCGCAAACACGTGCAACACACTCGTAAAGTATTTTTGATGTTGAAAATTATGCTAGTTTGTGATGTCATCAACAGTTGGGTTCGCCCGACATTAATTAAGTTTTTAATCTATTATTTAATTATCAGAAACACCTTTACAGTATTAGGTGTATATAAACAGTATGCCTGTATAATCCTGCATGCCTCAGTAATTAACTATAAGACCATTTTGGGTTAGTTCTTTAACAATATCTATATACATTTTAATTACATTAGTGTCTCTCTTTCTGTAAATAGTGCGAATATCATTATTTTCTAAGCCGCGCTCAAGATTCTCTCTTACATCGTGTCTAACCAATGGTAATGGACAATGAAAAATTAGATGTTCTGGGGTTTTGTACCTATGCAAAATGTGTACCTATGAAACCATGTACCTATGTAAAATGTGTACCTATGAAAACATGTACCTATGCAAGATGTGTACCTATGAAAACATGTACCTATGCAAAATGTGTACCTATGAAAACATGTACCTATGCAAAGTGCACCAAACGTTTACAGTCCTGAAGGATTTAACCAGTAGGTCTAAAGCTCCTTTTACTTTCTAAAAGCTTTAGCTGTGTTATTATATTTAAAAAAAGAACAAGAGTCCCACTGTGGTTTAAACATATCATTCACGACTCACCACGAAACTGATGCATAAGAGACCGTCACTGAAACCAATGAATGAAATGATCTACAGCCAGTGAGTGTAATTGTTAAATGTCTGTATAAATATAGTAAATAGGTCTAGCGAATGCATAGTAAACGATCTGTTTGGAAGAACCACCGTTCTCCAATGTCACGTAGAACGCCAATGTAGATAATTTTGTTTTTGCGCAACAAAGTTGCGACTTCCATTTTGCAGAATTGAAAAACTAGCCGCGGATAGCTATCCGACCGTGCAAACGATTTCGGTAGGTTGTCTTTTAAAGCAAAAGCCAAGTCTCTCGGCTGGAAGTTGAGCTTATTTTAATACTTGAGAAAAGTGTTCAAAAGTTTCAGCAATAAAATTTTGATAGGTATGTCTTGTAATTAGTAAAATCAATTTAAATGTCGCTATCACTTCAAGCTTGGGTGTGCTCATTTTGAACGAAATATGACGTCATCTGGTTACATGAATATCTGAATGAATTGCAGAAGCTTTGTAATGCGTTCTTTCCACCAGGTTGGGTCATTTTTTAACCAAGCCCAGCGGAGTTCGGTTGGCAGGAGATCGAATAATTTAAATTTATTTTTTTCATTTTTGAAGCAAAACATTTTATGCCCGTATATTACATGGTAATTTCAACATTTATAAGTGTAAAGTAAAATACAATGAATATTGTTCGATGCTTGGTTTTATCTTTAAAACAAGATGCGGACGGGTTTGTAAAACCGTTAAGGTTTAGCCAAGCCATGCCAAATGCAAATAAACACAATATGTCTACTATAAGATTTTGAAAATAGAACAGAAGAGTGTAGTACATTGACAGGCTTCTGGAATCCTTCATACCGCCATTAATGTATGTGACACTTAGCTTTTGAACACAAGTCTTAATACAAGACAAAAGTTTGGGCCAGTAATGATGCCCTGTGGTAACCTTGTGGTATACACCGTGACAAGTGTATAATACTGTGACAAGAGAAAAGTGTAGGAGCAGAAATGACGCCCTGTGGTAATCCTGCAATCGCTATTACTGTATGTGCACGATTCTTTACTACACCATTAGCCTCTGAAGTCAGAATACTGTGACAAGAGAAAAGTGTAGGAGCAGAAATGACGCCCTGTGGTAATCCGGCAATCGCTATTACTGTATGTGCACGATTCTTTACTACACCACTAGCCTCTGAAGGCAGAATACTGTGACAAGAGATTATGTGCAAGCAGAAATGATGCCCCGTGGTAACACTGCAATCGCAATTACTGTATGTGCACAGTTATTTATCACACCTCTAGCCTTTGAAGTTTGAATACTGTGTCAAGAGAAAATTGTGGGACAAGAAATGAAGCCCTGAGGAATTCCAGCCGTCATTATACAAAATGTGTGCTATTCTTGCCCCATATAATGCGTTCAAGGAGGCCACTCCAAGAACAATTTTTGCCCATTAACTAACACGAGCAAATATGTATTAACCAATGTAATATACCGTATAAGCTTGTGAATAAATATTCTGACCTCAGTTCCTGAATGTTATAAAATTTAATGCCCATTGATTTACTTCTATTTTACTTGTCATGTTAAACAAGTTATTTCACTTGTATTTTAAAAATTGTAGTTTGCCTTGCATAATTTATATGCCAATATGCTTTTAAATTTTGAGCTATACACTTATTTTTCCTTTGCACTTTTATTTTTTCTATTCATTTGTGAAATACATTTTTATAAAAATGGAAAGGTGGCAGTCTAGTAGCGCTTGAATGCTGACCCTTTGACATTAATTAGACTACAGGAATTCTAAGTCACACTAGTAACATACATTTATTTAAATAAAGCTAAACTTTTCACATACAATCTAAACAATTTATCCTCGAGTGACTTAACACTCTTTCTACTAAAAATATTACGGCGATAACATCTGAATGCATCTGATAACATCATGTAAAGATAATAACGGTCATCCAATATTGCCGAATTGTAACTGTGGATTTCGATTTGAGTCTGTTGAACACTTTTTGTTGTACTGCCCATTGCATCAACTAGCTAGGGTTGTTATGTTTGATAAATTAAATGCAATACTTCTGCCCGAAAACCTTAGTATAGTTGTCTTAGGAAATAATGATCTGTTGAAGTTGTTATTATTCGGTAAAGATGAATTTAACTATGTTACTAACTGTAAAATATTCCAATGTATACATGACTTTATATTATGTACTAAACGCTTCCAGTAGTTCCTATCTGATATAAAATGCATCATTCTTAAATAATCGTACATTAATATTTACTAACCGTCATTTTTTACTAATGTCTAATGTATCACTGTAGTAAAACTTTAGTATACTAAAGTATACTAAAAACTAAGTATAGTCTATTCTTACTGTAAATGTTCTTGTAAATAGTGTACAAAATCTGTTGTGGTGAGGATCTTAAATCATGTTGTACAAACTGTCTGATCTAATCCTAAATAAGTTATGTTTAAACTAACATCTGAATGCAGCTAAAAGGATTCAAGGAAGGGAAGGACAGTAGAATAACTTTTAATACATAGAGGACTGCGTACCAAAATTTACTGAGTGTTAACGTTAAGCTTCATACAAATGAAATTATAGGCCTTTGGACCTTGTGTTCCATTGCTGCAAAATGAGGAAACGAAATGTGGAAACGAAGAGGCTCTCGAAGAACTGGCACGAGTTGACAAGCTATGGCTTCTTCAATGCCACACGTGCACCGTGAATGAATCTCAGTTTGCGCAATGAGGGCTAACTTATCGAATAATGTCTTAAAGGCGTTTAATGGACAATTTATGTATAGGCTGCTTTAAGTGGCCTCTAAGGCTATATGGCAATTTAAGAACGCCGTTATGATAAAGACAAGCTATTAATGGCGAATATCCGTACGCGTTTATTTTCCAGTGTTGAAAGAGTTAGAGGAGAATTGTGAATAGTTTTGCCAAGCAAGACTCTTAATGAAATGACAAAACCTCCGTTATTCTTTGGATATTCGCAATGTGCTAAGGTTTCGACATGAATAATGAATGAAGTAGAATGCGTTTAATACATAGTTCATAGCTCATAGATTTGAATCTAAGAAGAATTAACAGCGTAACTGCATTGCTTAGCTTTGCTTTGCATAAGTCTTGTTTCGATTGGAAGAATTCTTTGAAAAATTAAATGGGAGAGTGAGTGAGTGAGAGAGAGAGAGAGAGAGAGAGAGAGAGAGAGTGAGAGAGAGAGAGAGAGAGAGAGAGAGAGAGAGAGAGAGAGAGAGAGAGAGAGAGAGAGAGAGAGAGAGAGAGAGAGAGAGAGAGAGAGAGAGAGAGAGAGAGAGAGGAGAGAGAAAGGAGAGAGAGAGAGAGAGAGAGAGAGAGAGAGAGAGAGAGAGAGAGAGAGAGAAATGGAGAGAAGAGATGGAGAGAGAAAGAGAGGGGGAGGGAGGGATGGAGGGAGGGAGAAAGGGAGATAACGAAAGGGATAAAAAAGCTGCTTGAACGAAATGTGCATGTAACTGGAGCGAGAATGACACAAACGTCAAGACTAGTTTAGTAAATGATGTTTATTAATATGATTAATAATAAAATTAATTACATTTCTTCGTTGACTTTTGTGTCATTCTCACTCCGGTTACATGCACATTTCGTTCAAGCAGCTTTTTTATCCCTTTCGTTCTCTCTCTCTCTCTCTCTCTCTCTCAAAAGTTCAAAAGACACTCAAGCTACGAAAATAAACTCATCTATATTACTGACAAAGAAAACTTTGATAGTGAACTTAGTAGTGCTATGAATAGATGGCTACAGAGCAAGACAGAAAAACTAAATGTAGAAAAAGGTGCCATCTTCTGGAAAACATATAAACAAATTTTTAAAGGTGTAAATAGCAATAATAATAATAGTGTTGATATATTAATTAGTAATGGCTCACCTGTAGTCTCGGCCTCGGATAGTGCTGATTTATTATATAAGACTTTTTTTAGTGGGGAACACTTGAACGCGGAAGAATTTGATGAAAACTGGAAAAATCACATTGAACGCTCATTATCAGTTATGGACTGGGAACAAAACGAAAATTTTTGTCTAAATAACTGGTTTAATTTACAAGAATTAGAAAATGCAGTAAGTGAAGTGCGAACTGAAGGCAAGGCGCTTGACTCCGATGGGTTTCACCCAAAAATGATAAAACATTTTGGGCCAGTCGCAAAAAATATTGTATTACGTATTGCAAATATGTGCTTAGAGAATCAAGTATGGCCTTGGACGTGCACGAAAGTAATTCCACTAAAAAAACCTAACAAAATCGATTATTCAAATGCCAGTAATTATCGTCCAATTACCATTTCTTCGTATGTAGGTAAACTCGTTGAGCGTTTAATATCAAATAGACTTAAAAATCATTTCTTTCAGTTAAACTGCATTGATACAGAGCAAGAAGGCTTCATAAAAGGCAAAAATACAGTACGTTATTTAACGAGATTAGTTACTGATATGGAAGACGACATTTTGAATAATGCATTCGGTATAACAATCTGCTGTGATTACGAAAAAGCGTTCGACAGTGTTTGGGTTGAAGGTTTATTATTTAGACTTATTTGTGCAAATGTACGAGGGTCTATGCTACGCCTTATAGCATATATATTACAAAATCGCAATATTTGCATAAAGATAAATGATTATATGTCCGATCAATATCGATGCAATTTAGGACTCCCACAGGGGTCAGTTATAGCCCCAATACTGTTTATATTTTTCATTGCAGATATGTTTTATAATATGGATGACTCTGTTAAAAAGTACAAGTATGTTGATGATGGATCTTTGCATGTGTCAAATACAGACCCGCAAACCTGCGTTACAATTGCACAAAGCTGTTGTGATGTGCTTCACAAATGGTGCCAGAAATGGCGTTTAAAGATAAATACGTTACCTGGTAAGACAGAAGCATTGCTAGTAGGGGCATGGGATGAAAATAACAAGCCAGATAATTTAAAAATTAGTAACAATGAAATATTGTTTGTTGAAGACAGCAAAATATTAGGCCTAACTGTTGATCGGAAATTAACATTTGCTAAACACGCGGGTAATGTTCATAAAAAGGTATGGTATAGACGGTTGAAAGTAAAAAACAATTGCAGTAAATATGCAGGTTTGCGACTTGCTACCATTGTAAATATTTATAAAACTACTATTTTGCCGATTATACTGTATGGTGCTATTGTATGGTTAGGTAAAAAACGTACTGTATTTGAAGATATAACCTATGATATAATGAATGTTTCTGCGGGGTTGGCTTTTAAACCAGATCGTACTAAATTGGAATTACTTTGTGGTCTTCCACCGTTAGACATTGAACTAGGACATTAGACGCTGATGATTTAGTAAAACAACAGATTCTGCGGTATGGTAGTACACGTCTGACAGGAAGACATATTTATAAAAATATTAGGTATACACATGCGCAGACTGTGAGAAACTTTTTAAAATTTGTCTGGAATGAAAACTTTCGTACTACAGATCTTGAACAAATTCCTGAAAATATGTTAAAGTATACCAAACGTCAAATTATAGATTATGTTTCTTCTACCTGGTCAACTAAATATAGGCATGTTATGCAATTTCGAGGAGATAATGTTGAAATACAGAATATAAAATGTACACCCTTAAATTTGCCGCTTGGAAATAATGAAAGGAAAATAGAATCCATTGCCATGTCCTTTTTAACTGGCCAGGGGAATTTTAACAGCTTTTTGTATAGACTTAATATGAGTGATACTAGTTTATGTCCATGTGGAGAAGAAGAGCAAACTCAGCACATTTTATTCAGATGTAATAAAGTAGATAATGCAAAAAGAATGCCGTTCATGGAAATAGCTGATGCCAATTATACACGTAATATTATGCTTCAATCTGATAAAAATTTAATAATGGCTTTTACTAACCTGATCAGAGATAATTTTATACTAAGTAATTGTTAATTTAGGCCCGCTCGAGTATACAAAAATAAATTATGTAGTTGTGTAAAGTTAATTTGTTTGAATAATACTTGTGATTCGTTTGAAATTATATCTAATTTAAGTATAAAATGTTATTCGTTGTACATAGTGTGAAACTGGATTTAAAAGATTTGTTATGTGAAAATGTAATTTGTTGATCTGAGCCTGCAAAAAGAGGCACCTTTGTATATATATATTCATTTCTTTAATAAAGATTTATTATTATTATATAATTCTCTCTCTCTCTCTCTCTCTCTCCATCTCTTCTTCTTCTTCTCTCTCTCTTTTTCTGTCTCTCTCTTTCTTTCTCCATCTCTTCTTCTTCTTGTTCTTCTTCTTCTCTTTCTCTCTCTCTTTCTCTTTCTCTCTCCATCTCTTCTTCTCTCCATTTCTCTCTCTTTCCGCTCACTCTCTTCCCTACCCGCCTTCATCGCAAGTTTCTTTCCCACTCTCTCTCTCTCTCTCTCTCTCTCTCTCTCTCTCTCTCTCTCTCTCTCTCTCGCTTCGTCGGTTCGATGAAGAAATAAATAAGGAAAGAAGAAACAAGAACAATTAAAGCAAATGCACGAAAAGACACACGTCAAATAACAACATCCTTTACATCACGGTTTCCCCTGGGGCCGTTAAAATTCAATATTTCGTACGAAAATCTTTGATATATTCACAACACGTTTAACAGAATGTTCTTTAGAAAACAACTTTTCAGATATCAGGATGTCGTCCTACCCTAGAGTCCGATATTTATATTGTTAATTTATAAAATCATCCTTCCTGGGTGGTTATACATATTCATTTAATTAAAGTATTGCTCTGAACATGAAATGCTGCATCTGTTGTTGCCTCCATCGTAATGCTAGTTGCTAGTTTTGGACGCTATTGAATCCATTCCGTGAACGGGGCTTAATAAAGTACAATGTCACAACAATAAATTCGTAAGAAATTCACAGTCAGAAAAATAGAGCAATGGCGGAGAGAACCAAAAGACGGGTAAAATGTCATACAACTAATACAGCTATAGCTCACGAAAGGCCAAAATGCTAATGCATTGAACGATATCAGGTGTTTCAATTTTAAAAGAGTGACTACTGTAAAAAGTAAAAAGCCTACTAAATAAACAAACAGGTGGCAGCACCGTGGCAGTAATTGAAAACTAAATTAGAACCAAAAAATAGCCAATGCACCCACTACAACTTACCTGGGCCTTGAAAGGGTTGCCCATTTTCGTTCCATGTCTTTCAAGTAGGCGAGGGCAGCGTCTGCACTTGTAAACGTCTTCCCGCCCAAAGCGCCCTGTGCTGCACTGGGCCTAACCAATACTGCCGCTATCACCAACGTGCAGAGTGTCATCATGAGAATTTTTGCTTCTAATTTTGCCATTTTTCGATTTTTCTGAAAATAAACGTACGAAGTTTAGGCATTTCTTCATGGTGTTACGCATGCGCACAATACTATCAGGATGATTTTGAAGCACTAGGATAACATTATATCAGACTTACTCTGCTATGCTGGACATATAGTTCAAATGTTAGAGTATGTAACATGTGATTACAGGGATCTGAGTTCAAATCTTGTTTTTTCAGACCTCTTCTTTTTGAGTTAACTAGCTTTTAGGTTAAAGCAAAACCGTAACCAATCTTAAACTGTCGGTCAAAACAAACTAATCTTTAAAATTTTGAAAGGAAACATACTATTTTTCCAAAAATGACTTACGCGAAAACAATTATTACCACACAAACACAATTTCATGTGAACTTCACTAGTTCTTTGTTGTTACATGCATTTCACCATTCGCTAGTCAGTAGGGCACTAGCGCCTGCATTTCGGAAACGCATTGCACAAAAAACAGGTGTTGTACCTCTCAGTTCACATGTGTTATTTGTGACAAACTACACACGTTCGACAGCTCATGCGTGGCCACAGCGATAAATTTAAATTTAAAATTTGAATTTTTACCTTAAAACTTGCCTAGTTTTAATACAACACACTGAATATCTTACAGTAGCACTGTACTTCAATTTTCGCTTTTGCAAACACGTGCAACACGCTCGTGGAATATTTTTGCAGTTGCAAATTATGTTAGTTTGTGATGTCGTGAATAGTTGGGCTCGCCCGCCGTTAATTAAGTTTTTAATCTGTTATTTAATCATCAGAAACGCTTTTGCAACATCAATTATGATTTAATGAATTGTGTAAAATTCTCAGCAATCGGGTTGGTTTGGTTACGTCTGGCCAAATACAGCTGAAATGTTTATCCATACCTACTATTACTTTGACAGTTAACGCTTTATTATCGTATTAATGTCAGAGAAAAAAGAAAAGAAACAGAAAATCAGACAAAGAAAAAGAAAAAACAGAAAGAGAAAATGGAATAGGGAGGAAAAGTGCAGAGAAAAAGCAAACAAAAAAAAGTCAGAGAAAAAATAGAGAGAGAGGGGGAGAGAGAGAGACACAGAGAGAAAAACAGAATGCGAGACAGAGAGAGAGAGAGAGAGAGAGAGAGAGAGAGAGAGAGAGAGAGAGAGAGAGATAGAGAGAGAGAGAGAAAGAAAGAGAGAGGAATAGAGGGAAGGAAAAAGAGAGAGGAAAGTGGAGGGGAAGAATGAGAGAGAGAGAAAGAAAAAAATGAAAGAGAAAGTGACTTTCAGAAAGAGAGGCAAAGGGAAAACTATAAAGACGGATAAATAAAGAGAGAAAGAAAGAGAGTGAGAGAGAGAGAGAGAGAGAGAGAGAGAGAGAGAGAGAGAGAGAGAGAGAGAGAGAGAGAGAGAGAGAGAGAGAGAGAGAGAGAGAGAGAGAGAGCAGGAAGGGGAAAGAGAGAGAGCGAGAGAGAGAGAGAGAAAGAAAGAGGAGAGGAGGAATGGGGAGAGAGGGAGAGAGAGAAAGAGTGAGAGAAAAAGAGAAAAGGTAAGGGAAAGAGAGAGAGAAGAGAGAGGGGGTGTAAGTGAGAGAGAGAGAGAGAGAGAGAGAGAGAGAGAGAGAGAGAGAGAGAGAGAGAGAGAGAGAGAGAGAGAGAGAGAGACTTTATGTATACTTTTTATCGAACTTGAAAATGGGGTAGTATATGAAAAATCATCCTGTCTTCCTTTAATGTGAACACATTCTAATCCTGATTAGCCTAGAGGATGATTGTAATTCCCCCTACGCATGACTAATAAATACTTATATATAGGAAGCAATGTGAGTAAGTTTGCCATAATAACAGGTTTGAACGTATCAGCCATTTAATAATAAAATCAGCAAAGCTATTATTTCACACCGTCTAGAAACTGTAGAAAATAATTGGCCAAGGCAGTGTCTGCAGGCGGAAGACGCGTCTTAGCTTGAAAAGTCGAGCTTTTGTCAGAAACTATTTAGAAAGGATTTTTATTGTGAATCCTCAAAGAAAAAGCGGAAAAGACAACGAATAAGAAGAAAGAAAGATAATAAGAAGAAAGTGAACTGAGAGGCAGCAATGGCAGTGGCACAGTTATGATTTATGATTGTTTTTGCAATGTTGATGATTATGTTAATTATTATACAGCGGCCGGGTCATACCAAAGACTTTAAAAGTGACACCTGCTGTTGCCCTGCTTGGCACGTGGTATTTAGGGTAAAGTGGGGTAACAATAGTCTCTGTTATGTAGTTGTAGTTGGTTATTTACAGTCGGCGATAATAGCTCTTTGAGCTAATGTTAATTGTTCACCCAAAAGCCAACTTTAAATAAAGATTATTATAATTATTACTATTATTATTAATGTTACAATTATTATTATTATTATTATTATTATTATTATTATTATTATTATTATTATTATTATTATTATTATTATTATTATTATTATTATTATTATTATGTTAACTAATTGCATTCATTGACAGTCAATTAGTGCATTTGTTTATTGTTATTTTAAATGTCTTGGATTTTGCAATTTGTACGGTTTGTATTAAATAAAATGTTACGTACATAAAAACACCTATACCAATATGGAATTAGACAAAACTTTGCCAGTCGGTAAGCCGTGAATATTTCAGGAATATAATAATTATGACGAGGAAAATTTTATTGAAATTGTCATCGTGGAAAACACTGTGCTCAATTTGCAGAGTTTTATCCTGCGCGTTTACGAGGGATATAAACTCAAGGCGTAAATTATCAACCGTTCTTTGTGGCGGTGAAAAATTTTAATTAACGCAAACGGCATACCTGTTTTGATGGCTTTTTCGTAAGATGGGCTTCATTTAACAAACGGGCTTCCGGGATTTGAACAATGCCTCGAGAGGCAGAACGGAAACAATTGCTCAAGTTTGTTATGGTCGCGTTAAGTTATGTACCTGCTTAAAAACTACTTTTTAAGTAATTAAGTAACTTTTTTGAAATCCCAGACGTGTTCAGATACGCCGTGAAACTTCTGCTTCTTTGTTCAAGCAAAGAAGCCAAATTTATTGTCTGAATGTAAGGAGATGCGACAGTTTAGTGGATACATGACGTTAATCATCGCAAACAATTGCTTTATGAGACAGCTTTGATTCGATACAAGCTTATTAGATAAAATAATCGTTTTCAGGTAGATATTAATGCTAAACTCTAGTAATAAATTACTACTCAAATAAACTTTCGTGCTCTCAAATAACTAAACATTTCATCACGCTATTGCCACAAAGACCCCTAAAAATGAAATGAGCAGATATTAGTGTTAATTTTTTTTATAATTTATTTATCTTTGTTTATTTCAGCGTTCATGGACGTTACCATAAACGGTTCATGTCTTAAACCATAAAATACAGTTGAGCATTAAGTACAATTGCTTACTAACAAACTTAGTTATAAAGACATAAACTTACTATTTACAAAAAGTAAAAAGAGAGAGAAGTTATAATACTTTAATCAGTACATTAGTTTGATTGTATTGACTTCATGGGCGCGTTAATTTCATTTCATTCATTTACTCGCTATTTTATTATTTTTTAATTTTAAATTATATGCAAACTCTATGGAAAAAAGGTATAAAAGTATTAAATTTTTCATGATTGATGCAAAATGTGGCGCAAAAACGAACGATGGAGTTTCCCAATAAGAAACGGTTAAGATTAGGTATATTTTTTGTGCCCACACTGTATATGGAAAATTCTTTTAACAAAACTGCTAATTATAAGAGTCATTCTGTTAACTTTTTTCTCGAAGCGGCCGAAGTTGTGCTTAACAGGGAGACAATGAGGAATTCCATACGTAAGAAGCCCGAAGAAAAAAATGGGTTTATAACCCAACAATCTCGATCCTGGAGTGTTCTGCGAACCTATGTGGCAAAGCATCTGATCTGAAAACTAGCAAGGTTTCAGCGTATGTAAAATCTTTATCTAAATTTCAGTACCTTAATTTAGTTGCAAATTCGCGGCAGAGTAAAAACCAGCTAAAGGAATCCAGACTTTAAAAAAGTTCAAAGACAAAGCGTCATAGACATAGCATCATAGACATAGCGCCACAGACATAGCGTCATAGATATAGCGTCATAGACATAGCGTCAAAGAAATTGCGTCATAGACATAGCGTCATCGACATAGCGTCATAGACATAGCGTCAAAGACATAGCGTCATAGACATAGCGTCATAGATATAGCATCAAAAACACAGCGTCATAGACATAGCGTCAAAGACATAGCATCAAAGACACAGCGTCATAGACATAGCGTCAAAGACACAGCGTCATACACATAGCGTCATAGACATAGCGTCATAGATATAGCGTCAAAAACACAGCGTCATAGACATAGCGTCATAGACATAGCGTCATAGACATAGCGTCAAAGACACAGCGTCATAGACATAGCGTCAAAAACACAGCGTCATAGACATAGTGTCATAGATATAGCGTCAAAGACATAGCGTCATAGACATAGCGTCATAGACATGGCGTCAAAGACACAGCGTCATAGACATAGCGTCAAAGACACAGCGTCATAGACATAGCGTCATAGATATAGCGTCAAAGACACAGCGTCATAGACATAGCGTCATAGACATAGCATCATAGACATAGCGTCATAGACATAGCGTCTGCTTTCTGATATGAGAATAATGTAATTTTGATATCACGTATCAAAATTTTCTGCCCTTTTCAATTGGCTTTGGGCTATGTACTTTAGTCTGACATCCAGTTCAATTTGATTTCAATCCTAATCTTAACTTTTGCATTTGAAATAGCTGATCTTTTGTGGTTATTACCCAGAGTATAGTACATACTAAATTTGCTCAAAATCTTAAAGGCCAAGGAAAGGTGTACCTGTGTAAGTTTTAGAAAAATCGCCTTAAAAGGTCATATTACTCTACAGCAATTTTATGCGTATATCGTACTACCGTTGAAAAGATTTTTTGTTTGTTTTCAGTTTAAATTTCCCGCGACGCTGTTTCGACCGCGCCTTTACATGACGTCATATATGCACGACGTAAATCAGGACAAAAAAGAAAATGTTAAACAATGTCCCAAAAAACTTTCCATGCAAATTTACTCAGCATTTCGCTTATCTGCTTGAAAGACTTTTGTTACTAGAAAAGAAAATTATTAATTATTTAAAATGTTTTCACTAATTGGTAAAATGTTGTTGACTCACCCTCCAGGGTGCACCACCACTAACCAAAAATCTATTTTTAATTTTATTGACAAGATACAGTAATTTAAAATTTTACTTAGTTAGTGACGTGTGCGCTACGAATGCTCTAATTATTTTTTCAAAGTTTACACAATGTTATCTAAGCTTGTTTCAAATGACTTATCGTCAAAATGGCTGCGTGTAACGGTCATCGCGGGAGTTTAAATTTTCATGATTTATACAGCGCTACTGCCGATGCAAGTCCTGTATGCAAAAAGACAGTGTGTAAACGGTCTAAAATTACAAGTGGAAAGTTTCTAAGCTTTATGTATATAAGTGCAGGGTTTTCCTGCTCTTTAAGGTGCTGCAAATGAAAGTTCAGTTGACGAGCGTTGTCCCTTCGTAGAACAAAATAACCTTCTGGTCTTTAAGTGACAATAACACAAGATAGACATTCATTGATAGAGAAAACATATTTACTTATGAATCCAGGCAAAACAATGGAGAATTGTCTAATATATAGCGGTGCCATAAGGTGTAAAGTTTGGGCGTCTAAAATGGATTTTCCGGGGGAGGTCGCCACTGCTGAGCATGCGCATTAGTTCCCGAATGAACAGGTAGTGGATGTATCACTTCAAAGTCAGTGATGTAGTGTGAATAGTGTAATTTTCGTATTTTTAAAATTCTGTTTTGACTAAAAATACTTTAATATCCCTGCAAACTAATGGAGGAATGCTAATAAAAATGTCGTTTTTTTGGTGTCAAAGGTGACGAATTTGCTTTGTTATTAAGGAACGGAAGCAATTCGGTCAAAAAGACTGTTTATTAGTTTTAGCATAAAAACGAGGACTACATTTTTTCTTGAAAAAGAATTATCATTTTTTTACAAAATGATGGTCATTTGAAGACAAGAATTAGGACGACACGCCGAATGGCTTTTTTGACAAAAGTTTGACTTGACTTTTTGTAAGTCGCTCGGTAGGTCAAACGGTTACACATTCACCTGCATATGAAATTCAAAATCGGTTTTTGCTGTACTTGACAATTCTGCTATTGATACACTTCTTGCTTAAAGCAAAACCTGATCCAATCTTAAACTGTAGGTCAAAACAATCTACTCTTTAAAATATTGAAAGGAAACATAGTATTTTTTCAAAAATGACTTATGTGAAAGAATTATTACCACATAAACACAATCTGCATTTCGGAAACGCATTGCGCAAAAACAGGTGTTGTACCTCTCAGTTCACATGTGTTAGTTTGTGATGAACTACACACGTTCGACAGCTCTTGCATTAATACAGCGGCAAATTTGAATTTTTATCTCAAAACTTGCCTAGTTTTAGTACAACACACTGAATATCTTATGGTACCACTGTACTTCAATTTTCGCTTTTGCAAACACGTGCAACACGATCGTTGAATATTTTTGATTTTGAAAATTACGTTAGTTTGTGATGTCATCAATAGTTGGGCTCGCCCGCCGTTGATTAAGTTTTTAATCTATTATTTAATTATCAGAAACGCTTTTGCAGTAATAATTGTGTTAAAATGTATAGTTTTTATCGGACTTGAAAAAGGAGTGGTATATGAAAAATCAGCCTGTCTTCCTTTAATGGTAACTGTCTTTATCTCAACTTTTGTGTTAATATAAACGGCGTAAATGATTTTAAAATGTTATGGGTTTCAGTTTTATTATTACTCTACGTTACTGAACTGTTCTTCAATATCCAATTAACCTATGACTATTCTGGCAGATTTGCTTATTGCAGTAATGTGATCACTTTATATCCACCTTCGTTTAATATTTAAGTCGTCAAAATTATTGTGTCAGTAATAATGCATTTCCGAAAATTAACGACTCAGACGTGTCTCAAAATTACTTAAACTGCGTAGATGCTTAGTTTATAGTTTAAAATAGCAGAATTTACGGGATGCGAAATTAGTTTTATTTCCATAAAATCACGTTAAGGGCTTGCTAAAAGTTGAAACTGCTCATACGTGGGAGAGATAGGTAACGAAAAAAAGCGTGCGGCTTTTCCAATTCTAACAATGCGCATTTTCAACTAGATCGCCTTACCAATTCTTTGAAAACGCGTATCATTCAAAAAATTATCTCGCAAATTGATTGAAATTAAGCCTTGCAAAACTCCTGGGATAGAAAGTACTGGACAAATTAAAGAACAAAAGACAAATTCAAAAATATTTGATTCCTAACTGCATCGCTAATTTATCACTTGTGACGTGCCATCAAAGTGGCTTAGTAAAAATACTGAAAATAAATCTGAAGTCAGAAAGCGATCAATCTAGAAGGACGTTGATCAGATATTAATGATATATTTGTGAATGTCTGCTGCTTGAGAGAGACATTTGCAGCAAATTTTTTCACTAACGTAGATGTTGTGTTTTGTTTCTCTTGGAAGGCTCGTAGAGAAAACCAGAAAACACGCCGTCAAATAAAACTACTTTATTTTAGCGAGAATTCTAGAACACAAAGATGAAGGAACTTTGAAATGATTACAATAAACGTGAAAATCTGGAAAACGTTTATGTATAAAAGCGCAAGTATAAGTCCGTGTTAGATCTGCGTACGATGTGCGATCCCGTGTCGGCAGCCTGCTTCGCCTTATATAGCGCGCTGGAGAAACTTCTCGAAAAAATGTTCTCGAACAATCCAGACGCTAAGGCGGTCATCCCGAAGGAACATTCTACGATGTTCCATGGACTTCTATTTGACGTCAGCGATCTGCACAACAGTAGAGCTAGTTCAGGCCCGAACTACGGTGAGTTCCAGCCCTAAGCAATAAGCACACTCAACTCCTGGTGTCCCAGCTCCCCTTTTGCTCTGCGTCACGGCGTACACCTCTGGCGACTCAAGTATACATGTTATGCGACATTGTATATAAAACAATCTATTTTAATGACTTCAAAGTGGAATTCTATAATGACGGCAAATGTATTAATGAATTAGTTTCTCTCAACAAACTTTGTTTACTTTAAGAATGTGTTGTTTTCTCTAACAGTAACAATGTTAAGCTTACAGAATATTAGTGAACTATTAGAAGGACTATAAAGTTATTAGTTTCACATTCTTAAGAGCAATTATTAAATTAATATTAAAGAAGAATAAATCTTAAGCTTAAGCTTTGCCACCTGTCCACATTTGAGATACCAATGTTACATTTGACATGTGTTTATATTTCATTTTCCAAAACGCTTAAGATCTCTTGAAAACCATTGTTAACAATTTAAACTACCTAAGTCTACATTTGAGTTAACGTAGGTTTCTCTCTCTCTCTTTCTCTCTCTTTCTCTCTCTCTCTTTCTCTCTCTCTCTCTCGCTCTCTCTCTCTCTCTCTCTCTCTCTCTCTCTCTCTCTCTCTCTCTCTCTCTCTCTCTCTCTCTGACATGCAAAACATATAGTTAAATAAATCTGCTACAAAAATATAATGCCTGCCATTAAGCAAAAATTAGTCATTTACAGCACCAGAGGTCACCGGAGTTATTGGAATGACTTAAAGGAAAACAGGATGATTTTCCATATATTACCCCATTTTCAAGTCCAATAAAAATATACATTTTAACACAACTAGTACTGTAAAGGTGTTTCTGATAATTAAATAATAGATTAAAAACCTAATTAACGTCGGGCGAACCCAACTATTGATGACATCACAAATTAACATAATTTTAAACAGCAAAAATATTCCATGAGCGTGTTGCACGTGTTGGTGAAAGCGAAAATTGATGTTCAGTGCTACTGTAAGATATCCAGTGCGTTGTACTAAAACTAGGGAAGTTTTAAGATAACAATTCAAATTTCAAATTTACTCTGTGCTAACGCATAAGCTGTCGAACGTGTGCAGTTCTCTAGTCTAGTCGAGCCGAGTCGAGTAGGATCGGATCGGATCGGATCGGATCGGATCGAATCGAATCGAATCGAATCGAATCGAACCGAACCGAACCGAACCGAATCGAATCGAATCGAACCGAACCGAACCGAACCGAACCGAACCTAACCTAACCTAACCTAACCTAACCTAACCTAACCTAACCTAACCTAACCTAACCTAACCTAACCTAACCTAACCTAACCTAACCTAACCTAACCTAACCTAACCTAATCTAATCTAATCTAATCTAATCTAATCTAATCTAATCTAATCTAATCTAATCTAATCTAATCTAATCTAATCTAATCTAATCTAATCTAATCTAATCTAATCTAATCTAATCTAATCTAATCTAATCTAATCTAATCCAATCCAATCCAATCCAATCCAATCTAATCTTGTTTTACATGAATATGAACGCACGCACATTTTCCGAGGAGAACATTTTTTTTAAATTTGAGCGCATAAAACGTGGCGCGCTTCGAACTTGGCTGCCTTGCATATCACACACGCATCTTTATCGCCCTCTTCCGGTTTTAATTGCCTGTATGACACAAATCAAGTGACTTTCCTTCTACACATTCGGCTGTACTAAACAATCAAGCATTTACAACACCAACATAAAGAAAGCTAATCCCTGTTAAGCCCGTCATAAATTGCTCTTTGTCGAGGCTTAAGTGTACAGGGATGGTGAAAATATATGGCTGCAACGTAAACCGTTAAAAGATAGGAAAGATCTAAACATGATAATTACAATTAAAACTGTTGTGAAAACTGTTTTATATACGATGTAATAAACTTCGTGAATTCGTCTGCTATAGTGAATTTAATAGCTGTGACGAGTTTTTCTCTGGTCGATTTAATTTACTGTTAGTTTCTGTTCACAGTTTCAAATAGCAACTGCAAAATTCAAACCTTCTAAATGTCCAACGGAATCGTGAAAAAAATCATTTGAATCTACTCTAACCATTGTGAAAATTTAATTACTTTATACAAATTTCGTAAACTTATAGAATTTGCAGAGCCGAACGTAGCACAGGTAGGAGTTCTAGAAATTTTCTTCATTAGGAGTGCCATTTTGACGATTCAAAATGGCCGCCAAGTTTTCTCTGTTTTTCACAAACAAAAATTCTGTACTAAAGCAATTCAGACTCAATTTTTAGTTTAGAAATTATACTATACTATACCATACTACACTACACTACACTACACTACACTACACTACACTACACTACACTACACTACACTACACTACACTACACTACACTACACTACACTACGCTATGCTACGCTACACTACGCTATGCTATGCTATGCTATGCTATGCTATGCCATGCCATGCCATGCCATGCCATGCCAGACCACACCACACCACACCACACCGTACCCTACCCTACCCTACCCTACCCTACCCTACCCTACCCTACCATACCCTACCATACCATACCATACCATACCATACCATACCATACCATACCATACCATACCATACCATACCATACCATACCATACCATACCATACCATACCATACCATACCATACCATACCATACCAGACCAGACCAGACCAGACCACACCACACCACACCAAACCACACCACACCACACCATACCGTACCGTACCGGGCCCTACCCTACCCTACCCTACCCTACGCTACCCTACCCTACCCTACCCTACCCTACCCTACCGTACCGTACCGTACCGTACCGTACCGTACCATACCATACTATATTATACTATAGTATTCCAGATGTTCTTTGCAAATATACTATAATTATGATCAAAAAGTTTCTAGATGGCCGCCAATCTGAATTGTTAAATCTGTAAAATAGCTACCATGTCGAATCGCGTATCCATTTACTAGCCAGGCCTTATTTAGCCTAATTTATTAATATACCACTATATTGCACAATTTCTAAACCTATGTGCGTTTTGTTAAATATGACTGAACGCGTTCTGTTTGCTAATTATATCGCAATAATTGCCTTTATTGCCTCGTTTAAATTAATTTTAATAATTGCATTCAATTATTTAAATTGGTAGAATAGAAATTGGCACATGAGATTAGCCTGTAATATATTAAACGGATTTCGTAGAGCAAATGTTTTGGTTGATTCATATTTAATCTAATTTCTGTAACTGATGAACTATTTATACGAATGATCATTCATAAAAGAAGTTACAATAAAATTACAATACAATCAAATTCACATCAAAAATAAATCACGTTATAAACAAGTATGTTATTTCACAGAAGGTTTCAGATGTTTAGGTCCTTACAAAATTCATTTTCTAGTAAAAGTTCAACGGTGACTTATATTTCGTACGGAAGGATTGACCAGGATTATTAATTTCATAGATGACTCGAACAATGTAGCCATCTGAGTGAGACTTAAGACTTTTATGAAACGTAAGTTCTCTTAAATAGATTAAATAGTTCAATGGCATCGTATTACAGAAGTACTGAATCAATCTAACGCTGTAACATCAGTGTGTTAAATTTGAGGCGATTCTGTCGTTTTTTCTTATAATATCGCGATCAAAACTTCGGCATATTTTTGCGCCACCTGATACATATATATATCCGAGACATTAGTTCTTTGAAAATGACAATAAGTTAGGTACCGGTCTGCCCACAAAGACGGCGTTGAGCATTTCTTGCCATTGAATGACAGATTTTTGATTGTATAAGTGCATAGAAACTGTGTTACTTTTGGAAAGTTAATTGGAGTTCCACGGCTCAATGAACCCATATTTAATCTAAAAATAATAATTAATTTCATGCCTCCTAATGAGTTATTCTATTAATGTCAAATAAGTGCTTTAACAATAATTACGATTAATTCAAACCAAAGCTAAATCGTCTTCTGTTCTTCCTGTAACGTAAACTGCATTTTAATTTGCTTTTCTCTTTCGCGCGAGACGTATCTTAATTTGCTTTTGACATTTTAGCCACTTCGCTTCCTAATTTCCCCGCATCTTTTCCACGTTAAAAAGTCAACTTAACATTTTAATTATCGCAAACGAAGCGATTCATAGTTTTCGAATACTTTCGCGTAGACCTGTAATTAAAGGAAAAAAGACCAACGCACTTTAGATCGCTTTATATCGATCCGCGCTATTATAAATATTCCATTAAAAACCGTCAATTTTCCGTTAAACGTAGTTAACGTTAAGTAACGAGTTGCAAGCGTTAATTATGGTACGGAATTTCTGAAAGAAAAAAAAACTTCAGTGTTGTACTGGAAATCTTGCATTGGCGTGCTTTGCGGCCTTCACTTGTTGTTGGTTTTGGCCACCTTGTGGTGATTTTTTGACGTGATCAGTTTGATCTGGTCAGAGGCCTACTGTGAAGTGAGGACGTGTCATGGTGGGTTGATAAGATGTTGTCGTTATCTGTTACAATTTCTTATGATTTGGGGCTAATAACGTACGTAAATACTCTAATTACTTTATAAAATTTACATTCACTTTAAGATAACAGCTATTTATTGATTAATGCGACGGTGCAGTGTGAAACTCTGAATTACGTAAAATTGACTTTTGGCTTGTGTTATTTTTTGTCATTTGTTTATGGTTTTGTTTAGATGGAATGATACGTTTTGGCCAAATAAAGAGGGAAGAAAGAGCAAAAAGTGTCATTTTGTGTGAAGCTGTGCAATTTGTGGGACATTGTATTTCGATGGTCTGCTTACCCTAAGCTTAAAGGAAAGCGTTCTGGAAAGTTAGCATTATTTCAATGTTAGCGAAAAATGTGAGACATGCGACTGCAAATAGGTACGCAGCATTGCGCACTTTATTTTATCAAAGGTTCGCTAGATGGCAGGAAGAATGCAGTGAAGTCACGTGATTTCGCGTCTAGCAACAACCCAAGGAACGCCGCATGTTCTTGCAACAGCAATTGTTTGTGTTTTTATATGTTAAATAAACAATGGAACCGGCTAAGGCATTGTTTGCAGTCGCGTGAAGGATTTTGTGATAATACTGCATTAAGCGCCTCGTGTAATTAGTGAAATCACTTTAAAGTCGCGATTACTTCATGCTTCTTCGTTCCCGTTTTCAATGATACTTATTCTTCCCTATCCTTCTACCAATGACGTCATTCGTCTTGAACAAAACTAGCGCACTGTCGACAAAAGTATAATATTCTTTTACAAAAAAATTAGATACCCAGTTTTGTAATATTTTTGCGTGAACATTAGGTAAGTTGCCGAAGTTTGAATTAGTTCAAGTAGCGCGTTTGCAGAAAGCCACGATGCGCTTACGAAAAGTCAAAGTCGATAAAATACGTCATGATTTTCAAGTGAATGGCGGTAACGACCACGCCAGAAAATTTCTATTCAACGGTAGTATATTTTAAAATTTTATAGAAAGTTATGTGCAAATTTCTATTCATATTTTTCCACCATTGACATCATCGACAGAATGAATAATTAGGATTAATCTTTTTTTAAACACATAAATGCAATATTTACATAAATGCGCCTCTAGATGCAGGAAGTTTAACTTAATTATAAGTACTCGCATATGCACACACACACCCTCACACTCACACACACACACACACACGCACGCACCCCCATCACGCACGCTCGCACATATATTTATGTATTAACATTATGTTTATATATAAACATTGTGCTTAAAAACAGTTTCAAAAATTTCTTTATTATGTTCTTCTAAGTTTAAATGATAACAGTAAAACAAACCCCACACAATGAGTGACTTGTCCCTTCATTTAAATAAAACTCTTTAGGCCTACATGTCTCATTGGTCTCTATTTTAAAGAGAGTTTTAAATTATATCACAGAAACTTTTCACATATACTGACCTGCTTGTCAGACGTATGTAAACGGAGAAAAAATTTAAAATATTCGCGCCATTTGCTAAAACGTCATTGTTTCACTATCCTACTGAACATCAAGACATGTCATTGGCTCACCAAAGACAATAGTAATCTTATTGACAAGGTAGTTTATACAATTCCTTAGTTAGCCAAGAATGCTCTGATTATTTTTTTCAAACTTACGCAATTTTATCTAAACTTGTTTCAAACGACAAACAGACGGCAAAGGGTTAGATTTAGATGGATCAGTTGACAGACGGCAAAGAGTTAGATTTAGATGGATCAGTTGACAGACGGCAAAGAGTTAGATTTAGATGGATCAGTTGACAGACGGCAAAGAGTTAGATTTAGATGGATCAGTTGACAGACGGCAAAGAGTTAGATTTAGATGGATCAGTTGACAGACGGCAAAGAGTTAGATTTAGATGGATCAGTTGACAGACGGCAAAGAGTTAGATTTAGATGGATCAGTTGACAGACGGCAAAGGGTTAGATTTAGATGGATCAGTTGACAGACGGCAAAGGGTTAGATTTAGATGGATCAGTTGACAGACGGCAAAGAGTTAGATTTAGATGGATCAGTTGACAGACGGCAAAGAGTCAGATTTAGATGGATCAGTTGACAGACGGCAAAGAGTTAGATTTAGATGGATCAGTTGACAGACGGCAAAGAGTTAGATTTAGATGGATCAGTTGACAGACGGCAAAGAGTTAGATTTAGATGGATCAGTTGACAGACGGCAAAGAGTTAGATTTAGATGGATCAGTTGACAGACGGCAAAGGGTTAGATTTAGATGGATCAGTTGACAGACGGCAAAGGGTTAGATTTAGATGGATCAGTTGACAGACGGCAAAGAGTTAGATTTAGATGGATCAGTTGACAGACGGCAAAGAGTTAGATTTAGATGGATCAGTTGACAGACGGCAAAGAGTTAGATTTAGATGGATCAGTTGACAGACGGCAAAGAGTTAGATTTAGATGGATCAGTTGACAGACGGCAAAGAGTTAGATTTAGATGGATCAGTTGACAGACGGCAAAGAGTTAGATTTAGATGGATCAGTTGACAGACGGCAAAGAGTTAGATTTAGATGGATCAGTTGACAGACGGCAAAGAGTTAGATTTAGATGGATCAGTTGACAGACGGCAAAGGGTTAGATTTAGATGGATCAGTTGACAGACGGCAAAGAGTTAGATTTAGATGGATCAGTTGACAGACGGCAAAGAGTTAGATTTAGATGGATCAGTTGACAGACGGCAAAGAGTTAGATTTAGATGGATCAGTTGACAGACGGCAAAGAGTTAGATTTAGATGGATCAGTTGACAGACGGCAAAGGGTTAGATTTAGATGGATCAGTTGACAGACGGCAAAGAGTTAGATTTAGATGGATCAGTTGACAGACGGCAAAGGGTTAGATTTAGATGGATCAGTTGACAGACGGCAAAGAGTTAGATTTAGATGGATCAGTTGACAGACGGCAAAGGGTTAGATTTAGATGGATCAGTTGACAGGGCTTTATATACTATTTCGAAAAACCCAATCTCCGGTAAAGCGAAATGGAGAACCTGTGATAAAAAAGGAAATTGAAATATATTTGTCTTTATTTTACTACTTCTACGTACAAAACTAGAACACTCCGTACTACACCGGGATACTACACTGGTTGGCATCCTTCTGCCTCGGAAGACAATGGAGTGTGCGCCAAGAGAGTCAGTTATTGATCACATTGATGGAGCTGCAGCGTCGACTGTGGCTGAGCAGTCCGATCCTTGAACGTCTCCAGGGCGCACGCCTGGGCAAGCGGTTTGGAGATCCTGAGTTGTCCAGACAACAGGAACCCCCTCTCTTCCTCCCTGGTGTAGTCCAAAGGAAACGTTTGGCACCAGGTTGGCTGCAGGAGCTGTCGGAGTCAGTGAGCATGCTGCACTGGTCCGCCTTCGGGGCTCCACTCCTGATTTGGAAGGTTTACTCCTCTACGCATGCCCGTTGGGTCACTTGACCTCCTCCTCCGCCCTCTAGCCGTTGGCTGCTTGTGCAGCTCCTCCACCTAGTGTCAAGACACAATGTGGGCATCCCGCAAGCCTACAGCACCTGGTATACCTACCAAGTCATAATTCCAAGTACTAACCAAGCTCTACGTTGCTTAACTTCGGTGATCAGTCGAGAACCGGTGTTTTCAACGTGGTTTGGCCTTAGTGATACTACCCTAATACTGCACGTACTACGGTACTGTATACACTGCAATACACGAATCACATGTAATGTATTTAGCAGTGACTATACTCAAACATTTAGTAATCTAAATGCCATTTAGCCTGGACCTACTTGTTCAGCGCGACCTTGAACTACAGCACTCCATTTCTAAACAGGCTGCTCTTCGATCGGCTGACCTATCAAACATTAATGCCTTTCGATTCGAGCAGCTCAGGTCATCAGACATGCCCCAACAAAGCCTTCTGGTTAGTGCGATGACAGCTTGATGCGTGATCGTCGATTCCTTGCTCTGCGGTGTTCTTAACAAAACCGAGAGCCTCAAATGAAAGTAATAGAGCATTTGAGAAACAAAATGTCTGCTATGGA
>JAQGDQ010000571.1:137500-138517 GCA_030141605.1 Tubiluchus corallicola
ATCAACCATAATCTTCAAAGATTAGACGCAATGCTAGCAGATGTCTCTCACCCTTGTTCAGATGTGTGTATATCTTACACCAACAAAACTGCTCAGAAGGAGTACCGAATTTGTTGTCCACCAATCCTTTTGCTGACCAGCTTTAGCGTCACTTAACCCCAGTTATTAAGCACGCTCACAGTAATCACATCGGCTGTTCACCCCACCCATACATGGCGAGTTCGTTTGATAAAGTCTAACAAAGTTTGAAACAATGTCTTTGAAGTCACTGTTTACTATAGAATGTCCCGTGGGTTTCAAGATGTGGCTTTGTTGTTCGTTTCTTCAAAGTAATCATTAAAATTCCGCTGTCTCTGGCTAATTAATAAAAGTAAGTCGAAGTTATTATTTGTTAACAAATGAGAAACATTGGCTAACATTGTTAGAAACGAGGAGATTTGGAAATATTACATTATCTTTTGAGCTTGTGTGCTTAAAAGACAAAAAAAAACACTCTTCAAAACAAAGCTTACAAATTCGTCTTTTTTTATCACTTACTTGCTGTCTTATTGCAAACAAAGCTTGCATTAGGAGTAACGCTGTATAAAAGGTACAAATTGAAATCGGCCAGATTAGGGAATTGACCGTTAGACGCACCTTTTTAATGGTCAAGTATTTGATAGCATTGCTAAAAAGTTTGACAACAATGATAACAAGTTTAGATAACATTGTATATTGTGTGAAAAAATAACCAAAGCATTCATAGCACACTCTTCGCTAATTAAGAAAAAGAATTAATTACTTCATCAAAATTCTTCTTTCTTCCTTTTAGCTACGCAAGGATTACTATGTCCCAGCAGAAGAAACTGTTTCGCGGCTAAAACTGCCCCTTGAACAGATTCTCAAGGCGTTTACGCATCCATTTACTGGCTAGGTTTGACGCTGCTTAACTTCAGCAATAACAAAATAATAGCAATTAGAAGATGTATGAAATACCAACAATTTCAAAAAAGTAATCGCAAAACTCCTACTCACTTT
>JAQGDQ010000184.1:0-165000 GCA_030141605.1 Tubiluchus corallicola
TAATATTCAGTTTAATTGCTAATCCATAAGTAACTGCTCCCGTTTGTATATCATAGTTTACAATGGGTTTAACCCGACTTTTTGATTTGTTTTCAATAAGGGCAGTCCAAACCATATTGGCTACCCATAATGCACCGGCAGAGTAAAAGAGTATTCGTGAGTCGTCATATCTGCTTTTAGCCTCATTGAAATAGTGATCCCGGTCGTATGCATTATCCGAGTTGTGATAGTTTCTCATATTTACCGCTGCCATATTGTTTTGAATTATTCCAAAAGATAGCAGCCCGTAAAATGCTCCCCCCAGTCCCCAGTTTACACCGCTTTTATCGCTTAAGTAGTGCTGTCCGGCGCCCGGTAATATAGCACTGTACAATAATGCCGTAGCTCTGCTGCGGTGCTTCTCTCCTTTTATTGTTATGTCCGATGGTTTTGTCTTCTTTTTCGGACTCTCTTTTGCCTCCTCACTCTCTTTAGCAAAAATTTCTTTCAGGTAAGTGGTCTCATCTTCTTTTATGGTTATTATCTTATTTATTGTAGTGTAATCTTTTTTCTCGAGGCTAAGGATGTGTTCTCCTATCAACAAACCTCTCAAAGTATTAGGTGTGACTCCTTGCTCTACGCCATCCAGCTTTATGATAGCGTCTATAGGCGATGTAGTAATATCAAGGCTTCCTACCCTAGCACGCAGATTCAAGTTAATAGTTTGTTCATCGCCAGCTTTCAGTTCCATCTGTTTTGGGTATCCATAGTGTTTGTCTTTTTTGGCCTCGAATCTATAAACTCCTTCCGTTGCTCTTCCTGTATAAGTTCCAAAGCCAACTTTTTTAGAGTTAACATATATATCCGCTTCCGGGCTGGTATTTATAGTAATATTTGCAAATCCTGGCAGGAGGTTAATCTGTACATCAACCGTATCTCCTTCGGTAATGGCAAATTCTTTTGTAGCAGTCTGATACCATGACTTTTTAGCAATAGCCTTGTGTGTTCCTTTTTTTAGTTTTTGGGTAATAAAAGGGGCTTTTTGCCCAATGTTATCCCCGTTTATCGTAACTGTAGCCCCCGCTGGCTCGGTTGATATATTGGCATAGCCATAGGCCGGCTCTAAAGTCGGACTCTCTTTAGCAAAAATTTCTTTCAGGTAAGTGGTCTCATCTTCTTTTATGGTTATTATCTTATTTATTGTAGTGTAATCTTTTTTCTCGAGGCTAAGGTTGTGTTCTCCTATCAACAAACCTCTCAAAGTATTAGGTGTGACTCCTTGCTCTACGCCATCCAGCTTTATGATAGCGTCTATAGGCGATGTAGTAATATCAAGGCTTCCTACCCTAGCACGCAGATTCAAGTTAATAGTTTGTTCATCGCCAGCTTTCAGTTCCATCTGTTTTGGGTCTCCATAGTGTTTGTCTTTTTTGGCCTCGAATCTATGAACTCCTTCCATTGCTCTTCCTGTATAAGTTCCAAAGCCAACTTTTTCAGAGTTAACATATATATCCGCTTCCGGGCTGGTATTTATAGTAATATTTGCAAATCCTGGCAGGAGGTTAATCTGTACATCAACCGTATCTCCTTCGGTAATGGCAAATTCTTTTGTAGCAGGCTGATACATTGGCTTTTTAGCAATAGCCTTGTGTGTTCCTTTTTTTAGTTTTTGGGTAATAAAAGGGGCTTTTTGCCCAATGTTATCCCCGTTTATCGTAACTGTAGCCCCCGCTGGCCCGGTTGATATATTGGCATAGCCATAGGCCGGCTCTAAAGTTAATTGCAACTCCTCCCTGGGGTTCTCACCCGTAACTTCTATGCTGCCAGCACTGGGATAATGCATGTTTTTTTCAACCCTGTATTTATAGTTTCCTACTGTAACTTTCTTGCTGAAAGGAGTCTCTCCCATATAAGTTTCATCGATATAAACATCTGCTCCTTCAGGTTCACTACGTATAACTAAGTAAGCTGTTTCAATTTCATCTTCTATTACAGTTGTTATTAGTTTAGACGTTGTTAGTTCCATTACATAAACAGATGCTTCTTCTACAGATTCCGGATAAAGGTAGTTTTCCAGAACACCAAGTTTCGGATGTTTTATCGTAATTCTTTTTGCTTTTGCAGGGATATAAACCCATATTTCGCCTACTTCTTGCTTGGTTTTTGTAACACCCAACATATCACCTTCAAATACAAATCCTTTTTGAGTAGTGCGTACCTTTATCAAAGCACATTTATTCCCATTCTGATCTGTTACAGGGGCAGTAACTCTGGCAGTCATATCATCGGAGAGGCTTCTAAATGACCTTACTGAAATGTTTTGCCCACACACCCATAACGGAAGCAAAATAGCCAGTGCTGTTAAATGTGTCAGTCTATTTAGTGACTCCAAATGTCTTCTTTTCATATTACATAATTTTTCTGCAATTCACTTTATTTCCTGCTGATTAGTTAAAATCACTTAAGCTGTACACACTGTCATTCGCTCCTACTTCAGGTTGCCATGTGCGTACATGAATAACAGGCTCGTCCGGGCTGTTCAAGTCTACCATTAAAAACAGGTATCCAGTATCGCCGTAATTGCTGGAAAAGTAGTTTTGTTTTATTTGCACCCCATAAATGTCTCCTCCTTTCCCGGCTTTACGTATATCACTATCTTCAAATTCAATGTTAATATATTCTTTGCTGCCAAATGAGTAACGCAAGTTTTTCATATACTCCTGCTTTGATTGTCGGTTGTATTTTATAATTCGATTGTCTTTGTATCTGTTTTCATCATCAGGTTTAACTTTCACTATAGAGCCGGTGATAATCAGGGCATCATCAGCAAATATCTGCTCAATATATTCAATGCGTTTTAAGGCGTAGGCAGTTTTATAGTTTTCGAGGAAATTCACCAAAATTATGCGATCGCGCTCTTTCCATATCTCGCGTTGAATAATACTATCCAGAGCAATTTGTGACAGCCCAAAAGTGAGATTGTCTACCTGCCCTTCGCTATTGAAATAGAAAACTACGTTTTCAATAAATTCTCTGTCATTGTTTTTAAAGTTGAAGCTTAACGGAACAGACCGGCAGATAACTGTATCATCAAATTTAATAAAGCGCAACTCCGGCTCACCAGCCACTTTAGCATTGCCATATTTTATCAGTTTATCAAAGATAAGGTAGCCCTGGGCAGTAAATTCATCTTTTAAGTTGTCATAGTCTTTTGTGCGTATTCCGTTTAAGATATTACTGATACTTTTTTTATAGGTAAATGCGTCAGAGATCTCTGTTAGTGGTGCATCTGCAATATCGGAGACGACTGCTTTTTTGTCCGGCACGTTTTTTTTACTCTTCAGAGGGACATTATAGTAGCTGGCCTTGAAAGGCACCGGGTCAATCTTTTTAAGTACATCCTCCACCTCCCCATCTACACTCGCCTCTCCTTCAAAAATATACTCTGCTTTAATTTTAAGATCCTTGGCTGTCGTTGCAAGCCCATACAGCTCAACCAGGCCTATTCCGTCCCGGGCACTAATAAGGTTACTCCAGTCAGAGCCATCCCAGTAAGAGTAGCCGAAATTAACAACAGGATTACTCTTATAGTCTATAGCTAAGGTAACTAGGAGGTAGTCATCTTCAGCTTCTTTCTGACGTATCCCAATATCAATTGCTGTAAACAGGTTATTTATCTGCATAGGTAGCCATGTAGCCAAGAGTTGTGAGCTCCCATCTTCTACTTTGTATCCAATTCCATTTCCGCTAGGGTGGCTCTTCAAAAGCGTCAATGCCCAGTAGTAGTAGCGCAATCCATCGGCTATCTGTCCCCTCAATACACATTTGTCAGCATTTCGCACAAAGTCTTCGATTTTATTTTTCCTTTCTTCAAATACTTTTGCAACTTCCTCCCTCTTAATATACCTAAACACCCTGGCTTCAGGCTCATTCCCCAATACGATACGGTCAGTATTTTTTAGTGTGGCATTGCTGTATGTATTTATCACGGAATGAAAAGTTTCACTAAATATATCTTCGCCTCCTCCATTTCTGGATATGTCTTCTTTTAGCAGAGTAAAGCTGCTTTCAACCTGTGTCGAAATTTGAGATATAAGCATACCTAGTGCTTCCTGGTCTGCTTTGTTAAGTGTTGTTCCCGTACCTTCTCCCCAAAAATAGAGAGGGCTTAGCTTTATTTTTTCTACCGACTGAGAATAGGTTCCTAGCCCAAGTAAAAACAGAAGCGAAAAAATTAAATATATTTTTCTCATACAACAGTTAATATTAATGTTTAACAGCCCATTTCATAATTAAATACTTTAACTACAGATTTACTCTTCACCAGATGAAACAGGAGTGTATCTTCACAAAAATTTTGTCAGTTTTTATACCACCCAGCATACATCTGATAACTGTTTGCAATTCTGTGTATTTCTCCTTCTAGTAATTCAGGGCTTATCTCCTTTATTTTCTTTGCGGGAGAGCCGGCAAAAACAGAGCCTGTTTTTACAACTGTTCCTTTGGTTACAATTGCTCCAGCAGCAACAATAGAGTTATTTTCAATTATTGCATCATCAAGAATAACAGAGTTCATGCCTATAAGTACACTGTCATGGACAGTGCACCCATGTACAATGGCTCCATGTGCAATAGATACATTGCTGCCAATATTAGTAGGAGATTTCTGATACGTTGCGTGTATAACTGCATTGTCCTGTACGTTTGTGTTATTACCAATCTTAATGTAATGGACATCTCCCCGTATAGAAACTCCAAACCAAATACTGCAATTTTCACCCACAACAACATCTCCGATAATAGCAGCATTTTCTGCGATGAAACAGTTATTCCCAATAATAGGTTTTTTACCACATAAAGATTTAATTATAGCCATCTCCTTCAGGTCTTTACTATTTAATTTTTGAGCGATAGAGCATGCGTCTATTATATTAAAAAAAACATCTCGCTAAACTCAAAAATAATAACCAGTAATTATTATTCATGCAGGTTATTTTTTTGTAATAAGTGTAGTTTTATGTTTATTTTCACAATATGGGACCCAGATATAGTGTTAAGAGCTATCTGTACCTGCTAAATAACATTTTGCTAAATTTAATAATAATAACCAGTAATTATTATTCATGCAGGTTATTTTTTTGTAAATAAGTGTAGTTTTATGTTTATTTTCACAATATGGGACCCAGATATAGTGTTAAGAGCTATCTGTACCTGCTAAATAACATTTTGCTAAATTTAATAATAATAACCAGTAATTATTATTCATGCAGGTTATTTTTTTGTAATAAGTGTAGTTTTATGTTTATTTTCACAATATAATTATTGATGAATATCATATTTCAGGTATGTTACAAGAAACTAAAATAATTGAATTAGAGGAAGTTGCTATTCGATTTTCCGGTGATTCAGGCGATGGTATGCAGTTGACAGGAGCGTTATTTTCTGATGCATCCGCGCTGTTAGGAAATGATATTTCGACTTTTCCGGATTATCCTGCAGAAATCAGGGCACCACAAGGATCTGTTGCAGGAGTATCAGGGTTCCAAATCCAATTTGGAGCTGTAAAAGTGAATACTCCAGGAGATTATGCTCGTGTATTAATAGCGATGAACCCAGCTGCTCTTAAGGCAAACGCACCTTTTATGGAGGCCGGAGGAACTATTATTTATGATGTAGACAGTTTTACCGATAGGAATTTGTCAAAGGCCGGGTTTGAGACAGAAGATCCTTTTAAGGAGTGCAATCTGTTGGATTTTTCGAAAATAGCTGTTCCTATTACAACCCTAACAAGGGAGGCACTTAAAGAGTTTGATCTTGATAATAAAGCTGTTCTGCGTAGTAAAAACATGTTTGCATTGGGACTTATATGCTGGATGTTTAACAGGCCTCTTGATTATATCAAGCAGTTTATAAATACAAAGTTTTCTTTAAAATCTAATGTAGCGAAGTCAAATATACGTGTGCTGAGTGCAGGTTGGAATTACGGATTGATTGTTCAGCACATGACTCCAAGGTATATTGTTAATCCCGCCCAGATAGAAAAAGGGCTATACCGCAATATAAACGGTAATTATGCCACTGCCTGGGGTATGATTGCTGCATCACATAAATCTGGACGTGATCTTTTTATTGGTTCATATCCGATAACTCCAGCAACAGAGATCTTGCAGGCGCTGGCAGAAAGAAAAGATCTCGGAGTAAAGTCATTTCAGGCAGAGGATGAAATAGCCGGTATTTGCACAGCAATAGGGGCAGCTTTTGCTGGCGATTTAGCGGTAACAACAACCTCCGGCCCAGGTTTTGCTCTGAAGTCAGAGGCACTGGGGTTAGGTATTATGGCCGAGCTACCGCTTGTTGTTGTAGATGTTCAGCGTGGCGGTCCTTCCACCGGATTGCCAACCAAGACAGAGCAGTCCGATTTGTTGCAGTCATTATACGGCAGAAATGGAGAGAGCCCGGCTGTTGTAATCACTGCGTCAACGCCTTCCAACTGCTTCGATTTTGCATATATAGCATGTAAAATAGCGTTGGAAAGAATGGTACCCGTAGTTCTTCTTACAGATGGTTTCCTGGGGAACGGGTCGGGGCCATGGAAAATACCTACACTGGCTTCTCTTCCCAATATTACCCCACGCGTAGCAAAAAATCCTGATAGTTTCAGGGCGTACGCACGTGACAAAAAAACATTTGCCCGCGAATGGGCATTCCCTGGGATGAATGGTTTTCAGCACAGGATTGGCGGACTTGAAAAAGATATATATGGTAATGTAAGTCATGTTCCAGACAATCACCAAAAGATGGTTGAGATAAGGGAGGAGAAGGTAAGGAGGGTTGTTGACATGGTCCCCAAGCTGGATGTCACAGGGAAAGAGGAAGGAGACCTGCTTATTGTAGGCTGGGGAAGCACTTTGGGGCACCTGGATAGTGCATGTCGCAAAATGGAAAAGCAGGGCAAAAGTGTAAGTTTGGCACATTTCAACTATATAAAGCCATTGCCTGCAAATACACGGGAGGTGTTTAGTAAGTTTAAAAAAATAGCTGTTTTTGAGTTAAATATGGGGCAGTTTGCCGGATATCTGCGTGATAAAATGCCCGGCTTTAAGTATTATCAGTACAATAAGGTAAAGGGGGTGCCCTTTACTGTACAGGAACTACTCGACAACATTAAAAAACTATTAAACAATTAGTTATCATGGCAGATACGGTAAAAAGCTTTAAGAGCAAAAGTGAAGTTAGGTGGTGTCCGGGATGTGGTGACCACGCCATAATCAACGCTATGCAAAAAGCTATGAGCAATCTAGGGATTGAAAATAAAGATTATGCGGTAGTTTCAGGGATTGGATGTTCTTCAAGGTTGCCGTACTATATGAGTACTTACGGCTTTCACACCATTCATGGGCGCGCTGCAGCAGTAGCATCAGGGGTAAAAAGCGCTAATCCCGACTTGTGTGTCTGGGAGATAACAGGAGATGGCGATGCATTGGCAATAGGAGGGAACCATTTTATACACATGATCAGAAGGAATATTGATATTAATGTGGTCCTCTTTAACAACAAGGTGTACGGATTGACTAAAGGGCAGTACTCACCAACCTCAGATCGTGGTTTCGTTACTAAATCATCGCCATACGGTACGATAGAAGAGCCTTTTGTTCCGGGTCAGCTGGTACTGGGGGCAAAAGGCACCTTTTTTGCGCGATCAATAGATAATAATATTAAGCTTTGTCAAGAGATTTTTGAAGAGATGGCACGCTTCAAAGGAACCGCCGTGACAGAGGTACTTCAGAACTGTGTGATATATAATAATGGAGCTTATCATGATGTTTCGGGTGCGGAGTTAAAAAAAGAGCGACAAATAGTGCTGCGCCACGGAGAACCGATGTTGTTTGGGAAGGAAAATGATAAGGGACTTATTTTTGATAATGGAAAGCTTAAAGCCGTAAGCATTGGAGAAAATGGGATTAGCAAAAAGGATATACTAATACATAATGCTAAAGAGGAGAGCGGGATTATACACCAACTACTTATTGGAATGCAGCTTCCTGAACTCCCCATTGCAATGGGAATTATACGTGCGATTGAGTCACCAACATATGACCAGTGTATGCATGCCCAAATAAAAGAAATTCAGGGGAGTGCAAAAATTAGGAGTGTAGATGAGTTGTTTCAAAGTGGTAATACATGGGTTGTAAAATAGATTTATAGCAGACTGGTGTTGATCTAAGTTTTAGAGAGACCAAAAAGTTATTGTAATCGGAGCCCCAAGCAAGTAAAGAATCTATATTTTATCTATATTTAAATTTGAATTGCTAACTAATACTAATACGACTATGTTAAAAAAATTTTATGGAGCTGTCTTATTTATAACAGTGTTATGCGCTCCAAATGCTATTGGATCAGAAGGTTATGCCAGCAAGTTTATTGGTCGTTGGGCCTTACATCTTCCCGGAGGAGCGGGATATCTTGAAGTTACAGATAGAGATGGCCAGCTTAATGCGGAAATCCTTTGGTATGGCGGAAGTGTTGTGCCTGTAGAACATGTTTATGTAAACGGAGAAGATCTTGTGGTAACAAGAATTAGACAACGTAGAGGAGGCGGTGAGGAAAAGGCACCCGCTACTCCAATATATAATATTGATCAAGTGAAGTTTTCTATTTATAATGACAAGATTGTCGGCGAGTATATACGCCCTTCACGAGACAGGGTTAAAACCTCTTCTGTAAAATTTACCGGAAATAAAATACCTGATCTACCCTCAGCACCCGTTTTAGGACAAGTTAAATATGGCAAGTCCATAAAGTTAATTGGTAAAAACAGCATGGAAGGCTGGGAGTTAATGGGAGCAGATAAAGCAAATGGTTGGAGTGTGAAAAATGGAGTATTGATAAATAATCCTGTTCAAAAAGAGGGAGGTGAACGTTTGCGCTATGGCAACCTGCGTTCAGTTAAGGAGTTTGAGGATTTTAAATTGAAGTTTCAAGTAAATGTTCCAAAAGGTAGTAATAGTGGAGTATATTTGAGAGGGATATACGAAGTTCAAATACTTGACAGCTATGGGAAAAGCCCTGACAGCCATAACATGGGTGCAATATACAGCCGCATTACCCCCTCTGTTGCAGCAGAAAAACCGGCAGGAGAATGGCAAGATATGGAGGTTATCTTATGCGATAGACACGCTACTGTAGTTCTTAATGGGAAGACTATAATAGACAATCAGCCACTTAAAGGGGTTACTGGCGGAGCAATTACTTCATGTGAGTTTAAACCAGGCCCTATTTACCTTCAGGGAGACCACGGAGCAATAAGTTATCGTAATATGGTGCTGACACCAATAATAAAATAACTCCGGGTAATTACTTACATATAGAGGAAAAAATTACTGTATCTTTATATATTTTTAGGCTATAGAATAGAATTACTACGTTTGCTCGTAAGCTTTTAAAAAATTATAAACAAAATCAGTGGTTATAGCGTAAGAACGGTTAAAAATTTCCCGTTCAAAGCGTAATTAAAGCCCAAAATATAAGCTGTTTATTTAAGTTTATAGGAAATATATCTAAATGTGTATTTAGAAGCAGATAAGCCTGTCATTTAAGCTTTTTATGTGTTAAATAAAAAAAAGACCGAGTATAACTCTTGTGTTTTTTTATACGCTACTAAAAATGATAATACCAAAATATTAAAATAGAGATAGATGGTTTTAACTGTAACACTAAATCCTGCAATAGACAAGATACTCATTCTTAAAAGGTTTGAAGTTCATAAGCTGCACAGAGTTACTGATGATGAAGTAAGTGAGGAGGTTGCAGGGGGCAAGGGTGTAAATATCGCATTAAACCTTCAACAACTTGGAAGTAGCGTTATTGCTTCAGGTTTTGCAGGTGGACATCCCGGGCACTTGCTCTGTGATAACCTGAGAACCAAGGGTGTAACAACAAGTTTTATCTTTACCGAGGGTAAAACAAGGGCAAACACATCAATCATTGATTTAGAGAATAAAACATTAACCGAGATTAATGATCTGGGGCAAGAAGTATCAGAAGAGGATTTGTCATTTTTTATCGACAATTATACCCAGTTGGTAAATAGAGTAAGCATTGTTGTTCTGGCAGGTTCTCTTCCCAAAGGAACCCCTAAAGACCTGTATAAACTACTTATAGAGATAGCCAATAAAAAGGGAGTAAAAACAATTGTGCACACAGCTCCGGAGTATATCGACCCGGTGTTAGGCAGTTCTGCTTTTCTCTTAAATCCTGATATGAGAAGCCACCATTTTCTTGCAGGAAAACCCATAGATGGTGTAGATCAGTTTATTAGTGTTGGTAAGGAAATAATCAGAGCCCAAAAAGAGGTGGAGTTCGTATTATTTACCCACCGCATTCAAAATGTAGTAGCTATTACACATGGTAAGTCATACGTAGTGCACCCCAGAGGGTTAAAGATTGTTAATATGCTCGGATATGCAGATGCATATCTTGCAGGGTTCATACATGCTTATAACAATAAGAAGGAGATTCCGGATGTTTTAAGGTATGCATCCGCCTCAGGGTTGACAAACGTGGAGAGTCTTTATAAAGAGATTAAAGATAAGAAAACAGTATTTGAGAATATAAAACGAATCGATGTGGAGGAAATAAAATGGGAAAAGTAAAAGATTGTATGCTAAAAGACATATATGCAGTAAGTGAAGCATCTACCCTTCGCAGAATAATTAAAAGCATGAAGCTGCACAGGCTTTCTGCCATTCCCGTAGTTAACCACATGGGAGAATATGTTGGATGTATCAGTGAAGTAGATATCCTTGATGCTTCAGTTCCTCAATATATTAAATCTCTATATAACACGTCGTTTATGTTAGATTTTGATAGTATTACATCACATTTAAAAAAAATACTGGGTGAAAAGGCTATAAAGTATGTAGACGCTAAGTATCCATATGTTTTACCTGAAGACACCGCATCTCATGCTGCAGATCTAATCAACCGCACCCATCGCTCGGTACTACCAGTTATTGAAGGAAAAAACCTAGTTGGTTTAGTTACGAGAATGGAAATACTATATGCATCGCTAAATGACAATTAATCAAAAATATAGCTTTTTATGATTGCTTCCTCTATTACAGCCCAGGTTGGTGCTTTTGAAACAGTAGTAGCAATATCTGTTTTCATACTGACATTTGCTTTTATAGTAACAGAAAAGTTTCACAGCGCAATAATATCTTCGGTAGGAGGGTTTACATTAATTGCATTTCGCATTGTTAATCAGTCTGATGTTATCGGTTTTATTGAGTTTGATACCATAGGACTTTTATGTGGAATGATGATGACTGTTGCTGTAATGCGCAAAACAGGAATTTTCGAATATATTGCTATCAAAGGGATAAAGCTAACTAAAGGGAATCCGTGGAAAATTCTGGTTGTGTTATCCTCTGTAACGGCTATATTGTCTGCTATACTAGACAATGTAACTACAGTGTTAATTATTATACCACTTACATTTGCAATAGCAGAAAATATTAAGGTCAACCCGATGCCAATGCTCATATCTGAAGTGATATTTTCGAATATCGGAGGAGCAGCGACTTTGATTGGAGATCCCCCGAACATACTTATTGGAGGAGCATCTCACTTAACATTTGTCGACTTTATTTATATTAATCTTCCTATCGTGCTGGTAATAAGCGTTATTACTATGTATCTTTTGAAGTTGATATATCACAAAAAGCTAATGTCAGTATCTGTGGACAAAGAAAAGATAAAAACTTTTGATGAAAGCCGTGCTATAGGTAATAAAAAGTTCTTTATCACCACCCTAGTCGTATTTACCCTTATTATTGCCGCTTTTGTAACCCACCATTTTCACGAGATCAGCATGGCTTCGATTGCAATTGGTGGAGGGTTTATAATGCTACTGGTAACAAAGCAAGATCCGGAGGAGGTGTTAAAACATGTTGAATGGGCTACTCTCTTCTTCTTTATAGGGCTTTTCATTGTTATAGGAGGGCTGGAGAAAACAGGTGTTATAAGTCATATTTCAGACCAAATAACCGTTATAACAAAGGGGGACGTCGGTTTCACAACACAGTTAATACTTTGGCTATCAGGATTATCCACGACTTTCATCAACAGTATACCATATACTGTAACAATGATTTCTATTATAAAAGAGATATCAGTAACAATGTCGGGAAGTACAGATCAGTTATGGTGGGCTCTTTCTCTGGGCGCCTGTCTTGGAGGAAACGGTTCACTTATAGGAGCAGCAGCCAATATTGTTGCCGCTGGATTTTCTCAAAAAACAGATTATCCAATGAAGTTTTTTGAGTATGTAAAGGTTGCATTTCCACTAACTATAATATCACTTATTCTGAGCTCAATTTATCTGTACCTTATATTTCCCAACTAAAAAGAGCAGCTTGTACCACCTTGAATAGACGCAGCATCTTAACCCTTTAGGTATCAAAGAATTATAATCAGATTGATTACATACTTTAATTGGTAGATCAGCTTTAGCAAATATGCATGCCTTACCAGCTTATAAATACAAAAAAGATATAAAGTACAAATATTATGGATACAAAATGAATATTTATGCTCTGTATATTATCTAACTACCAGGATCCATACATTAACATTGCATCAGAGGAGTATTTCTTAAAAAACTACCAGGAAGAGGTCTTTATCCTGTATATAAATAAGCCTTCAGTCGTTATTGGTAAGCATCAAAACATAATGACAGAGGTAAATTATAACCTTATAGCAGCAGGCTTTATTGCCCCAGTAAGAAGATTATCAGGAGGAGGAGCGGTGTACCACGATAAAGGAAATATAAATTTTTGCTTTATAAACAATGTAGAAGATACAAAAAATTTATCCTACCAAAAGCTTATCTATCCTATCATAGAGGCCATAAAAAGCCTGGGTATCGACAATATATCATTTTCAGATAAAAAAGATATAATGATTCATGGAAAAAAGGTGTCAGGGGGTGCAATGCATGTCCATAAAAAACGTGTGCTATCTCATGGAACTTTACTGTATAATTCATCTCTTACAAGCCTGACTAGTGCAATAAGCAATAAAACAACAGGGAGGTACTACAGTAAAGCTGTAAGGTCTGTTAGCTCACATGTGGCAAATATTTCGCAGTTTTTAGTGAAAAGCATGTCTACAAAGAGGTTTTCCTTATCAGTATTTAACTATGTGTGCTCTTGTTTCAGTGACTCCAGAGTGTATAATTTTTCCAAAGCTGATATGATAGAGATTGGCCGGTTAGCAAAAGAAAGATACAAAAGTTGGGAGTGGATATACGGACATTCTCCAAAATACTTTTTTGAAAAGAGTAGTAACGTGTCAGGGGTTGGTGTATTTATCTCAATATGCGTAGAAAAGGGTGTTATATCAAAAGTAAATATTTCAATAAATACATCAGAAAAACAAATTAATACGCTGATTGAAAAAGCTATAATAGGAAGCCGTCATCATATTGATCACATATCACAAGCTATAAGCGAGCTAGGTATTGAGTTTTTACAAAAAGATGAAAACAGGAGTGCTTTTTCTATGTGTTTTTTTTAATCTAATAAATTAAATACATATGCTTAAAGTATTACTATAGAGGGTATTACGCATTAATTTGGAAAGATTTATGATAAAATTGGTTTTCCACAGGATGGGTCATGCGATTATTTTAGGAGTCTGGTATTATGCAGGTTAGTGTACCAGGGCAGTAAATTAAAAACCATTGACTATTTTAGATGGCATTTAAATATTGATATTAGCGCTTACACAGTCTACCGTTTCTTAGATGAGTTAAATTCAAAATTAAAAACCAAGCTTGAACAAATTTCCTTCGAATACACAAAAAAGCTATTGAGAGGTAAAATTGGAGTAGTATTTTATGATATGACTACCTTGTATTTTGAAGCCTCCGAGGAAGACGATTACCGGATACCTGGTTTTAATAAAGATGGCAAGCACCAGCAACCTCAAATTATGGTTGGTCTATTAGTAAGTAACCATGGCTACCCGATTGGTTATCAAATATTCGAAGGCAATACCTCGGAAACAAAAACATTGATACCTGTATTAATCAGGTCATATCAAAACGAAAAACCTTCAACCTACCGAAGTGCAAGCTAGGCTGCTCGAAATGAAATTTTAACTGGGTCATGCATTGCACAAAACAGGAAGTTGAGGAAAAAACTAAAAGAAAAGCTATGGTTTAATCTGTAAATGAGGCTCTTATCAAAAGTATTAACGAATGGTGGGGGCAAAACAATTTAACATAAAATATATACCTATAAGAAGGCGCAGGACTACATGTGCTATATCTTTAAGAATAGAGGTGTATAAGCCTAAATTACAGCCTATTATTAAAATATTCATATATTTTTTTTGCTTTAGAAGCTCCAATTAGTTCAGCCATATCATCTTTTGTTAATGATTTAATTCGTTTAATAGATTTAAAGGTGCTTAGCAGTATTTCTTTTGTTTTATTTCCAATTCCTGGTATTTCATCCAGCTCAGATTTTATAAAGTCCTTAGATCTTTTGCCTCTGTGAAAAGCGATACCAAAGCGGTGAGCTTCATTACGCAAATGTTGGACTATTTTTAGTGTTTCGGAGTCTTTATCTATATAGAGAGGTATAGTGTCTCCTGGGACAAATATTTCTTCGAGCCTTTTTGCAATAGCTATAATGTTTATATTTTCAGCTAAGCCAAGCCTGTTAATACTATTTAGTGCTGCGCTTAGCTGTCCCTTACCACCATCAACAATAACCAGTTGAGGAAGAGGAAGTCCCTCTTCAGACAATCTTTTGTATCTCCTGTATATAGCCTCCTCCATTGATGCAAAATCGTTTGGCCCCTCAACAGTTTTAATGTTAAAGTGCCGATACTCTTTTTTAGATGGTTTCCCGTTTCTAAACACAACACACGATGCAACAGGATAGCTACCCTGCATGTTTGAGTTATCAAAGCACTCTATATGGGTCGGGTGCTTATCAAGCCTTAAGTCGAGCATCATTGCATTCATTATACGGGTTGTCTTTTTTTGTGGGCTCTTTGCCGATCTCTGTTTCAGTTTTTCAAGCTTATAATACTTTACATTCCTTTGCGACAGTTCAAGTAGTTTAAGCTTATCTCCGCGCTTGGGAATGGTAACTTTAGTATTCTTAAGCTCTGTATCTGGCATAAATGGGACCACTATCTCTTTTGAGTTTGAAAATACCTTTTGCCTTATCTCAACAATACCCAATGATAACAACTCCTCTTTTGTTTCATTGAGTTTTTTTCTCATCTCAACGGTATGCACCTGTATAATTGAGCCGTTAACTACCTTCATAAAGGTTACATAGGTGCAGCTATCATCCTCGTCAAATGCAAACACATCCAGGTCTGTAATTATAGAGCTCACAACGGTAGATTTGCTCCTAAATCGCTCTAATATCTCCAGCTTGCTCTTAATATTTTCAGCTTTTTCAAAGTCTAGTGCCAAAGAGTATTCTTGCATAAGGCTTTTCAAGTGTGCGGTAACTGAGTTTAAGTTACCCTTCATAATATCCTTTATCCGGCTTATGTCTTCTAAGTAGGCCTCTTCTGTTTGATGGTTTTCACACGGACCATTACAGTTCCCTATATGATATTCTAAGCACACCTTCATATTTCCTTTCGCTATATTCTCTTTGCTGAGATTATAGTTACAGTTTCTAAGGTTATAAAGGTTCTTGATAACACCAAGTATCGTCTTAACAACACCCATGGATGTATATGGCCCGAAGTAGGTAGAGCCGTCTCTAACAACATTTCTAGTGGAAAAAACACGAGGGAAACTCTCCCTCCTAACACAAATCCAGGGATATGATTTGTCATCTTTCAACCGCACATTATATCTAGGCTGCAGCTTTTTAATAAGACTATTTTCAAGTAATAAAGCATCTTCTTCCGTTTCAACAACAACATGTTCTATCCTGTAAATGCTTTTTACAAGTATCTTTGTTTTGTGATCTGCCTGCTTTTTAGTGAAGTAGGATGAAACTCTTTTTTTTAAATTCTTTGCTTTCCCAACATATATAACATCGTTTTTTGAGTCGAAATAGGTGTATACCCCCGGAGAGTCTGGTAAAATAGATATGTACTTTTTTATTTTATTTTCGTACGCTTCACTGGACATATAGAACTAAGTAAGTTAAAACTGTATCATACTCCACAGCGGTATATTTTCGTCAATATTCAACCTTCCTTTTAAAAATCCCAACTCGACAAAGCTATTTACAAAAACTCCTTTACAATTAAACCTCTTCACCAGCTCCACAGTAGCCTGTATAGTACCTCCAGTAGCAAGCAAGTCATCATGTATTAAAACAACATCATCTGCCAAAAGCGCATCTTTATGAATTTCTAACACATCACTACCATACTCCAGCTCATACACCTGTGAGAAGACATCCGCCGGAAGTTTTCCCGGTTTCCTAACCGGTATAAAGCCACCCCCCAGCCTGTATGCGATAGCACTTCCCAATATAAAACCCCTAGATTCTACACCAACAATTTTTGTTATTCCCTTTTCCTCATAGTAGTTGCATATTTCGTTTACAACAAAATCAAAAATATCGGCTCTCTTTAAGGCAGAAAATACATCCTTAAACTGAACGCCCTGCTTAGGGAAGTCAGAAATGTTGCGAATAGATTCTTTTACTATATCAATATTCATATTAAAACAAATTAATCATAAAACATATTGATGTTCCACGTGGAACATCAATTTTTCAATAGAACTAACAAAACAGTTATGTCACTCGGGGAAACACCAGGTATTCTACCGGCCTGCCCTATAGTTTTCGGCTGTATTTGTGTCAGTTTTTGGCGAGCCTCTATGGAGAGTGATTTTATGTCGTTGTAATCAAAGCGCCCCTCTATATTAAAATCATCAAGTTTTTTTAGTTTATCTGCTACTTCACGCTCTCTCTTTATATAGCCTGAGTATTTGATCAATATCTCAGTTGCCTCTACTATCTCTTCATATCTATCATTTTTTATAATAGCGCTCATTTTCTCTTTTATCGGTGCAACCTTCTCAATCAACTCAATTAAGCTAATCTGGGGCCTTAAAATGAGCATTTCCATTTTTACACTGTGTTTAAGTGGTTCTGTTCCTTTCGATATTAAAAGGTCATTTACCTGTTCTGGACTGATAGAGAGTGATTTAGACAAATCTATAAGATAGTCTCTAAGTTCTGTTTTCTCTTTTAGGAGAGCCAACCTCTCTTCAGATGCAAGCCCCAGCTTGTATGCAGCATGTGTCAGTCTTGTATCTGCATCATCTTGTCTCAAAAGTATTCTATATTCAGCCCTGCTTGTGAACATTCTATAGGGTTCATCAACTCCCTTAGTAACCAGATCATCAATAAGAACGCCAATGTATGCCTCATCACGAGAAAGAGTAAAGCTATCCTTGCCGTTTATTTTAAGATGTGCATTAATACCCGCTATTAAACCCTGAGCCGCAGCCTCCTCATAACCGGTAGTGCCATTAATTTGCCCTGCAAAATATAAGTAGCCTACCAGTTTTGTTTCAAGTGTGTGATATAGTTGAAGAGGATCAAAAAAATCGTATTCTATAGCGTACCCAGGTCTCAATATTCTGGCATTTTCCAACCCCTCGACTTTTTGTATTGCCCGCAATTGAACATCCCAGGGAAGAGAGGAGGAAAAGCCGTTAAGGTAATATTCAATACCACCCTCCCCTTCCGGTTCTATAAACAGTTGATGCCTGTCTTTATCCGAGAAGGTAACAAGTTTTGTTTCTATACTTGGGCAGTAGCGAGGGCCAAGTCCTTTAATAGAGCCATCAAGTAGCGGCGAGTCGGCAAAGCCCTTCTCCAATTCTCCGTGTGTCTCAGGATTTGTGTAAGCAATATAGCATGATTTCTGCTTTAGAGTACTTTTTATGCCTGGTAAGTAACTGAATTTATTAAACAGCACCTCTCCTTTTTGCTCCTTAAGTTTGTCAAAATCAATAGAACGTCCATCTACTCTCACAGGTGTCCCCGTCTTCATTCTTCCAATAGCAAACCCTATTTTTTCAAGTTTGTCAGATAGATCCAGAGAAGCTGCTTCCGAAATTCGCCCACCTCCAATTTTCTTTCTTCCAAAATGCATAATACCATTTAAGAACGTTCCATTGGCAAGTATAACAGACTTTGAGCTAAAAGTTACTCCAAGATCGGTTATAACCCCTGTTACTACGCCATTATCAATAATAATATCAGCAACAAGACCCTGCCAGAAATGAAGGTTTGGTACAGCCTCCAGCTTTTTTCTCCACTCCTCCGAGAACCTTACCCTATCGCACTGTGCTCTTGGGCTCCACATTGCTGGCCCTTTCGAACGATTTAATATCTTAAATTGAATAGTAGAAAGGTCAGATACAATTCCCATCAGTCCGCCTAAAGCATCTATTTCTCTGACAATTTGTCCTTTGGCTATACCACCAACTGCAGGGTTACAGCTCATCTGGGCCAGTTTGCCCAAATCCATGGTTATAAGCAAAGTTTTTGAACCCAACCTTGCGGCGGCGGCCGCAGCTTCACATCCAGCGTGTCCTCCGCCCACAACTATTACATCATAATCAGATAGCATTCACAAAAATGTATTTCAGGCTTTTAAAGCATGTCAAAGTATGATTTCAGTGCGACATCTTCAATTTTACGCATTTTTTTCTTTTCTGAGGGAGTAGTATCAGAATACCCTAAAAAATGCAAAATACCGTGTATAATAACTCTTAATAGCTCTTTTTCAAAGCCATCTCTATATGATAGCCCATTATCCTTTACTCTATCGATACTAATGTAGATATCGCCCGACACATCTCTATTTTCGCTATAGTCAAAAGCAATAACATCTGTATAGTAGTTATGGTTCAAATACTCTCTGTTTATATTCAGCATAAACTCATCATCACAAAAAATATAATTAATATTTCCACATTCACGACCCTTGTCCCCTATCACGCTTTCGACCCATGCCGAAATCAAAGCCTTGTTAACTTTAAAGGGGTCAACATTCTCAAAATGGAAAAGTATTTCCATTATTTAAAGTTGACTTTTAGCTTGACTATATTCCCTTTTTCACATACTTTGAAGCTATCACATAGATTTTTCATAAAAAACAGACCCCTCCCAGTTTCCAGTAAAATTTTGTCATGACTGGTCGGATCAGGTACATCCTTATAGTTAAAACCATCACCCTCATCGGCCACAGTGGTTTTTATAGATTTTTTATTCGCGACTATATTTATACGCACCATTTTCTCAGGGATACCTTCGTTTCCATGCTCCATAGCATTGATTACTGCCTCCATCAAAGATGCTTCAAATGCAAAAAACTTTTCAGGAGTGAATGGCAACTCGTTTTTAATTTCCTTGCATAAAAGCACACACCTACGTATATCATCATTATTAGATTGTATTAGTAATTCTATTTCAAATAAGAGCTTACTCACTTTAGCCTATCTTTTATATAATTTTTTTTGTTTTTAAGATATAACTAATTATCAAAGAAAAGTGTAAATTAAATATCCACTTACAAAAGTACCTAATATTGTTATTATCAAATAAAGAGTTGCCATAAATTTATATCATAAATAAATCTTTAATAATATAATCCGAAATAAAATAGCCCTTTGTTGTCAAACGTAAATTCTCCTTATCTAATTTAATAAAGTCAGACTCTAAATACCTATTTATCACCTTACTCGAGTAATTATAATAGCTTTCTCCAAAATTTTTCAATATATTTTTTAAGGATATACCCCATTTTGTGCGGAGCATCAGCATAATATACTCATTATATTTATCTCTTTCTGTCAAAGTATCCTTTTTAAAAAATTTACCTTTATTATCTATAAAATCAACATATTTTTTATTGTTGTTGATGTTCCACTGTCTGACGCTTCCATTGTAGCTGTGAGCAGATGGCCCTATACCCAGGTAATTATTGCCAAACCAATAAGATAAATTGTGCATGGACATGTAATTTTTCTTGCAAAAATTACTAAGCTCATAGTGCATAAATCCATTTTTATCCATTGACTCTAATAGCATTTGGAATTGAGAAAAGCTGTTTTCCTCTCTCTCCTCTTTTATAGAACCACCTTTTAATATATCATCAAGTTCTGTCCCTTTATGATAAGTCAAATGGTATGCTGATATATGACAAGCCCCAGAGCCGGCTGCAATGTTTAGTGTCTGTCCCCACTCCTCACAGTTCATGCCAGGTACTCCGTATATTAAATCTATTGATATATTTTCTATTCCACCATTCATAGCACATTTAATAGAGTTTAATGCCTGTTCTCTGTCATGTACCCGTCCCAAAAACTTCAAATTTTTTTTATTAAAACTCTGAATACCAATACTTAACCTATTAACACCCATGTTTTTTAGAGAGTCTACATATTGAGAGGTTACATCTTCAGGATTGCACTCAAACGAAAATTCCACATTTTTTGATATTTCAAAGCTGTCAAGCGTGTATTCTACAAGACTTCTTATCAAAGATATGTCTACCAACGAGGGAGTACCTCCTCCAAAATAAATAGATTGTACAACCTCATTTTTTAAGTAGTTATTTCTCATTGTCAACTCACTCAATTCGCATCTTAAAACAGTGTCTACAGTTTTTTTATCAGCACATACAGAATAAAAGTTGCAATAGATACATTTCGTCCTGCAAAAAGGTATGTGAAAGTATATTCCGCACATTCCAATTAATAATATTTGTATATATTGCACATGTTATTGATATATAATTTCATTATGCTTAAGAATAAGGCAAAAAAAGTAAAATATATACTATTTTTTACATGGATAGTCCTTATATTATATTTAAGTTTAGCTTTTCCTGAAAACTACAATCATTCTTACATTTTTGATATTCCATATGCGGATAAGTTATCGCATTTTGGAATGTATTTTATGTTTTCATTTCTTTTGCTTAAGTTAAAAGATGATGGAATAGAAAGAAAGCTCTCTTCCACATTCAAGCTTCCATTACTATTGTCTGCATCTATAGGGGGGGGTGTAGAAATATTGCAACACTTATTACCCATAAATAGAAGTTGCTCATTCGGTGATTTTATTGCAAACTGTATTGGCTCTATTTTTGGTATTCTTTTTTTTAATATAGTGAAAAAGATGCACAACAGGAATAAGTTATCTACTTTATAGCTATTTTATTTATTCTTCGTAAGTGCCTCCCACCTTCAAACTTAGAGTTCATAAACGTGTCGATAATTTCTATCAAATTGTTCTCTTCAATAAATCTTGCCGGAATTGAGCATACATTAGCATCATTGTGCTTTATGGCCAAAGATGTTATCTCTTTGTTCCAGCAGACGGCCGAACGTACACTCTGATGCTTATTTATTGTCATATTTATTCCATTTCCACTTCCGCAAATAACAATTCCAATATCATATTCTCCTTTATCTATAGCCTCTCCTAGAAGGTGGGCATAGTCGGGATAGTCACAGTCTAACTCAGAGTAACAACCAATATCTTTAAAATATATATTATTTTTTATTAAATAATCAATCACCTTTTTCTTGTATCTAAATCCCGCGTGGTCCGAAGCTAATCCCACCTTTCTTATATCCATCATTAATACTTTTTATATCTCTATATTCATGTAAATCAGTACTCTTTTTTTTTATTAACAATTATAAACAAACCGCAATATCATAGCCAACAAGTTATTATGTAAAATAGTCTTTAAAAAAGACAAAGTAATGAACCTTTAAAAATTGTTAAAAAAAATTTAAAGTAGTAGATAATTAAATTTTGTAAATATTAAACAGTACTATATATACATTTTTTTTTCAAAATATCACTATCAATTAAAATTAATTTCTATCAACTATTTAACACGATGATTCACAAAAAAACGACAATTTTCTAATATATTTTTATACATAACCTCATTAAAAATATTTGTTTAAAAATAACTATATCATAAATGAATCAACTACTTTACATGTTAATAGAATGTTTAATTTTATAAACTCCAAGTTTAATAACTTACCTTGCAAGAGAAATATCACTTTTTTGTCATCATAATCAACACAACATATAATATCATCAATTTATTCTTTAAATTAATATAACAAAATAGTAATAATATATACTGTCAATAAATATTAAGTAAGGAGTGATGGCTTTTATTGCTACTTTCAAAACTATTATATTACATTTGCTCATGCTGGTTATTTTTTGACAGCGATTTAGATGCACGAGATTATATTTTAAAAAACTTTAAAAATAGCGTAGGTTGGGTGATAACAGTGTAAATAAAGATGCAATATTGACCATTTTATTGGTAGAAGACAATCCGCTCAATCAAAAAGTGATTGAGTTCAACTTGAAAAAAAATAATTATAAGGTTGAGCTGGCTAATGATGGTACAGAAGCGGTTGAGCTGTTTAAGAAGCGGAAGTTTGATTTGATACTTATGGATATCATGATGCCTATAATGGATGGGTTTGAAGCAACAAAGAGGATTAGAGCTATTGAAGAGAGGTCGGCTTTACATGCCCACACCCCAATTATAGCTGTTACGGCTAATATACTGGCTGATGACAGAGATAAGTGTATGTCTATTGGGATGAATGGTCTTATATCAAAGCCGTTTAGTATGGAGCAGTTTAACAAGGCGGTAAATGACCTGGATACTTAGGGTATTGTTTTATAAGTCTTATATAGGAGCAAATATTGTATTTTAAGTATACTGGCCAAACAGTAACACTTGTTTTTTATTTTAAGAGTGCCCCTTCAGTTAAATAGTGAATTTTTAAAGCCTTATTTGTATTTATCAAGAGGTAGTTTTTTCTAAAATGGATATCCTATTGCAAATGATAAATTGAAATCATTGCTGGTGTAGCTTCTTTTCCATGGTATCCACTGAGAACCCGACAGTACACCAGGATCACGAAGTTTCACTCCTAAGTCCAGCCTTAAAACGACGTATGAAAAATCCAGTCTCAATCCCACTCCTGAACCTACTGCTAGTTCATCAAAGAAGCGGTTGAGTTTAAAGTTTGCGCCATCTCTGTTGTCATTTAGTGACCATATATTTCCTACATCTATAAAGAATGCTCCTTCCATAAAACTAAGTAGTTTATAGCGGTACTCTGCATTAAATTCAAGCTTTATGTCTCCTGATTGGTTAGGAAATTCTCCTGCTTCTGCCTTGTAAGTTCCGGGACCGAGTGTGCGAACAGGCCAGGCTCTAATACCATTTGCGCCGCCTGTAAAGTACTTTTTTTCAAATGGTATCTGGTTAGAGTTTCCGTATGGTACAGCAATTCCTCCAAAACTTCGAAATACTATCATATTTGATTTGTCTAAATACCATCCAAACCTATGCTCTATATCTGCTTTTACATATTGCGCAAAAGGAGTTCCCAAAAAGTGATATTGTTCTCCGGAAAACTCATCTGCTGGATACTTAGGTCCATTGACTAATTTACTACACAGATAAAATACGTTTCCTGATGTCTCTATAGTTCCGCGTAAATAAGCGTAATTGCTTAACATATTAAATCTCTGTGTATTATATATAAAATAATAATTTAAAGCCGGAATTGTATGATCCTGATATGAGCTTTTTATATAAAGGTTCTCTATTGATTCATTAAATGAAGAGTCCATTTCAAAAACTTTGACTATGTTGAAATCCACAGGTGTGAATAGGTGTGTCAAATATTCGGATGTTTTCCAACTGTATCCGTATTTTAGGCCCGCGATAGTTCTTGTATAGTCAGGGCGTTTTTGGTAGTTAAATGAAGTGCTAAATAGTGTTTTAGGAGTGGAGTATTTGAATGTTTTGGTACTTTTCACAGGAATAAGGAATTTAGGCACAGTAATTGTTATATCTGTGCCCAGTTCACTTGTGTTAAACAGTTGTATAGAGTCTTTAGTTCCATATGTTTGCCTTTCTACAGCACCTTTAAGTTTTATATGTAATATTTCAGCTCCTTTAAACAGATTTTTATGGTGATAATTTAAGTTTCCAGCAACACCAAAGTTACCCGATGAGTTGGTTCCTTCAATATCAAATGAGTATGATTGTTTTGCAGCCAAGGTTAGTTGTATGACACAGTCCAGCATTGGGTTGCCTAATGAGTCGTTTTCTCCTATCTCTTCAAAATAAATATTTACCATCTTAAAAAGCCTTAGGGATAGAAGTTCATTATATGTACGTTTTACAAGGGTTACATTGTAAAACGTATTGTTTTTGATGTGGTTAGCGTTAATAAGTACATTGGGCTTTACTTTTACGCCACCATTGTAAAGGAAAATATGATTATCAATTTTAACTGTATCCGGGTTTGAAATTATCTTTGTTGTGTCTGAACTAAGATATTTGTCTAAGCTGTAATCTGTTTCATAGCGGTAATTTCTGATAGTATATTTTTCGTGATTTTTAAACTCTTCACTTTTTAAAGAATCTATAGATACTTCTTTATCTAATATGAGTTTTAAGTTTACTGAGTGCCTATCTTTTGCAGTTGTATCTGCCTCATAATGTAATCTTTCACGTGTCATCCTATAAAATCCACCATCTCTTATATCGTTTAGCAGTCGCTCTCTTTCTTCTGCTAAAACATCCATGTCAAAGTTTTTGTTGATTTTGGGCAATCTTTGTGGAAATGACTTATCTGCTATATTTTTCAGCGAATCATCTTTAACCACATACTCGAAGCTTTTTATTTTGTGTGGGGTGTTTGCTGTAATGGAGTAGTAAACTGCGCTTCTCTTATTTTTTTTCTTAAAAATTGTTGTGTCTGATATATCTGCTTCATAGTAGCCTTTATTTCTCATATACTGGCTTAGCTCAGCAACAGATCTTTCAACCATATAGCTATCATATATGACGGGAGCCTCCCCTACTCTTCTCAGCCATACTTCTTTTTTAGTGTTATCTCTTTTTTCGTCTCTTTTTTTACTTGACATGTTATATAAGCCAAGGCCGAACTTCCAAAACCCTAAGATTTTTTTGTTTGGGGTTTGTTGAATGTATCGCTTTATCTCTTTTTCATTTATCTCTTTTTCATCAATATCAATCTTGACCTTGCTGAGCAGATAGCTATCATCTGGTACATACTTAATTGTAGTACATGATGTTATACCTAATATAAAAGGTATACCTAAATAAAAAAATATGCTTTTGAGAGCTTTAATCAAAACGCGTTACTAATAAGGTAATACAAATATAGTGAACGGTAATAATTTTAAATGGATTATTTTTGATAATATTCAAATATCACAGACTTATAATATTTAATCATGCTTTCTAAAAATAAAATTAAGCAGCTGCGCTCTTTGTCTATGAAGAAATACAGGACGAAAGAGCAGTTATTTATTGCGGAGGGGAAGAAGAGTGTTTTTGACCTGATTGATGAAAAATTTGATATTGCTGAAATATTATGTGTCAATAGTGTATTAGCTGATCTTGAAAAAAGAGGGGTGAGTATGCAGTTGGTACAATCCTGTGGCACTGACTGTATGGGTAAGGTATCTCAACTAAAGAGTGCTCCTGAAATTATTGCTGTTGTTAGGATTCCTTCTCACAAAGTTGATATGAATGAAATTAGACATGATTTATCTATTGCTCTTGATGGGGTACAGGATCCTGGTAATCTTGGGTCTATTGTTAGGAGTGCTGATTGGTTTGGAATTAAAAATATTGTGTGTTCCTGCGATACGGTTGACATATATAATCCTAAGTCTGTTCAGGCAACAATGGGCGCAATATCTCGTGTGAAAGTGCACTATATTTCCTTGCCTTATTTTTTAAAGCAAACACAAAAGCAGGACATTGTGGTTTATGGTACTTCTGTGAGAGGTGAGAGTATATACAAAGAGAGCTTGAGCAGTAACGGTGTTATTGTTTTTGGGAATGAGGGAAGAGGTGTAACTGATGATGTGAATAATCTTGTTACCAAGCAGATACATATTCCTTCTTATCCTCCTGGTAACTGTTCTTCTGAATCACTGAATGTTGCTATGTCTGCTTCGATTGTCTGCGCAGAATTTAGAAGAAGAGCTATTTTATACTCCTAAAAAGGAGTTGTTAGGCATGTTTACTCTATGTCAAAATAACTAATTAAGAGCTATGAATACAGCTCTTAATTAGTTATGTACTGATTTTTTACAAAATAGATACTTACATTACCATTAGTAAGCTACAAGTTTTGATAACCGTCATTTTGTTCCAATTTTTCGTTTGTGTTAAGTGCGCGTTGTGGAATGGGGAACAGCTCTGAATAACTACTTGTATTTACACTTTTATTCCACCATACTCCATTTGTAAAATTATCGAAGCGACGCAGGTCCATTCTACGTCTCCCCTCCCCAATGAACTCTCTTCCCCACTCATCCAGCATTTCATCTAAGTCGAGTGTTACTGTGCCTCCTAGATATTTTGCTGCATCCCAATATGTGGAGATAGTACCTGATTCTGTTGTTGCTACGTTGTAGCTGTGTGGAGGCTCCCTAAGGTCATCAATATCGCCGGCATCAAACTTGGCTTGCCGTGTGGCGGCTTCGTCTGCCCCTATCTGGGTAAAATATTTCTGTCTCACATCATCAAGTAGTTTTGCTGCGCCGGGGACATCACCGTCTCGTAGCTTGCATTCTGCCAGCATATAGTATATTTCTGCAAGGCGAATAACTGCGTAGTCTGAGTTCCAATTCCACCCTCCTTCTTCAAATACATCAGGATAAATAGGATATTTTTGTTGGCGAAACCCCGAATTTTCCTCTCCTTTTGAAACACCTTCTCCGGGATTGGGAAGGTCACTGGCTACAGAATGCAGTTCTGCTTGTGTTGCATTTTCAAGAAGGTATTTAAAGTTATGGGCATTAACTAGCTCAGTATATCTGGGGTCAGTGTCTGTCTTCCATTTGTTGGCAATTTCTGAAAAGCGTCCAATACGATCAACAAAATATACTGTATCTGTTTTTTCCCCAAGCTTCCACTCCTCTGTTGCAAAATCAAAAGCACCCCTGCCTTCATACTCTTCTCCGGGAATACTGGCTGTCCCTATCAAAAACATACCCTGTCTGTTACCATTGTCTTCACAGAAGTAAGGAACCCTTCTTTCATCGCCATCATAATATTTCTGATAAGGGGAACCATGCGGATATTTGTCTATAAAAAAAGCTCCATCAGTAGTTTGTGATGGCTGCAAGTGCACTCCGTTACACCCATTACCTTCTTCGGAACGAAAAAAGTATTTAGCCTGGTAATGATTGTTACATGGTAAAGTAGTACGCCTTAGCTGATTTTTTTCGCATGGGAAAGCCCATATTATGGCTGTTGATTTATAGTTATCATAACTAAACTGTAGCTGCCAGTCTTCATCCAGCGTGTAGCTACCATAGTTGCCATCAAGTATGTTCTGGCAATATGTGGCGCACTCACTAAATTTGTCCTGCCCAATCGTAGCGGTTGCGTTTAAGTACAATCTTGCTAGGCAGGCAGCGGCTGTTGCCTGGTCAATACGTCCGTAAAATTCATCTTTGATACCAGCCTGATGGTTTCCGAGATTATCTATGTTATCGACTATTGTCTTTTCAACAAAGTCAAATAGCTCTGTTCCTTTGCTAGATGGAGGGTGAAGGCTCTCATTCATATCATAAGTAACCACTGGCGCTTTTGCCCCGAATGCCTCAAGTATATACATGTGGAATATGGCAGCAAGAACAAGCATTTCAGACTGCATTGTTTCTATTTCAGCGACGGTAAGTCCAAAGTTGTCCGCTACTGGCTTAACTACATTTTCAAGATCTCTATATGTGTTATATGCGTAGCCCACTCCCTGGTACATTTTCACCCATGTATCATATATATCTTTATGAAGGTAGTTCCAGGTGTGTCCATGCAGTTGTATCCACCTAGCTTCATCATAGCCATGCCTGCCCTTTTGTGTCCACACAAAGTGGTCGGAGCTGAGTTCACTTATTCTCCACCATCCGCCATCTGTGTGTAATGACCCTGATGCATGTTCATATACTCTTGCCATAGATGCCGCTACATCGTTAATTGTGTTATAAAAGTTATCCGGAGATATTTTATTGAATAACTCTTCATTCAGGTTAGTACATCCTCCTAATATTAGGAGTAACACCACTGCTTTATATTTAACATGTTTTATCATTGTATTGTAATTTATAAAATTTAATGTTGGATTAAAATGATACTTGTACGCCCATAGTAATGGTTCTGGTAACCGGATAATAGTTTTTCTCTTCTACTCCCGGCTCCATACCATTTATTGGTGCTAATTCAGGGTCTATACCATCGTACTTTGTGAATGTAAACATGTTCCTACCACTCAGGTACACTCTCATGTCATTAATTATATCGGGGGTATTGAAAGTGTACCCAATAGAGATAGCATCTAGCTTAACCCAGTTTCCGCTTTGTAGGAAGTAGTCGGTGAGCTTCTTTGTGTCATTTACCTCGTCCAGTTGAACACCATTTCCGGGATAGTATGCTTTTCTTAGCAGGTTTATACCTTCAAAAGCTTTAAGTCCGTAATACATGTTTTTAAGGTTCATGATTTTATGACCAAAAGCGCCCCTAAAGTAGAGGTTCATGTCAAAGTTTTTATATTTAAATGTGTTGCTAAAACTTGCAGTAACCTTTGGCACACCTGATCCTGCATGGTATTTTTGCTCATTACCTGCCCCTTCTGCAGGTATCTTTTCGTTGGTAAAGTTTCCATTTTCATCCTTTTTGTAGATCAAAAACATACCATTTTCATCAATTCCTGCGTGCTTAAACATATAGAATGAGCCTATTGCACCCCCCTGCTCAAGAAGAATTATAGGTCCTGGGTTACCTGGGCCGGGAAGGTTTTTTAGGTAAACTTGCCCCTGCTTGTATACACCATCGGAGAATGAGACCAGCCAGTTTTTGTTGTACGCTACAACTCCATCCGCCATATACTCGAAGTCTCCTGTTTTTGCAACTAGTGCATTTAGCGATAGTTCTACTCCTCTATTCTTCATAGTTCCCACGTTTACCCATGTCTTTTCGTGAATATTGGGGGGTACAGCCACATCATACTGGCCAAGCAGTTCATCTGAGGTGCGGTTATAAAGCTCCAGACTGCCACCAAACCTGTTATGTAGCATAGAGAAGTCAATACCTATGTTAAAGTTAATTGATCGTTCCCACGCTAGGTTGGGGTTGTAGTTGTTGCCGGGGCCAAACCCCTTAATCCACCCTCCAAACATATAGTACTGGCCTGCTCCGGAGTAGAGCCTTTGCGCGTTATAAGGATCGAACCCCTGATTACCTGTTACACCGTAGTCTGCGCGGAGCTTCAGGTCGTCAAATAGTGTTTGTGAGCTCATAAAATCTTCACCTGAAACTCTCCATCCCGCAGATAAACCGGGAAACCATCCCCATTTGTTATTTGCACCAAACTTACTTGATCCTTCATGTCGTAAGCTGCCGGTAAAAAAATATTTATCCTTATAAGATGTAGCTACTCGACCAAAAAATGCGATGATTTTGTGTGATTTTTTATCTGAGCTCATCTCTGCCCGCCCCTCTTTTAGGTAGCTTCCCTGCTCAAGGTCATTATAAGTCAGCACATCGGATGGAAAGTCATAGTTTTTTGCTTTAAATTCTGAGAAAACATGATACTGATAAGAGTATCCTCCCATAGCTTTTAGTGTAAAACCTTGTCTGTCGTAGATATAGTTTACCAACCAGTCTAGTACCCTGTCATCCCATGTTGAGTATTTTTTTTCTGCGGCTCCCCTTCTGCTATTGTTTTGTGAGTCGGTTGATGTACTTGGGGAAAAAAAGTAGTACAGCTCGTCGTTTGATTCTGTTGCATACATTAAGGAGCTGCTTAGGTTGCTTGTAATATTTAGTTTCACTTTTCCACTTCCCATAAAATATTTTTTCTCTGCACCCCTCTCCTCAAGCTCCAGCTTCTCAACAGGATTCCAAGTATTGTGTGCTGATATATAGTAGTATCTGCTATCATTGTCTGGATCCATAACAGGGAGGGTTGGGTTTAGCTGCATAGCCTGATTCCATGCTCCATGGTCGGTGCGCTCCTCTTTTACAAATCTTGGTGCCAGGCTCAGGTCAAATTCAAGAAGTTTGTTAAGTGCTTTATGGCTTATGTTGACACGTGCTCCATACTCTTCTCTTCCTGATGCGATATCTATTCCTTCAAAGTTTCTATACTGAATGGAAGCACGGTAGTGTGTGTTTTCGCTTCCGCTACTTAAGGCTATGGAGTGGTTGTGTGAAAATGGGAAAGAGCGAAGCAGTTCCTTATTCCAGTCTGTCCTGTATCCTTCATCTCTGGATATACCAAGTTCAAGAAATTCATCCACAGAGAGCAGTTCAGGCTGGTTTTTCACCATATCTGTACTAATATAGCCGTTGTATTCTACCAGTGTATGACCTGTTACGGCACCCTTTTTTGTAGTGATAATGATTACTCCATTAGCGGCACGTGTTCCGTAGATTGCTGCTGCTGCCCCTCCTTTTAGAATGTCTATTGACTCGATATCGTTATCATCTATATTTTTCAAATCGCCGCCTGGTATGCCGTCAACAATGACGAGAGGTCCTGTGTCTGCTGTGCGTGATCCCGCTCCACGAATCTGTATGCTCTCACTTGCATTAGGATCAGAAGCAGCGGTACTTTGCACCGATACTCCGGCAACTTTACCCTGAATCTGCATCGCGGGATTGGTGGTTGCTGTATTGAGGAAATCTTTGCTGCTAACGTGTGTAACAGATGTAGTTAGCTCTTTTTTATCCATTGTTCCGTATCCGATAGCAACAACCTCGTCTAACCCGACTACATCATATTCCATTGAAACATTTATATTGCTGCGTCCATCGATTTGTACCTCTTTAGATCGCATACCAATAAACGAGAATACCAATGTGCCGGAGCCTTCCACCTCTAAGCTGTAGTTCCCGTCTATGTCAGATACAATGCCAGTAGTGGTGCCTTTCACCATAACCGTTGCCCCTGGAATGGGTATTCCCTCTTGGTCTGTTATTTTACCTGAAACTCTTCCCTGTTGCTCACTTTCAATAGTACCGTCATCAATGGGTGTTACTCCTGCTTCAGCACTTCTGGCCTGTAGTCCCCATATAAAAATGAGGGGGAGTATGACTTGGAGTTTAACGTTAGATTTACAGAGGTGTATCATTATTAGATACGCCTCATGATTTTTTTTTTTCATAGACTTTTATTTTTTTATGTATTAATTAATTTGCTTAAACTTTTTAGAATGAGGAGTGTTGTAACACTCGTCCTGGCTACACATTACTGGTTATTTATTCTTCATAGGCGGTTGATTTTTGATTGTTAAACTTCTAAATACTTCATGTCATGTTTTATCGTTTTTATATACTTTTCTTTTTTTAATATTTTATCAACTTTACCTACTGAAGGTGTTTTTGATCTGTTTGGCTATATGATTATAATCAAAAAAGTAGTGCAGGTTCAATGATTGTGAAATCATCTGTTTGTTCGTGTGCTATATAGTTGTATCCATTACTGAAAAGTTTCATTGCTGAAAATACAATAAATAATAGAGTTCGTTAAAGTTTGTTAAGATATTTTCGTTCGGGTTGATAGCTTTTTGAATAAGTATACTACCTTAAAAGCAGCCGGGCATGTAGGTTAAACCGTATATTTGGTTAGCTTATACTTAGTAGCCTCAGTTGTATCGAGGAGTGTTTGCATTGGAGTTTTACCGTAACAGTATTTTCTAGTATGCGTACGTTCATCATTATAATAAATGTTTTTAAGGTAAAAAAGAGCCTTCCTTATAAAGAGAGGCTCTTTTTTTACTTTTAAGCGAACTCAAAAGGTTTATCAGTTTTTAGTAACCGTCATTTTGCTCCAGGTTATCATTTGTATTAAGTGCTCGTTGCGGAATAGGGAATAATTCAGCTTTGACATCCGTTTCTACATTTTTATTCCACCACTTCCCTTTTGTAAACTTATTGAAGCGGCGCAAGTCCATTCTGCGTCTTCCTTCTCCAATAAACTCTCTGCCCCATTCATCCAGCATCTCATCTAAGTCAAGTGTTATGGTACCTCCATCATATTTTGCTGCATTCCAGTATGTACTGATATCGCCAGTTTCTGTAGTTGCCGCTGAGTAACTGTGTGGAGGCTCCCTAAGGTCGTCAATATCGCCAGCATCAAACTTGGCTTGCCGTGTGGCAGCTTCATCTGCCCCTATCTGGGTAAAATACTCCTGTCTCACATCATCAAGCAGTTTTGCTGCACCGGGGGTGTCACCATCTCGTAGCTTGCATTCTGCTAGCATATAGTAGATCTCGGCCAGCCTTACTACTGCGAGGTCTGAGTACCAGTTTCCCTCTCCTTCTTCAAAGGCATCGGGGTTTACGGGGTATTTATTCAGTCGGAAGCCTGTGTTTTCCTCTCCTTTAGTGATACCTATACCGGGGTTTGAAAAATCACTGGAAACTGAAGCTAATTCTCCCTGTTCTGCATTTTCAAGGAGATACTTAAAGTTATGAGCATTAAGCAACTCATCATATCTGGCATCACTTTCCTCTCTCCATTTGTTGGCGACCTCAGAAAAGCGTCCAACGCGATCAACAAAGTACAGTGTGTCTTTACCGGTTTGAAGTTTCCACTCCTCTGTGGCATCAGCAAAAGCTGGCATGCCACTATATTCGGCTTCCGGCACGTTCATTGTTCCTATAAGAAAAATTCCCTGTCTTTGGCCGTTGTCACGGATATACATAGGTACCCTTCTTTCATCGCCATCATAATATTTTTGGTAAGGGGACCCTTGGTCATATTTATCCATAAAAAATTGCCCATCAGCAGTTTGTGATGGCTGTAGATGTGATCCGTTACTTCCACCACCCCTGTCAGAGCGAAAAAAGCGCTTTGTCTGATAGTGATTAACATCAGTTGGAGTGGTAAGCCCGCTAAGCTGGCTTTTTTCGCATGGGAATGCCCATATTATGGCTGTTGATTTATGGTTATTGTGACTAAATTGCAGCTGCCAGTCTTTATCTAAAGAGTAGTTACCATACTCACCATCAAGTATTTTCTGGCAATACGTGGCACATTCGCTGAATTTGTCCTGTCCGATTGTAACACTGGCATTTAGATATAGCCTTGCCAGGAAAGCGGCAGCAGTTGCTTGGTCAATACGTCCATAAAATTCATCCTTTGTGCCGGCATTATGATTCCCGAGCTTACCTATATTATCAATAAAAGTATTCTCAATAAAGTCAAACAATTCTGTGCCTTTGCCGGCATTCGGGCGTGTGCTATTTGGCATATCATGAGTAAACACAGGTGCTTTGGGGCCAAATGCTTCAAGTATATACATGTGGAACATGGCAGCAAGAACCAGCATTTCAGACTGCATTCTCTCGATATCAGCAACTGTAAACCCAAACTTACCGGCATTGGGTTTAATTACGTATTCGAGATCATTATAATTACTGTATGCATAGCCTACTCCCTGATACATACCTCTCCATACAGTATAGAACTGGTTTAGCATAAAGTCCCATGAGTGTCCATGTAGTGCGACAAAAACTCCGCCATTGTACCAATGCACACCTTTTTGTGTTATTGCCATAGCATCACTGCTGAGCTCTGATGTGTTCCACCATGAGCTATTTAGTTTTAGTGCCCATGATGTATGCTGATAGGTTCTGGCTGTTGCGGCGAAAACGTCATCAATGGAGTTATAAAAGTTTTCCGGAGCTATTTTATTGAATAGCTCTTCATCCAAGTTTATACACCCTGTCAATACGAGGAGTAGTGCAATTATTTTATATTTTCTCATTTGTATTTAATTTAAAATTTTAAAACAACTTAGAATGATACCTGGACCCCCAGTGTAATAGTTCTGGTAACAGGGTAATATTTTCTTTCCTCTTGTCCAGCTTCAAGCCCGTTCACCTTTGCCAGTTCAGGATCTATGCCATCATATTTAGTGAATGTAAACATGTTTCTTCCGCTTAGATATACTCTAAGACTGTTTATTACATCAGGGGTATTGAAAGTGTACCCCAGGTTTATAACATCTAGTTTTACCCAGTTACCGCTTTGTAAGAAATAATCGGTAACTTTTTTAGCGTCTGATACTTCATGCAGTTGTATTCCATCTCCAGGGAAGTAAGCTTTTCTCAGTAGATTGGAGCCCTCAAGGGCTTTAAGTCCGTAGTACATGTTTTTCTGATTCAGAATTTTGTGTCCGAAAGCGCCTCTAAAATAGAGTCCCATGTCAAAATTCTTATATTTAAATGTGTTGCTAAGGCTGGCTGTGACTTTTGGTACACCTGAGCCTGCATGGTACTTATGTTGCTCGTTGCTTCCCTCTATTCGTATTTTATTATCAGTAAAGTTTCCATTTTCGTCTTTTGTGTAAATTAGGAACATTCCTTCTTCGTCGATACCTGCATGCTTGAGCATATAGAAAGAGCTTATTTCTCCTCCCTCTTCAAGCAGGTATACCGGCCCTGGTGATCCTGGTGCTGGTAAATGCCCCAGAAACACCTGCCCCGACTCATAAATATCATCGGAGAATGATACCAGCCAGTTCTTATTATATGCCACAACGCCATTTATCATATATTCAAAGTCATCTGTTTTTGCAGCCAAAGCGTTTATTGATAGCTCTATTCCCCGGTTTTTTATGGTTCCCACATTTACCCATGTTTTTTCATGGATATTTGGAGGAACAGCTACATCATATTCGCCAAGTAGCCCTTTTGATGTTCTTTCGTAAAGGTCAATGCTACCGCCTAGCCAGTTGTCTAACATTAAAAAATCAACTCCTATGTTAAAGTTAATTGCTCGTTCCCATGCCAGGTCGGGGTTGTAGTTATTACCGGGACCAAACCCTTTAATCCAGCCTCCATTCATATAGTACTGTCCTGCTCCGGAGTAGAGTTTTTGTGCGGTGTAGGGATCAAATCCTGAATTACCTGTTACGCCGTAGTCCGCGCGAAGTTTCAAGTCATCAAATAGCGATTGGGAACTCATAAAACTTTCATCTGAGACTCTCCATCCCACAGATAATCCCGGAAACCATCCCCACTTATTGTTTTCACCAAACTTACTTGAGCCTTCGCGTCTCAGACTTCCGGTAAGGAAGTATTTGCCGAGGTAAGATGCTGCAGCACGCCCAAAGAATCCGATAGTCTTGTGTGATTTTTTATCTGAGCTCATCTCTGCCCGCCCCTCTTTTAGGTAGCTTCCCTGCCCAAGGTCATTAGGTCAGTGCATCGGAGGGAAAGTCAAAGTTTTTTGCCTTGAGGTCAGAGTAAAGGTGGTATTGATATGAGTACCCACCCATTGCTTTTAGTGTAATATTATTTCTGTCATATATATAGTTTATCAGGAAGTCCAGTATTTTGTCATCCCATGTCTCATATCTCCTTTCTGCCTCTCCTCTCCTTGAGCTGTTTTTGGAACGGGTAGAGGTGCTGGGTGAGAAAAAATAACCGTCTTTATCGTTGGATTTTACTGCGTACATTAGAGAGGTGTTCAGGTTGCTTGTAATATTTAACTTCACTGTTCCGCTTCCCGTAAAGTATTTCCTTTTTGCTCCCTTCTCCTCTATAGATAGTCGTTCAACAGGATTCCATGTATCATGCGCAACTATGTAGTTGTACTCTGATGGATTTTCAGGATCCATAACCGGAAGCGTCGGGTTTAGCTTGATCGCTTGAGAGAATGCTCCTGTGTCTGTGTGTTTTTCACTTACAAATCTTGGTACTAAGTTCAGGTCAAATTCAAGAAGCTTGTCAAGCGCACTATGGGTTATATTGATACGCGCTCCATATTCCTCTCTTCCCGATGCAATATCTATTCCTTCAAAGTTTCTGTACTGAACAGAGGCCCGGTAAGTGGTTTTTGAGTCACCACTGCTAAGAGCAATAGAGTGGCTGTGAGATAAGGGGAAAGAGCGTATCAGTTCATCAAACCAATCTGTTCGGGCTCCTTCATCCCTGCTTATGCCAAGTTCAAGAAATTCATCCACAGATAACAGCTCAAGCTTATTTTTCACAAAGTCTGTAGACATGTAACCATTGTACTCTACCAGTGTACGGCCTGTTACAGTACCTTTTTTTGTGGTGATAATGATTACTCCGTTGGTAGCGCGTGTTCCATATATGGCTGCTGCTGCCCCTCCTTTTAGAATATCTATTGATTTGATATCGTTATCATCTACATTTTTTAAGTCACCACCTGGTATACCGTCAATGACTATCAAGGGGCTGTTGCCTGCTGAACGTGATCCTGCTCCGCGTATCTGGATGCTCTCACTTGCGTTAGGATCGGAAGGGGATGTGTTTTGTATTGATACTCCGGCAACCTTACCTTGTATCTGCATAAGAGGGCTGGTGGTTGCATTACTGAGGAAATCTGAACTACTTATATGTGTAACAGATGTGGTTAGCTCTTTTTTATCCATTGTTCCGTACCCAACAGCAACAACCTCGTCTAATCCGACTACATCATACCCCATTGAAATATCTATATGGCTTCGTCCGTCAATTTGTACCTCTACTGATCGCATACCAATAAATGAAAATACTAATGTGCCTGAGCCTTCCACCTCTAAACTGTAGTTTCCATCTATGTCGGATACAATGCCAGTAGTGGTGCCTTTCACCATAACTGTTGCGCCGGGAATGGGTACTCCCTCCTGGTCTGTTATTTTACCTGAAACTCTCTCTTGTTGCTCACTTGCAATAACGCTGTTCTCAGTAGCTGACTCGGTTATTACAGAGCCTTTTGCCTGCGGTAAGCCTGCTAAAAGTATAGAAAGTGTTATTTGAGCAGTAATGATAGTTTTATAGAGGGGCATTACAGTGCAATGCGGCTCTATCTGTTTTTTTTTCATGTAGTAATTTATTTAATTAATAATTTGCGTAATTTTTTAATCCTGTTTATGCTTTATTGGTTATTTATTCTTCATAGGCAGTTGCTTTTTAAAGTTATTAAAGCTTGTAAATGATTTATAATTAGGAGTATATGTTTCTGTAAAGTTTTGCGGTATATGTTTTTGCTTTCTGCCTTTGGGCGAAGTGTTGTTGTTCCGCGAGACCGGGCAAAGCAGTATTGTGGAGGAGCTAATAACTCCTTGATGCAGTTTTTTGTGTAGAGGAAAAAAGTATTTTTAACCCTTTTTGAGACTAAATACGCGGGTGTGTGGGTTAAGTGTGTGGTAATAAAATGTTTTACAGTTTCAATTTTTATACTTATTTTTTTTGATATTTTATCAACGATATCCACTGAGGCTAGGTTAGTTTGTTTTATTATTTTAATGTAATAAAGAAATAGAGTCAATTCGATGTGAAAGAGTTATTAGTTTATTGTAAAACTATTTGTATATCAATATACTAAACAACTGAATGTTTTTTGTTACTGAAAAATTTCACTATTAAAGGTACAATAACTTACACAACTAGTTAATTTTTGTTAAAATATTTTCCTCCGAATTGATAGCTTTTTGATTAAATGTGCTGTTACTGAAAATAGCAGGTATGTGGATTGAGCCTTTTGCAGGGTAAAAGTTTGGTTCATGCTGAAAAATGGTCTGGGGAAGAGCTATTTTAGTAATGTTTATGTAGTATAAAAACAGGTTTTTGGAATCAGCTTTAGAATCAAGGTAATAGGTTTTGGCTTTTCGTTATGAGGTTAAAGTTTTATATGCATGTTAGAAGATCATATTAGGGGAGAAATAAGTGAGAAACTGGGCTTTGATCCAACCCCAGGCCAGGTTGAGGTAATTAAGAAATTGGCAAAGTTTATTGTTCATCCCGATGCATGTTTTGTGTTTTTGCTTAAGGGCTATGCCGGTACAGGCAAGACATCTGTGATAAGCTCTCTGGTACAGGTTCTGAGAAGATATAAGATACGAACTGTCCTGCTTGCCCCTACTGGGAGAGCAGCAAAGGTGCTTTCAAGGTATGCTGGCAAAGCAGCTTTTACAATACATAAAAGAATATACAGGCAAAAGGCTGTTCTGGATGGAGTGGGTAAGTTTATATTAGACAAGAATTTTTATAAAGATACAATCTTTGTAGTTGATGAGGCCTCAATGGTTTCTAATGAGCATACAGGGGAGTCTGCCTTTGGCATGGGAAGGCTTCTTGATGATCTTATTGAGTATGTGTATAGTGGCCGCAATTGCCGGTTGGTTTTTGTTGGGGATTTAGCACAGCTTCCTCCGGTCGGATTGGAAGTTAGTCCTGCTTTGGATGAAAATAAACTTAGTGGCTACAACCTTGAGGTTATCACGGGAACGCTTAGTGATGTTGTGAGGCAGAGTGAGAAATCGGGAATACTTTTTAATGCGACTGAAGTACGCAAAGTGATTGCCAATGATGGTATGAGCTATGGAGAGGGGTGGCCGGTGAGAATAACCTGCTTTAGCGATGTTGAGCGTGTTAGCGGAGAGGAGTTGGTGGAGAAAGTATCGGACAGCTATAGTAGTGTGGGTGAGAGCGAAACAATAATTGTTACGCGTTCTAACAAAAGAGCCAATATGTTTAATGAAGGGATACGCAGAATGGTATTGTACAGGGAGGATGAGATTTGTATTGGAGATATGCTTATGGTAGTGAGAAACAACTATTTTTGGTTGGGTGAGGAAGAGGGGGCCGGGGCTGGTTTTATCGCAAATGGAGATACTGCAGAGATTGTACGGATAAGACGGTATGAGGAGATGTACGGTTTCAGATTTGCTGATTTAACCCTCCGTTTTATTGATTATAAAGATATGGAAGTTGATTGTAAAATATTTCTTGATACTCTAATGCTTGATACCCCCTCTTTTAACAGCGACTACAATAGAAGGCTTTTTGGTGCTGTCTCCGAAGATTATGCTAACATTAAGAGTAGGAGAAAGATGTGGGAAGAGGTAAGGAAGAATGAGTATTTTAATGCGTTGCAGGTTAAGTTTGCCTATGCTGTCACTTGCCATAAATCTCAAGGGGGGCAGTGGAAACATGTATTTATAGATCATGGATATGTTGTAGAGGGGATGCTTGATAAAAACTACTTACGCTGGATGTATACAGCTTTTACCCGTCCTACTGAGAAGCTATTTTTGGTTAATTTTAATAGTTCATTTTTTGTGGAAAGAGGAGGGTAGCCCAGGTCAATTATATTGTATTCTTAAGATTGGAATAAATTAATAAGTTTGTTTTGTAATGCCTATCAAACATTGTTTCATACAAGTGTGTAAATAAAAAAACCCCCTCAGGTTTTTAATTTAGAGTTGAACCCCTTTTTTTCAAATTTTGTAAGCTTCCCAAAAAAATAGGACCATTCAAAAATAGAGTCTTAAAAATAAGATTTTCTCACATAAGCTCCATTGATGTTTTGTAAAAGTTCTTTTTTTCTTTAAGCACTATCTCATAAACTGTGTAAATAGAAAATGCCGAGGGTTGCAACCCTCGGCATTTTTTTGTTTAATTTTAAAACTTTAGACAGTAATGAAAAAAGAAGATTTATTAAATGATGATTTCCTTGAACAGTTTAATTCAGGGGAAGAGCTCAATGGTTTTTTACAAGAGCTCCAAAAACGAGGCATTGAAAAGATGCTTGAAGGAGAACTCGATGGTCATTTAGGCTATGATAAGAATCAAAAATCGGATAATCAGAATGCCCGCAATGGCTATTCAGAGAAGAGAGTCCGAACCACTCTGGGAGAATCCAACATTCAGGTTCCCCGAGACCGTGATGCTTCGTTTAATCCGATGATTGTACCCAAAGGAGGGAACATGGTCGATGGCTTAGAGAATATCATTGTTTCGTTTTATGCTAAAGGAATGAGTAATAGCGATATTGAAGAGCAAATTCGGGAGCTATACGGTTTTGAAGTTTCTACATCCACCATATCAAGGATTACCGATTCAGTCACCAACGACATTGTAGCGTGGCAGAACCGACCTCTGGAAACTGTATACCTAATTGTTTGGATGGATGGCATTGTATTTAAAGTGCGGGAGAACTCTAAGGTCGTCAACAAAACCGTTTACATTGCCGTAGGACTTCGCAGAGATGGGAAAAAAGAGGTTCTTGGCTTATGGTTGGGCAAGAGTGAGTCCGCTGCCTTTTGGATGAACGTACTTACCGATATGAAAGCCCGTGGAGTTAACGATATTCTGATTACGGCAACAGATAACTTGAATGGCTTTACAGATACTATCCGAACTGTTTTCCCTGAATCTAAAACACAAATATGTGTTGTTCATCAAATCCGTAACGCAAGCAGATACGTGGTTTGGAAAGATAAAAAGGCATTTACAAAAGATATGAAGCAAATCTATAATGCCCCTACAAAAGAGGCTGCAAAAGCAGCTTTAGAAGATTTTGCATCAGCTTGGGAGGATAAATACTCTTACGCAATTAAAAGCTGGCGAGACAACTGGGAAGACCTAACAGTATTCTTTGAGTTTCCGCTGGAAATCAGAAAGATAATTTATACAACCAACCTGATTGAGAATCTCAACGGAAAAATCAGAAAATACACAAAAAACAAACTTTCATTCCCGTCAGACCAGGCTGTAATGAAATCTGTATTTTTGGCAACCAGAGAAGCAACTAAAAAATGGTCAATGCCAATCAGAAACTGGGGCATTGTCTTGAATCAGTTCTTAGTTATATTTGAAAAAAGGGTCCAGCTATAAACAGCCAAACCCTCGGTGTTTTTTTAGTTTACACACTTTGTGAAACAGTGTCTTTCTTTACTCATAATAAGATTAAAAAGTTCATTGTTTACTCTATCCAAGCTTTTCAGCTCTTGCTGTTTTTTATAACACTACATTCTAGTTATAATATTAGGTCTTTTTCTAGCTATTGTCTTTGCAACTCATCCTGATTACTTTTCTCATTGCCTTTTACTGAAAAACTTTTACCCCAATCAAAATTGTACTTAAATGATATACCTACCCTACGGGTGTCTCTTTCAGCATAAATATAATTATACTGTCCCAGATAATCTTCAGAATGTTCCCATCTACCACCTCTGTATAAAATGTCATTTGCAAATATTCTTAGATTGGCTTTGTTCTTCCAAAAGCTCTTTTGAATAGAGAGGTTTAAAAAAAACATAGAAGTCTCCATAGTCGTATATGTATATGTTACATCTTTTGACCTAAAAGCTATATTCATTTCAAATCTAAAATCTTTGGGTAAGAGAAAATAATGATTGGAAGAAATAAAGACAACGGGGAATTGGACTGCATAATCTATTTTTTCTTCTTCAAAAAGATTGTAACTAAACGACACATAATTGTCTGTCGTCCACCATTTATAAATTTTAAAGGGAGTAAAAATATCGAAAGTTAAAAATTGTGATTTGGCTAAATTGTTAAAAGTCCTTGTAGCAATATCTGTTTCAGGGTCTCTATAGTAAAATTCTCCTATTATATCATCTCTATGTGTATATTTGAAGGTAAAATAATGTTTGCCTTTGAGTGCATAGTTTAGTTCTATATTTTGAGAATAAGAGGGAATAATATTAGGATTCCCCTTTCCTATAGTGTATTCACCATAAAAATATTCAAAGGGATTCATCCACTCGTAAGATGGTCTCCGTATTCTTCTGTTGTAGTTAATGATAATCTTGTCTTCTTCAAAAATGGGATGTGAGAAAAATACCGTAGGAAATAACTCTGTGTAGGTATTACTGGTAGTAGAATCTAAGGTATGAGAATAGGTGTCAAACTGGGTATGCTCTACACGAAGCCCAAATGAATACTCCAACTTCTTCCATTTAGACTCGAAAGTTGCATAGCCTGCATAAATATTTTCAGTATAGCTAAACTTATCTGTTCTTCCAGTATCAACTACCCACTCATCGCCCTCCAAGAAAAAGAACCTATTGTTTGTAATAGAGACTACATCGCTAAACTTCAAACCTGTTTCCAATTTTGTGTTATTGTTGAAGGGATGAATGTAGTCTACACGAACTGTATAAATATCTAATTCATTACTATTAGTACTTTGCCTATTAATAGAATACACTATATCATATAGATTGTCACCACTGTAATAGTCACTATTGTAGTCATCTTCTATTTCTTGAGAGTAGGTATAATAATCTGTAATCAATTTAAACTTCCTACCCTTGTCATCTATATCCCATATGTAATTGAAATTAACCCCTAAATTGTTTGAAGCGTTTACTTTGGGGAAATCTCCTAGAATAAGGGTATCTAAAACCTCACCCGTATAAATTTCTGTGTTGGTATAAGCCTTTTTGGTATCACTCCTTGAGGTATTGCCATCTACTTCTAACCCTATGTTGTGTCTATTCCCAATAATATAATCCAAACCGCCTCTTACAGTATGAGAATTATTATAAAGATAGTGTTTGATATAATCAAAAAAAGTAGTTTCACTATTTTCCTGTGTATAGAGCATCTCATAGTATTCATAAGGCTCAGTGTAATGATAAGCATAATTTGCATATAGGGTGAGATTGTTCTTGTTGTAGTTCAAGCCTATATTACCATCAGCAGCAGGAGCTATACCCTTGCTGTATCCTGCATTCACATAACCATTAGTGCCTCTTTTAGCTCCTTTCTTTAAGTTGATTACTATAATACCTCCTGAGCCTTCTGCATCCATATCTGCCTTGGGGCTAGGTAGTACCTCTATGCTTTCTATATCTTCACTATTGAGACTTAGCAAGTAACTTTGTAATTGTTTACCACTCAATCGCAGTTGCCTATCATTCACAAATACTGTAACATCCTGTCTGTTGAGTAATATGTTACCATCTAAATCTACTGTTACGCCAGGTGCAAATTTCAGTAAATCTAAAGTCGTCCTACCACCTACATAAGTACCACTTAAAGAAACTACATATCTATCTATCTTACGCTCTACTGTAGGTTTTAATGCCTTTACTACTACTTCTTCTATGGCTGTAGATTGTTGTTGTAACCTAATATTATCTAACTGGGCATCTGATTTTATAGTAATATTACTTACGTGTTGTTCATACCCCAAATAATAGGCATAAAACAAATACTCACCTGCTGGAATATCCTCAAAAAGGAACTCTCCGTTGTCCCCCGAAATCCCTCCTTTGAAAAAAACACTATCAAGGGTTAGTATTTGCAGATTGGCATAGGGCAAAACATTGCTATTACCATCTAATATTGTGCCTTCTACCTTAAAGTTTTGGGATTGAACGGTCTCTACAACTAAAATAAAAATAATAAATAATTGATAACATCTCATAATTTTTGTTCATTTAGTTGTTTATTTTTTTGCATCCCAAAAAACATATTTCCAATCAGGATGTTTTTTCTGCCAAGATTTTCCTAATAATTTACAAAACTCAGGCAGAGGCTCTTCCTTGCCTTCCCATACTTGATGAATAATTCTCGGTATTCTTAATGACATAGGTTTTAAAAATTCAAATTAAAGTTTAAAATTTATTACTTCTATTTTTTTATTCATTTACTTGGGGAATCCATTTACGTTCTTTTATATATTTCTTGGGGTATATATGTGCATTGTTGAAATATATCTTCTGCAAACTCACGATTGTATGAATAATCGATTTCTAAATGTTGAGCTACTAAGTTGGCGTTTTCTATATTTTTGCCTAAAGAGTCCCATATATATACATCGCTATCTATATGTAAAAAAGGCTCTTTTTGAATATTGTAAGTATATACTTTGCCAATTGCCCATAGCGAAGAGTGGTAATGATTAAGTTTATCTAGCTCTATTTTTACAGATGAGTAAGGTAGTTGAATTTTATTACAAAGTATTTCATATTCTAATTTATCAGTGACTAACTCTATTTGAGGATAAAATTCTTTGAATTTCAGGCAGCTCAATGCCCAGCTCATATAATAATAAGCTCTATGTGGCCAGCCTCCTACGGATTGTTGCGTTTCTTTTTTCTCATAAATAGGTTTTGACCAAAAACTGTGGAGTATTTTCATAGTTTTAAGTTAGTCAAGGTTAGATTTAAAAATCAGGTAATAAATGTAAGTAGTATTTTTTTAAGTGCAAACAAAATAATTAGCTTTTAGGTTTAAAAACTTTCTTCTGGTCGGATACTTTTTCTTCAACTGGTTTAGTTTATCTATGACTTCTGTATTTATCATGCACATGCTGGTTCTGGGGTAATACCACATAGAAGCGTTGCAAATCAACAATACGGCAAGCTTATACAAGGAGTACACATTAATGGAACTGAGCGTTTTGGCGTTTTACAAAAAGGCGTCTTGCAAAACTTAATGATACTAAAAAGTACTTTCATTTACATTTAAAGGAATGTGAATGGAGGTGGGGAAAAACAAAAAACAGATAGAGAATGAGTTATGGAAATTGTTACTGAAATATTGATAATTCTACGAATGTTTCCCAACACCTAAGAGACTTATCATAATTATTATTAGGACTTTTTAATGGAATTTTTTAGACTTGAGTCTGGTGTATTATTGCTTGTATATTTTTTTCATTTTGGTTGGTTAGTAAAATAGTGGGCTTAACAGTTTATTTTTTTACTAACTTTATCAGGTATTGGTTCTTTATTTTAAAAGAGATGCCTTCGAAGAAAAAACATGCTATTATTATTGTTAATCCTTGCTCCGGGAGCAGGCGGGGGAAGCAGGTTGCAAATAAGGTAGTGAGGGAGCTATCATCGCACTACGATATAGAGACCTATATAACACAAGAGTCTCATAAAACATCGGATTATGTAAAAAACCGATTAAGCGATGTCGATGGGGTGTTTGTTGTTGGAGGGGATGGTACTATAAATGATGTTTTGCAAAGCATAGCCGGTTCTCATGTTCCTATGGGAGTTTTCCCTTCCGGATCGGGAAATGCTGCGGCATTTGAAATGGGTATCCGCACTGTCCATACTGGAATAAGGAATATCCTCAGCCAAAAGGTGAGAAGTATAGATTGTGGCAAGCTAAATGGCAGATACTTTATCAATGTAGCAGGTATTGGTTTTGACAGTAGTGTTGCAAGCGATTTTCAAACCCGAAAATATAGGGGTCTTATAGGTTATTTACTGGCAAGCTGGAAGCAGATACCAAGCTATCGTCCCGTAAGTCTTACATTTAACACTAAGGGTAAGGTGTGGAAGGAGAAGGTATTTATGGCGAGTATAGCTAATGTGAGACAGATAGGGAATGATGCTTTAATAGCACCTATGGCCAGACCTAATGATGGTGTGTTAGATTTATGTATTCTAAGGCCTTTCCCTCATTTTCTTTTACCAGACATGGGGCTTAAACTATTTCTGGGAAAATTGGAAGCAAGTTCGTACTACAGCCATAACCGTTTTAAGAAGCTTAGAGTTGAAGGTAACTTCAAGCATGTGCATCTTGATGGTGAGTTGGTTAGTGCAAATGGAGTAATAGAGGTTTCAGTTGTTCCCGATAGTGTAAAAATATTTGGAGCATAATTTTTTTCACTCTTTTCTCTAAGCCAAGATCTTCGTATTGGCAAAGGTTTCGATGCTTATAGCAAAATATAGGATTCATTGCTTTTGCAGTGATACTTCCGGGAAAAATGCATAGGCAGAAAAGGCAAACACCGAAATGTGTTGAAAAAATTAGTGTTCAAAGATATCCTTTGAACACTAATGAGGATGTTGCTATTTTAATCCAATTAATTCTATAGCACTATTTTAGGGGGTGGGCATTTTTTGGTACTTCTAAATGTTCTCCCCCAAAAGCTAACTACATTTTTCGCACTCTACAAGGTGTGGGCTTTTCTGTTTTTCAATATTTGCCTGCGATGCAGCCAGTCGCGCTATGGGGACTCTGTATGGAGAGCAGCTCACATAGTCAAGCTCTATCTTGTCGAAAAATTTTACAGATGTCGGTTCTCCTCCATGCTCACCACATATACCAACTTTTAACCGCTTGTTTGCTTCTCTTCCTTTTTCCGTAGCCATTTTCACAAGCAGCCCTACTCCGTTTTGATCCAGTACCTGGAATGGGTCATCCTGTAAAATACCTTTATCCAGATAGACAGGGAGGAACTTCCCGGCATCGTCTCTGGAGTAGCCCAGTGCCATCTGGGTAAGATCGTTGGTGCCGAAGGAGAAGAATTCTGCAGCTTTGGCAATGCTTTCTGCCCTAAGTGCAGCACGAGGTACCTCTATCATTGTACCTACTTTATAATTAACGGAGGAGCCTTTCTCTTCAAAAACCTTTTTGGCAGTTTTATGTATTATATCTGCCTGCAATTCCAGTTCCTTAACGGTACCTATAAGCGGAACCATAATCTCGGGCTTTACATTAATGCCCTTTATTTTAAGATTTACTGCCGCTTCAATAATAGCGCGTGCCTGCATTTCTGTTATCTCGGGATATGTGTTGCCAAGGCGACATCCACGATGTCCAAGCATTGGGTTAAACTCTTCCAAGTCGGCTACTTTAGTACGTACAACCTCTATAGACACCCCCATCTCTTCAGCCAGTTCTTTCTGGGTTGCCTGCTGATGAGGGACAAATTCATGGAGTGGAGGGTCGAGTAGCCTGATTGTAACCCCAAATCCTTCCATAGCCTCAAATATACCCTCAAAGTCATTACGCTGATATGGTAGCAGTTTAGCAAGAGCTTTCTTGCGTCCTTCAGAGTCTGCTGAAAGAATCATCTCTCTCATTGCCTTAATTCTGTCTCCTTCAAAAAACATATGCTCTGTACGACAGAGCCCAATACCTTGTGCTCCAAAATCTTTGGCAATTTTAGCATCAGCAGGGGTGTCGGCATTTGTTCTGACATGCATTCTGGCATATTTATCAGACATCTCCATTATAGCTCGAAAATCCCCGCTCAGATCAGGTTTTTGCGTTTTTACTTTTCCATTATAAATCTCTCCTGTTGTCCCATTCAGAGATATCCACGCCCCTTCTTTGAATACTTTACCATCAACTTCCAAGCAGCGTTTTTTATAGTCAATTCTAATGCTACCTGCTCCGGACACACAACATTTGCCCATTCCACGTGCCACAACGGCTGCGTGGGAGGTCATACCTCCACGAGCTGTAAGAATACCTTTTGCAATATGCATGCCTTCAAGGTCTTCCGGAGAAGTTTCGATTCTTACTAAAATGGAGTTCTCAAATTTGCTGGCTTCGTCTGCAAAAAATACAATTTGCCCGGTGGCTGCTCCCGGTGAGGCAGGGAGCCCCTTAGCTAAAACATCTGCATCGTTTAGCGCGCTGTTGTCAAATACAGGGTGTAACAGTTCATCTAGCTTGTTTGGTTCAATTCGCAGCAGAGCCTCCTTCTCATCTATTTTTCCTTCTTTCAGCATATCAACAGCAATTTTTACCATAGCTGCGCCTGTGCGTTTTCCTCCTCGTGTCTGAAGTATCCACAGCTTGCCATCCTGTATGGTAAATTCCAGGTCCTGCATATCGGCATAGTGGTCTTCGAGTTTCTGCTGTATTTCGTTTAGCTCCTCGTAAGCTCTGGGCATAGCCTCTTCCAGTGAAGGGAACACTGAGACACGCTCCTTTTCATCTACACCCTGAAGCTTGGCCCATCTGCGAGACCCTTCTAAAGTGATTTCCTGGGGTGTGCGCGTACCTGCAACAACATCTTCGCCTTGTGCGTTGATAAGATACTCGCCATTAAAAATATTTTCACCTGTTGCTGCATCACGTGTAAATGCAACTCCGGTTGCAGAGTTGTTGCCCATGTTACCAAACACCATTGCCTGAACATTTACGGCAGTGCCCCACTCCTCGGGAATTGAATTAAGCCTTCTGTATAGTTTTGCTCTGTCATTCATCCAACTGTCAAAGACAGCGCTTACAGAGCCCCAAAGCTGCTCCCACGGATCAATAGGGAAACTCTTGCCTGTGTTTTTCAGTACGGCCTCTTTGAAGCGGGATACCAGCATTTTTAAGTCGTCAGTAGTAAAGTCGGCATCGTCATGGATGCCTTTATCTTCTTTCATGGACTCTATAATTTCTTCAAAAGGGTCAATGTCTTCTTTGTTTTGAGGTTTCAATCCCAAAACAACATCCCCATACATCTGGATAAATCTTCGGTATGAGTCCCACGCAAACCTGGAGTTGCCCGATTTTTGAGATATTCCTTCAACAGAAGCATCGTTGAGCCCCAAGTTAAGTACCGTATCCATCATGCCAGGCATAGAAGCTCTTGACCCTGAGCGCACTGAAAGCAGACATGGGTTATCCTTATCGCCAAATTTTGTCCCTGTAAGTTTTTCAATTTCGACTACCGCATTTCTTACCTCTTTGTCTATCAGGTTGAGTGCGTCCTGCTTTCCCTGTTTGTTATATACAGTACACACATCTGTTGTTATGGTAAAACCGGGTGGGACAGGAACGCCTATAAGGTTCATTTCTGCAAGGTTTGCTCCTTTACCTCCCAATAAGTTACGCATGTTTGCATGCCCGTCTGCACGCCCGTTTCCAAAAGTATATACATGTTTAGTCATGGCTTATATTTTATTTAAATTAAAGTATGTGATGCATGTTGTGAAGTCTTTGCAAAACTCATCTTTTTTTATATCAGATAATAAGATGGGCTTTCATCGAAATTTTCCCTCAGTCTGAGCTCAAGTGCTTAGCCTGCAAGAGTCTCTTTATATCTAAAAATATGTTTTTTTTAAATATATTTTATTGTTTTCCACAGTCTAGTACCTGAGTTCTTGTATTTTCTCTCTCTATATCCTTAAAGTATTTATATGTTCCTACTTTCAATTCACTTGTAGCCATTTCATCACATACGATAATTCCCTTTCTGTGCATTTGCAGCGCGGTTATTGTCCACATGTGACTGATATGTCCCTCAACAGCTTCACGTAACGCACGGGCCTTGTTGTGCCCGGTAATCAGTACTAGTACCTCTTTGGCTCCCATTACTGTGCCAACTCCAACAGTAAGAGCGAATTTGGGCACTTTGCTTTCATCATTACCAAAAAAGCGTGAATTGGCAACGATGGTATCATCGTTCAGTCTTTTCTTACGGGTACGGGAAGACAAGCTGGATCCTGGCTCATTAAAAGCAATATGCCCATCTGATCCCACGCCTCCTATGAAAAGGTCTATACCCCCTACTGATTCTATCTTTTCTTCATATTCCGCACACTCTCTGTCCAGATCGGTGGCGTTACCATCAAGGATATTTACATTCTCTTCTAGTATGTCAATATGTTTGAAAAGGTTATTCCACATAAATGAGTGGTAACTTTCAGGATGCTCTTTAGGGAGATTGACATATTCATCCATATTGAAGGTTACCACATTTTTGAAAGATACTTTACCTTCTTTATAAAGTGAAATTAACTCTTTATATGTGTTGAGGGGCGTACTTCCTGTAGGTAGCCCAAGCACAAAAGGGTTATTACCTGTAATGTTTGCACTGTTAATCCTTTTTGCAATATAGTGGGCAGACCATTTTGCCACTGTCTCTCTGTTTTCTTTTATAACTAGTCTCATCTGATCAAGAGATTTTAGTAGTTTTTAAAGTCCAAATATCTAAAAAAAAAATGAACCTGCCCCGGTATAGTTGCATGAAATTATACAGGATGTTTTTAAGTAATCGTTTTTGCCAAGGTCAGGGTTTAATTAAAATTGCATGAGCTGTGTTTTTTCTTGCTACCAGGATTGCATTTTTGCAGTTCAAAGTTATCAAAAGCCTATTTTAAATGTGAGCTCGATAGCGTATATGCCTGTTACGCATAGGCAGAGTGGTACAGTTAGAGTTAATTTAAAATTTTTATTAAGTTTGCCGACTTATAGGAAGGCAGATAGGCTAAGTGCAGCTCTTTATAGGGTGAGATAGGTTGTTAGTGGCTGGCGGAAGAGAGGTGAGAAGAGAGCTTTCGGTGTAGTTAGGGGGGTGTTGTGAGGTGTAGAGGTAAGCTGGGATTGCGAAAGAGCTTTAGTGGTGGTTTCCGGAAGAGTGTTTGTGGGGTTGAGGTGTGAATTGAGTATTAGGAGTTATATATGATATTAAAAGCAGCTGGTGTTGTGGTGTTTACGAAATTATGGAGGTGTGATGCTTAAGTACAAGGCTTTCTTATTGTATTTGTTGTTTGTTTTTCTGTTTTCTACTTCTGTGTTTTCTCAGCCTAATTATACTGTAAGCGGTTACGTGAGGGATGCGGGGGGTGAGGAGCTTATTGGTGCTACGGTATATGTCCCTTTGTTGAAGAGGGGGGTGATTACTAATGAGTATGGGTTTTATTCTATTATTTTGCCGCAGGGGGAGTACTCTATCGTAGTTTCTTATTTGGGTTATGAGTCTGCAACAGAGGATGTGCAGCTTATTAACAATCAAGCTTTGAACTTTAGCTTAGAGCTTCAGGCGAAACAGTTGGGTACAATTGAGGTAAAGGGAGAGGCGGTGGATCGTCATATTCGAGAGGTGGATATGAGCACCATTAATCTTAGCATAAAGACTATAGAAAAGATTCCTTCCCTGTATGGTGAGCGGGATATTATTAAGGCGGTGCAGTTGTTGCCTGGTGTGGCTTCGGGTGTGGAGGGTACCGGAGGTTTTTATGTGCGGGGTGGTAATGTAGATCAGAACTTGGTTTTGCTGGATGGTGCAAATGTGTATAATGCTTCGCACCTGTCAGGTTTTATTTCTGTTTTTAATCCTGATATTATTAAGAGTTTAAAGTTGTATAAGGGTGGTATTCCTGCGGAGTATGGGGGCAGGCTTGCTTCGGTGCTGGATGTTAGGATGAAAGAGGGGAACAATCAAGAGTTTAATGGCGAGGCGGGAATAGGTAGTATAACAAGCAGAGTGCTGGTTGAGGCTCCTATTGTGAAAGACAGGAGCTCATTTGTTGTAGCGGGGCGGAGGTCTTATGCTGATTTATTTTTGAAGCTATCGCCTGATGAGAGCCAGCGGAATTCAACGTTTTATTTCTATGATTTGAATGTGAAGGGGAATTATAAAATAAATGATAAGAATAGAATTTTTCTTTCGGGTTATTTTGGGCATGATGCAGTGGGATTTAGTGATGATTTTCTAATGAAGTATGGCAATGTTACCGGGACAATGAGGTGGAATTGTCTTATTAATGATAGGTTGTTTTTAAACACAAGTTATATATATAGTAATTATAATTATAGTTTGAATTTTTCATTTGATGATAAGAGTGGTCTTGATTGGAAGTCCAATATTCTTGCCCATAAGCTGAATACTAACCTCACTTATTTTTTGAATGCTAACAATACTGTCAAGTTTGGCTTTGAGTCTTTGCATCATACGTTTAAGCCTGGTAAGACTAATTATATTACTGAGGGTAATAGTATAGAGTATAGTCTTCCTGATAATTATGGGCTGGAGTCGGGTGTATTTGTTCAGAACGAGCAGAGTATTAATGAAGCTTTGTCGCTTCAGTATGGTTTAAGGTTGTCCACATTTAGTAACATAGGTCCTGCAGAGTCGTTTGAGTATGACAGGAGTGAGCCGAAGGAGTATACAGTAAAGAGTAATATCAGTTACCCTTCAGGTGTTTACAATACTTTTTTTAATGTTGAGCCTCGTTTTAGTTTGAGGTGTATTTTGGATGAGAACAGTTCTGTTAAGGGGAGTTATAACAGGATGTATCAGTATATTCATTTGGCCTCTAATACTGTAGCGTCTACTCCTCTGGATGTGTGGTTTCCGAGTAGTCCCAATGTAGAGCCGCAATGTGTTGATCAAACTGCTTTGGGGTATTTTAGGAATTTTAAGGGTAATACTATAGAGGCTTCAGTGGAGATGTTTTATAAGGATATGAAGAATGTGGTAGATTTTAGAGACCATGCAGATTTATTTGTAAATGAGCAATTTGAGGGGGAGTTGAGGATAGGAAAAGGTTGGGCGTATGGGGCTGAGTTTTTTGTAAAGAAGCCAGTGGGGCGACTTACGGGATGGATTAGCTATACTTATTCTAAGAGCTGGAGGGATATTCCTGAGATTCATGATGATCCTTTTGTGGCTCCTTACGACAGGCCTCATGATTTTTCTGTTGTGACTTTTTATGAGATTTCAGAGAGGGTAAGTGTGTCTGCTAACTGGGTGTATGCTACGGGACAGCCTATTAATGTGCCTGCTCACAAGGCTGAATATGGTGGGGTGATTTTGCCTATTTATCCTGATAGCAGGAATACTTACAGGTATAAGAATTATCACAGGCTTGATTTGTCGCTTACGATGGGGACGAAGAGAGGTAAAGGTGAGTGGATTTTTTCTATTTATAATGTTTATAACAGGGATAATACTTTTGCTTTGAGGTTTGATACAGATCCTGTAACAGGTAAAGTGGATGCTTATGGCCAGTATTTATTCCCTATTCTTCCGTCTGTTACTTATAATTTTAAGTTTTAAGGGTTATGGTGAAAAGATTAAAAATATTGTTGGTGTTGTCTGTTTTTTTAGTGGCTTGTGAGAAGAAGATAGATAATTTCAATCCGGGTATAGATATGGAGCCTAAGCTTATAGTGGAGGGATATATAACAACTGACAGAAAGGCTCATACTGTAAGGTTGTCGAATAGTGTAAATTTTTATGAGACGGGGTTTCCTGTAAAGGAGACGGAAGCAGAGGTAACAATTGTTAATAGCAAGGGTACTTATGAGCTTACAGAGGTAGAGGCGGGTGTTTATGAGACGGATAACACCGTGCGTGGTGAGGCTAATGATTGGCATATGTTGCATATAAAAACCAAGGATGGTGAGGAGTATGAGGCGAGGGCTTTTTTGCAGAACATAGATGTGGAAGAGTTGGATTTTAGTGTGAAGTATGAGTTTGTAGATGATCCGGGGAGTGTATTTTTTCACAATAAGTATAAGATATTTATTGCATTTAAAGATCCTATAGATGAGAATTATTATTCGGTAAAATTATATGCTAATGACGAATTGGTGACCCCGCTTTTAGATCCTGAAAGGGGTGAGGTAGTGTTTGAGGACAAGTATTTTAACGGGCAGACAGAGGCTAATGACTATTATCTTACGTTTATGATAGATAAGGAGTTTTTGGAGGCTGGGGATTTGATAAGGGTAGAAATGAGGTCGGTGTCTAAGCCTTTTTTTGATTTTGTTAGTGATGCTAACCTGGAGGTGAATTTTAGCGGGTCGCCGATGTCTGCTTTCCCTTCTAATATATCTACAAATGTGAATAATAATGGCTGGGGGGTGTTTTATGCTGCTTCTGATGCTGCATATGTGGAGTTTGTATTGGAGTAGTAGTTGAGTGTAAAACATGGCAGTTATGCATTCTGCGTATATAGCCGCTCCTTAAGAATTAATTTTTATTGATATAAAAACTTACTATCTGTGTATTTTGGTCTGGAGTATAATAAGTCCTTATAGGTAAAAGATCAAGTTTGTAAGTGTTTTTTTACGTTCTTTTGTCTTGATGCAAAAGAGCCAAAAGATCAAGTCTTTAAGGACACTTCTTCTACTTCGTAGAGTTTGTAAGGGTCATCTGATTTTGACTTAACGATTTTCTTGTTATAATCTTTGCAGTTCAGGTCACTATATGTTGCTGAGTTTTTAGTTTTATGTCGTTAATTTTAAATAAGTTAAACTTGATTAGGGGGAGACCCATATAGGCAGGTGTTTCTTTTATAGCGTATGCTATTTTGTCTGATTGTACCTAAAGTATTTTAATATCATTGCTTTACTTTATCTTTTGGATCCAGAAAGCGAGGTTTGAAGATTAGAATAATTGAGGGGACAAGTACAAGTGCTCCAAACAGGCATGAAAATATTGATACAACAATAAGAAAGCCAAAGAATCTTATTGGAGTAAAGGCAGAAAACATGCAGATACTAAAGCCTATCATAACTGACAGGGCGTTGAATAGAATGCCCCTGCCGGTAGTTGTAATAGTTTGGTGTACTGCGTCTTCGTGAGATAGGCCGCCCAGGCGCTCTTCCCTGAATCTCCAGAGAAAATGTATGGTATAATCGACCCCTACACCTATAAGTATAGAGGAGAGCATTGCAGTTGCTATGTCAAGTTTTATCCCCAGGAATCCCATCAGTCCAAAGATTATGGCCATTGCTCCGCTCAAAGGTGCGGCAGATATTATGCCTGCGTAAAGTGAGCGGAACAGCAGGATCATAAGAAGTAAAACAATACATACGGCAGCAATAAGTGATATGACTTGTCCTTTAATTATAAGGGTTGCAAGGTCGGCTTGCTGAACGGCAGTTCCTCCCAGTAACGATACATTGGGATCATTTGCGGTAAGGGATTTTATCTGCTTTATTATACTATTTATTGACGATGTTGAAGCGTCATGTACCCTTATAATTATCTGGCTGTGTTTGTACTCCTTATCTGCAAATCTTGACAGGTACTTTTCCCCTCCTACAGATATTTGTCTGTAAATCTGTTTTAGTAGTTTTTCGCTGTCTGGTATTTTGTTATAGTTTACTGATTTTGGTGAAAACCGAGCTTTTGTAAATCTTTTAACTATTTGGCTTATGGAGTTTACTGTTCCCACTCCATTTATAGCTGAAATGGCGTCGGTGTAAGTGTCAATACGTTTTATCAAATCCGGGCTGGAGAGATCGCCCTCAACAAGTACAGATACCACTTGAGTGCCGCCAAAGTGAGCAGCTATAAGGTTTGTACTTACCTTGACAGGGTGTTTGTCACTAAAGAAGTTTTCAACATTTGCGTCTGTTTTTACACGTGTAGTGCCCCAAACTGCCAGAGTTATAATGAGAATGTTCACTGCCAGCACAGTTTTGGGGGTGCTTGCTATGATATTGCCAAACCAGGAGAGAGTACGCCCGACTCTGTTTTTTTGATAGTATCCCGAATGTATCACCTTTTTTTTGCTAGACAGTAGCGAAAGAAATGACGGAATAAACGTTATGCTTAGGATAAGTGCAAAAACAATACTTAATGCTGCCAGTACCCCCAGTTGGCGGGCAGGAACAAGGATATGTGCCAGCAATCCCAAAATACCTGCAATTGTTGTTATTCCGGTTATTGTAATAGGTAGTATAAGTGCTCTGAGTCCAATAAAAGCAACTGTTTTCCCCGACATATTACTTCCCTCACTGTTTACCTCTTGGTAGCATGAAATCATGTGTATCCCATAATCGTTAGCAATGGCAATAGATATAACAGGAAGTAAAATAGTGACTACAGACACTTTCCATCCCAGCTCAGGCATAATACCCATACTTAAGACAATGGACATTAATACAACTGAAAATGGCAGCCATATACCCCTTTTTTGCCTGAATAATATTTGCAGTACAATAAGCATAATAAGCATTCCCAGGGGTAGTAGAACCATCATGTCCCTGTTTATGTCCTTTTGTATTGCCATTCTTACAAACGGTAATCCCCCTTTGTGTATAAGTTCACTTCCGGGATTATCCTCAATTATCTGCTCTATACTGGCTGATATTATCTGGTCATCGGCCTCTTTTTTAAATACTGCGGTAATACCGACTTTTTTCTTGTCTTCCGAGATAACGATCTTCGATATTTCAGGGTGTTCCGACAGGTGAAGTTTAATAACGTCAATGTCCTTCGGAGAGGCTGGCGGTACAGGAATAAGTTTTTTGCTTTTCATCAGAGAGCCATGCTTATCCGGATATGATATGTGAAAGGGGGATATTAGTTGAATGCAAATATCCAGGGTGTCGATAGCTTTGGCTATTGCGTAAACTCTTTTTAGGGTTCCTACTTGGAGTATGTTATCAGATTCAACGACAAGTACTGCAGTTTTGTTACCACCAAATATGGAATCAATTTTGTGATTGGCAATTCGGGTTGGCATATCCGGGGGCAAATAGTTTTCAAATTCGGGTTCAACGCCAATATTGCGTAAGTTGAGTGCAAAGAGTATTGAAATACCAATTGCGATAAAAATAATTGGCACCCTATACTTCAAAATGCGCCAGGATAGACGGTTGAGATTCATATGTAATATTTGTGCTATGAGGCCTCTGCAAAGCTCATCTTTTTATTGGTCTTTTTGTCAAAATCCTCTTTAAAATTCTCATTTATGTCAGTAAACTGCGTTTTTTTATCGAATTTTATACCAATCTAAGCCAAATTTTTTTGTCTTGCAAAGTTATCCTAAGTGTATAAAGTTGTTTTTATTTTTTTTAAGAAAACCTGTATACTGCGAGATTGAAATGTGGGGTTGGAGATAACTGCATTGACGCTTTTGCAAAATTCATTTTTTATCAAAACCTTCCTATACTTTGGTAAGTTGCAGTTTTTCATCAAATTTCCCCCTCAGTTTAAGCTAGATTCTTTCGCTTTGCAAAGGGGCCAATATGCAATTTTACCATGGCTTTATTTATTACTCAAAGAATTTGTAACTTGCAATCACTTTTGTTTACAGATTCGTGTGATATATTATGGATAAGATGTATTATAGATAAAAGGCAGAACTTTTGGCAAGTCAAAGTTGTTTTTGATGTGCTATGAATAAGATGTGTTATGGATAATATACGGATAAAAGATAGAACTTTTGGCAAATCAAAGCTGTTTCTTATTTCTGGCCCTTGTGTGATTGAGGATGATAGCATAATGATGAGTAGTGCTGAGAGTTTGAAAAGGATTGCGGAGCGACTGGATATTCCTTTTATTTTCAAGTCATCTTTTACGAAGGACAATCGCAGCTCAGTAGAGTATTACCACGGTCCTGGGCAGGATGAGGGTCTAAGGGTGCTTGAGCGGATAAAGAATAGTTTTGATGTACCTGTCCTGTCCGATGTTCACTATGCCGGCCAGGTAAAGCCTGCTGCTGAGGTGCTGGATGTGATACAAATTCCAGCATATTTGTGCATGCAGACGTCATTGGTTGCGGAAGCGGCAAAGACAGGTAAGGCTGTAAATATAAAGCATGGGCAGTTTATAGCGCCTGAAAATATGATAAAGCCTGTACAGAAAGTGGAGTATTTTGGGAATAAAAATATCATGCTCACAGAACGAGGATACACATTTGGGTACAATGATCTGATAGTTGACCCGCGAAGTTTTTATGAGTTGGGACGTATTGGCTACCCAGTGGTGTTTGATATAACTCACAGTATACGCAGATATGGTATTCCCAGTGCAGATCCACGGGGAGGTAGTCGCCAGCATCTTGACACTATTGCCCGGGCGGGGAGTGCTGCAGGTATTGATGGGCTGTTTATTGAAACACACCCCTACCCTAGTTCCGCAAAATGTGATTCTGCCAGTCAGATCGATATTAAATTGCTGGAGGAGTTTTTAAAGCCATTAATAGAGATACATTATATTGAAAAAAGCTACAGAGCTTAAAACTTACATTTAAATTGAAATTGAAATATGGAACTTTACCTGGATTCTGCTAATCTTAATGAGATTGAAGAGGCGTTTCAACTGGGGTTTATTGATGGGTTGACAACAACCCCCACCTTTATGCACCGTCATGGTATTACTGATATTGATAATACCATACTAAAGCTTTCTAAGATGGTACCGGTGTTGCAAATAGAGGCGCTGGGTAGCAGTGCTGAAGAGATTGTTGCTGAGGCTAATCGTCTGCTTGATATGGGGCTGAGTAAAGAGAAGACAGTCTTTAAGATACCGGCATCGCTTGAGGCAGCCAAAGCGTGCAAGATGCTGCGCAGTGAAGATATTATGGTGAACATTCACCTTGTATACAATTTTCAACAGGCGTATACGGCTGCAGCTGCGGGAGCGAACTATATATGTGTTTTGGTGGGGCGCATGCAGGATCAGGGGTACGATGCCCTGCAGTTGATAAGCGATTGTGTTGGAATGATCGATCACTATGGGTTTGATTGCAAGGTTATGTTTTCTTCTGTGCGTAATCCTGAGCATATTAAAAATGCCCTTCATTTGGGTGCGCACACCTGTACTATTCCGTGGAGTATAATAAAACAGATGAATAAAAATGATTTTACGGAAATAGGTACGCAGCAGTTTTTTGCACATACCCGACAGATGACTATGACAGTAAAAGAGGCGATAGAAAAAAGTAATAATCCTACGGTATCTTTTGATACAACTGTTTTGGAGGCAACTGTAAAGATGACAACTTCAGGGCTGGGTATAGTATCTGTTGTTAACGGTAATGGCAGTCTGGCAGGTGTTTTTACTGATGGAGATCTGCGGCGTCACCTGAATAAAAGTGGGAAAGATGCGCTGTCCAAAACTATGAGAGATATAGCTATTTGCAGCCCTGTGTCTATAGATGCGGATGACATGCTGGGCAGGGCTGTGGATCTTATAAAAGATAAGGAGATAGATAATATTATCGTTGTTTCTGGTGGTAAGCCTGTCGGTATTCTTGATATCCAGGATCTGCTTAGGCTCAATGTAATAGAGCAATAACATTTAAATATTTTAGGATATGCCTGGAACAGAGCTATTTGGAAAAGAGGAGCGTCAAGAGGTTATGGATGTACTGGATACTGGCGTTCTTTTTCGGTACAATTTTGACAAGGAGAGGAGAGGTATATGGAAGGCCAAAACCTTTGAGAGAGAGTTTGCCGAGTATCACAAGGTGAAGTATTGCCATATGACAAGTAGTGGTACCACTGCAGATAATCTGGCTCTGGCTGCTGCCGGAGTCGGAGCCGGTCATGAGGTGATTGTTCCTCCTTTTACCTTTATTGCCCCTGTGGAAGCTGTTATAAATTGTGGTGCGATACCGGTATTTGCGGAGATTGACGAAACGTTATGTCTGTCGCCCGAAGGTATTGAGAAGGTAATTACTCCTGCTACTAAAGCGGTTATGTTGGTACATATGTGCGGGGCTATGGCAAAGCTGGATGAGATAGTTGCAATATGCAAAAAGCATGATCTTGTGCTTATAGAGGATACTGCACAGGCGCTGGGGGGCTCGTACAAAGGGAAAATGCTGGGTACATTTGGAAAGACAGCCTGTTTTTCATTTGATTTTTTTAAGTTAATCACCGCTGGAGAGGGAGGTGCAGTTATCACCAATGAGGATAATTGCTATGAGCTTGCTCATACCTATTCTGACCACGGGCATAATCATCAGGGAAGTAATCGCGGCGCGGAAAGCCATCCGGTGCTGGGTACAAATTTTCGTATTAGTGAGCTACATGCGGCTGTTGGACTGGCACAGTTTCGTAAAATAGATTTTATATTGGAAAGGCAGCGTGCCAATAAGAGAGTACTGAAAGAGTACATAAAAAAATTTCCACAGGTAACGTTTCGCGAGATACCTGATGAAGATGGCGATTCAGCCACCTTCTTAAATATCTTTTTACCAACTTCCGGGGAGGCAGAAAGTGTTGCTGCTCGAATGGACAAAGAGGGTATCCCGTCAGCTTATTGGTTCAATAATAATTATCACTACTTTAAGAATTGGGAGCACCTAAAGGGGATGAAGAGTGCTGCTCCTTTAGCGCTGAAGTTTTTCGATCTACCACAGGACTACAAGAGTATTAAGTTTCCAAAGTCTGATAGTATAGTAGGAAGGCTGGTGTCAATTTTGATTAAAATTAATTGGACAGATAGAGAGTTGAAAGAGCTTTGTGCAAAGTTTGATAAAATATTTGGGGTAGTAGCGGTACAGTAGGGTTGTGTGGAGTGTGATCGTTAATAAGTTTTGTAAGAGCTCTAGGGAGACAGGAGTATTTTTGGGCAGGCGTAACATTTTTAATACAAGTATTAAGAGATGCTATATGATTTCAGAAGTTTTGTAAATCCCGGGGCGTATGCTTTTGGGAAAGGGTCATTTAATCATTTGGGGGAGCTGATAGAGCGAAGGTACACAGATAATGATTGTTGGACTGTTTTTGTTGTGGATGACTATTTCAAGGGTAAAGGCCTGGTAGATAGGCTACCCCTGAAGAGTAACGATATGTTGATATGGATTGATACTGCTAGTGAGCCTAAGACGGCTCTGACAAATCAGTATCGCGACTCTATCCTTTCGCATAATGACAGGCTGCCATCTGTAGTTGCAGGTATTGGTGGGGGTACTGTTATGGATTATGCAAAGGCTATAGGTCTAATGGTAACTAACCGTGGAGATTCGGCGGATTATCAGGGGCTTGACCTTATAGTAAACAAGGGGATCTATACTATATGTGTCCCGACTATCTCTGGAACTGGAGCGGAGGTATCTATGACGACAGTGCTTAGCGGCCCAGATAGAAAACTTGGAATAAAGTGTGATTACACCATACCTGATGAGGTTGTTTTTGATCCGGAGCTTTTAGGTACGGTTCCTGCCGACCAACGCTTTTATACAGCTATGGATTGCTATATTCACAATATTGAGTCTCTGGACGGGACGTGGATCACAACTCTTGGGCAGGTTTTTGCTGAAAAGTCGGTAGAGTTGTGTCGGGATATTTTTCTGAGTGACAGCCTCTCCCGTTTAGAGGCTGATGAAAAGCTTATGGTGGCTTCACTTTTGGGAGGCAACAGTATAACATATTCTCAGGTAGGGGTATGTCATGCAATATCTTACGGGTTGTCAAATGTACTGGGAATACACCATGGGGTAGGGAATTGTATTGTGTTCAATCAGCTTGAGGAGTACTATCCTGAGGGTTATAGTGAGTTTAAGAAGATGCAGGAGAGACAGGGAGTGGATATACCTCAGGGGGTGGTTGCCGATTGTACGGAAGAGCAGTTGGACAGAATGGCAGATACTTCCTGGAAACTGGAGCACATGTGGGATAATGCTTTTGGGAAAGAGTGGCAAAATCATATTAGTAGGGAAAAGATCAAAGCGTTGCTTCGCAGTATGTAGCCAGTCATTTTTTTAAGTTTATATAGGGAAAAATAATTGTATGGCAATGAATGTATTAGGCGTTATTCCTGCCAGGTATGGAAGCAGCAGGTTTCCAGGGAAGCCTCTGGCTATGATTGGTGACAGGCCTATGGTGCAACATGTTTATGAGAACTGCCTTGAAGTGCTTGAGTATGTATATGTTGCTACTGATGATCAGCGAATTGTAGATGTGGTAAATGCTTTTGGCGGGAAAGTGGTTATGACATCAAAGTTACATAGCAGTGGGACCGAGCGGTGTGCTGAGGCGGTTGATAAAATAGTTGCTTGCGAAGGTGTTGAGTTTGATGTGGTCATCAATATTCAGGGAGATGAGCCGTTCTTCGATTCTGCACAACTGCATGATATAATAGGCTGTTTTGATACTGAGAGTGGTGATATGCAGGTGACAACGCTGGTACAGAGAATAGAAGATAGCGCCCATATTTTTGATATGAAAGAGGCGAAGGTGGTATTAAATAGGAGGAATGAGGCTATATATTTTAGCCGCTCCGCCATACCTTTTATTATGGGGGTAGATAAAAGCGAATGGATGAGCAAGCATGTTTTTTATCGGCAGTTTGGTATATATGGGTACAGCCCGGGTATCCTGAAAGAGATAGTGAAGCTACCACCTTCATCGCTTGAGCAGGCTGAGGCTTTTGAGCAGTTGCGATGGATTGAGAACGGGTATAGGGTAAAGTGTGGTATTACAAGTGTTGAGCATGCAATGTCTGTTGACATCCCTGAAGATCTTGACAAGGCAAATAGTATTTACGAAAGGATTAATAGGAAGAAATGAGTGATACTGAAAAGATATTTTCAGAGATAGGAGGGCAGTTTATCACCCCCTTTTCTCATTTTGCAGAGAAGGTGAAAAAGGTGAGAGCTTTAATATTTGACTGGGACGGTGTTTTTAATGATGGGTCGAAGTTGACGGACGAGGGTAGTTCATTTGCTGAACCCGATGCCATGGGAATGAATATGTTTAAGCTTGATTATTGGCTGCGCAATAAAGAGTTGCCATTTACATTTATTATAACCGGTGAGAATAACAGGTTTGCCGCGAAGCTGTGTAGGCGTGAGTTCATGAATGGTGTGTTTCTTGGCTGCAAGAATAAGACGGAGGCTATGGATATCATTTGTGAGTCTCATGGTATTAGTGATGATGAGATTGCGTTTGTGTATGACGATATTTTGGATGCTGAAGTGGCAAAAAGAGCTGGGGTATCCCTACTGGTAGACAGGGCAGGTAGTCCTGTAATGAAGCGGTATTTTGTGAGCAATGGTATCTGCGATTATATTACCGGAAATCCCGGGGGGAGGTTTGCTGTTCGTGAAGTGTGTGAGATGTTGGTTAGTACAAATGGGGATTTGTATAGTGCGATAGAGACGCGGATTGAGTTTACGGGCGCTTATCAGGAGTATTTAAAAGCTCGCAACAAAATAGAGGTTGCGATTTTTTAGGCTGTGATCCTTTGTAAAGTACCACAGGGTATTATTTTTTTAAAATACTCTTCGAAACCTTCCTTTACGCGAATAGACTAAATTTTTTAATAATTTTTTTGGGGAAGGTTTTAGTTCCGCTAATGTTCAGAAGCAGTTTTTTTCTTTTTGTGCCTTTTAGTAGTATGTTTTATTATTACGAGGTAAAGAGAGGGTTCTGTTGCACAGGGTAAGTGGTGTTTCCATATATTCTCCAGGGGTTTTAAGTGTTTTTATGCTGTGTTAGAATCTCTTTTTTCAGCAGTCCGGTAAAGTCATGTACATCCTTCTCTGTTGTGTCGAAAGAGGCCATCCACCTTACCAAGCTACGATTTTCATCCCATATGTAGAAGAAGTGTTGTTTTTGTAGCGGAGCAATAGAGTGTTTGGGGATAGTTGCAAATACTCCGTTTGCCTCGATTTTCTGAGTGATGGAGACCCCTTCAATTTTAGAAGTTTCCTCCCCTAGTATCCTGGCCATTTTGTTTGCGTTGCTGGCACACCTTTTCCAGAGGTTATTTTCCAGGTATGCTATAAACTGTGCACTTATAAAGCGCATTTTGGAGTATAGCTGTGCTGCCTGTTTTCGGTAGTATCTGGTATGTTTCGAAAGCTTGGGGTTGAAGAATATAATGGCTTCTCCCATCATCATCCCATTTTTTGTTCCACCAAACGATAATAGATCAACGCCTGCATCTCTTGTAAATTCCCTGAAGTCCATGTTAAGAGAGACTGCTGCGTTAGCAATCCTTGCTCCGTCCATGTGTAGAGGCATCCCGTGTTTATGTGCCAGCGATGCAAGTTCTTTAATTTCGTCAGCCCTGTAGACTGTTCCCATTTCAGTTGGTTGCGTTATGCTTATAACTCCGGGTTGGGAGTGGTGCTCAAATCCGAATCCGTGGAGGTGCTTTTCAACCATTTCGGGAGTTAGTTTCCCATTTTTGGTGACAACCGGAAGAAGTTTACATCCCGTAAAGCTTTCAGGTGCTCCGCATTCATCTGTGTAAATATGTGCTGTTTCGGCGCATATCACGGAGTGAAATGAGTTGGTTATTGATTTTAATCCCAATATGTTGGCACCTGTTCCGGTAAGCGTCAGATATGTTTCAGCTCCTTTTCCAAATTGCTTTTCTAGCAATTCTATAGCGCGTGTCGTCCACTTGTCATTACCATAGCCGCCGGAGTGTCCGCTGTTGGCTTCTGCAATGGCTTTCATAATGTCGGGGTGGACACCCGAGCTATTGTCTCCGGCAAAGCTTTTATTATGCATAGTGTCTGATAAGTTATGAGTTGAGAGTTTTGTAAAGTTCATCTTTTTATTAAATATTTTGTGGTAATCTTCTTCAAATATTTGATCTGCACTATTAAGCTATGGTTTTTCACCGGATCGTTTTTTTTAGTATGAGCCGGTATATTTCATGTTTCAAGTGCCTCAGGGCTTAACATCAGCAAAGTAGTTATTTTTTTCTTTTTTTTATATCTTGTCGCACAGATGCAGTATATTTTTTAGGTTGAGCATAAAAGTTATTGATATTTGATGAAGAGAGGTCTGATTTCGTTGGTAGCACGGATGGTTAGGTATAATCTAAAGATTATTTTTGCAGGACGGTTTATATGGTTTGTTATAGCTGCTTTTGCCTTTTACCTTCTTCTTGCCATAAATCTTGTTTTTAATGTTCCGGGGTTCGATTCATCGAATGTGTATGGAATACTTATTTTCCCGGGTATATTGCTGGTTTTCTACCCGACGGTATTTGGGATACAGAATGATGCAGATGCGCGTATTCTGGAGATATTGTTTGGGGTTCCTGATTATAAGTATAAAGTGTGGCTTGCCAGGCTTGTTATTATTTTCAGTTTAACGTGGGTGCTTATAGTGCTGTTTTGTCTGTTTGGCAATTTTGGGCTGTTACAAATTCCGGTTATGGGGATGTCGTTTCATTTAATGTTTCCGGTAGCCTTTACCGGATGTATGTCGTTTTTGTTATCTACAATAGTAAGGAGTGGTAATGGCACTGCGGTGGTAATGGTTCTTACAGGCGTTGTGCTGTTTATTTTTTCCGATGCCTTTAGCAGAACGCAGTGGAATATTTTTTTGAATCCATACTCTATTCCTGATAGCATGAACGAGGTTGTTTGGGCACGCATTACAGACAAGAATCGCCTGTTTTTATTGATAGGGAGTATTGTTTTTCTTTTGGCAGGTCTTGCCAATCTCAGAAGGAGGGAGAGGCTACTGAGGTGATAAGAGAAGGTTAAAATTGTTTTATCAGTTGAGATTTTTGCAAAATTTATCTTTTTAATTAATACTCTAATTTTAGGTTAATAAGCGGAGGTTTTTCATTTGAACTTTTCTTTGGTCTGATCAGATTTTTGTTTTGCAATAGGTTCATTTTTAACGAGTGCGGAAGGTGTTTGTGTTCTGCTTAAATATATAATATTTTATTATATTTGCTACGGTTGCGTTGAGGCGAAGGTGTTTTATAAAGTCCGGAGAGAGGTTATCAGTCCGTGTTGCTACAGAGAAAGAAGCCTGTAAAGGGTGTATTTTTGCAGTTATAATAAATTTTTGTTTCCCAACCGAGGGTCTATATATTTTTCAGCATTGTTTTTCCAATATCTATCGAGACGAGGCTTAAACTGGGCAGGATTGGATGCTTGAACTACATGGTCAGGCAGCGTGTTCCACTCATTAATTACTCGCCTTTCGAACGTGAATCTTCTTCTACTCCATTTCAAAAGCACTTTTAAGAGTAACATACTGTGGCGACCAAACAACGCATGCATATTCAAGTATTGGTCTAGCTACAGCTTTTTAAAGAGATATAATAACTTTTGCACTACGTGGTGAAATACAAGTTTTATCATCCCGATGCATCTATTGGCCTGAGAAATAATATGCTCAGTATGTTATGTGAGTTCACTTCAGGTTGTTTGAGATTAATACTCCCAAATCACGTGCAACTGATTATTCTTCAATAACACCATCTCTCAGATAATAGGGCATTGCAGAAGTAGAACAAATACAAAAAGCACTGCATTTACTATGTTTGTGGGACATTAATCAGCTGTCACGCCACATCTCGGTTTTGGACAGGTAAGCCTGTAAGATGACGCATTGTAAGGTCACATTGTAGTAATCATAATTATACTGATTATATTACATTGTAAATGTAAACTCATGAATGCATGTGCTCTTTGTTCTTAGTGTTTCTTCTGCAATCACTTTGCGTAATTTAAAAAACTTTGCAAAAATGAAAGAAGATTATAAATACAAAATTGTATACTGTGTGAGCTACTAAACACATTTGACCAAAAACTCTTAATCTTATAGTTCTTTGCAGAACATGCAAAAGCCTGTATGTGCTGAAGGCCAAATGGAGATATGAACAATATTAAATATAGGAGCTCACCAATATCTCTCTTCCAAAAAATGTTAATTTAATGTAGAGGTGAATTTTTACTCAGATTTCTAATTTTACTTGCAATTTGACTGAATACCATAGTGAACACATTCTTATGTTTTATGGAAGGAAACGTTTTCTGGTTTATTTTCAAATTTGCAGTGACACATGCTCTTCTTCTTGAAATATGTTTTTTCATACATCTGGCTAAAGATGGCAAAAACTGTTGAGAATTTAGCACGAGTTGCCAAAGAGTTAAACGCTCTCAAATATCAGTAAGTTGATTCTTTTTAAAGTGCCATTATCGTGATCCTATTTTAACATTGTGCTACTTTTAACAAAGTGCATACTATCAAGTTGTAGTATCCGCTATATATAGTTGCCTTGAAAATTTAGAGGATTGTTGTAGCTAAAATAATAAAGTCTATGTAAAGTTTAAAATCAGACAGAATGTAAAAAATCATTGAAAATTATTTAAAATACACTAAATAACCAAAAAAGTCCACATGCATGTCTCAACCTCTGCTGCTATCATCGACACCCGAAGCCATCAGCAGGCGTTGAAACATTCGTATGGTATTTTTTAGTGTGTAATGTATATTAAATAAATTTTTTATTTTTATGTTTTGTCTGGTTTTAAAGTTTATTTTAAGTTCAAAATATCCATGAAAAAGGTCAAGTCAAGTTCTATATGGTTTTGACTAGTTTAATTTCCTAGTGATATTCTTTTTTATTACCAGATTCAAGCATAAGTTTTTCATAAATAGTTATATGGTGCTCTCACGCTGTAAATGTAGTTTAATATTTAAATGCTGAATTCTTAACTATAAAATTGACTGAGGTAGTGTAATAAAATGTTTGCCTGTATTCATTTGTCTGTTTGTTCTTTATATAATAAATTTTTCATATATTTTGAAAACCAATAGACTTATATACTGTATTGCACCTGATGAATCAGGGGCTACGTAATAGTCTAAAAATGGAAAACTTAGTTTACCGAACTATTACTGTCTTATTATAATTATAACATATTATATTTTCTCATTAAATTATAATGTAAGAGCTTTTATCTTGTGTTGATGTAACACGCTGAGACTGTTATGTATGATTAAACCATAGTTTGCCTATATATATATATATATATATATATAAAACCATATATACATATATGTTTGTGTGTGTATGTATATATCCATGTTTATATAGTATGTATAATTACAGAGTCACTATTGCTGAAAAGGATGTGACAAACTGCCTGCAAAGACAGTACATAATTTCAGAAATAGCACAGTTAGTACACCACCAGAAGGAGTTAAACAATACCATCCTTGATGAAAGTGAGTTCATATAATATGGCAGATTTCAAGAGATCAAAATAAGGGATATCTTAGAAGTTACTGTACACTTTACATTTTCTATATGTTAAATGTTTGAAAATGTTAATCTACACTTTCACATTAAACTATGTTTTAACTACATTTTAAATGTTTGAAAATAGGTACCGATGGATTGAAACATTTTTCATTCTTTGGCTAAAGCTTACAATTTCCCACACTTGAGATTAGTTCATGAAGCAGATTAGGGTTAGGGTTTGGGTTAAGGCTAGAGTTAGGGTTATGACATTTAAATTGTGTGTGGAATTGTAAACGCTTTCTCATTCTTTTACTCAAATTAGACGAAAATGTGAAAAGAACTAGTGCACTGTTTCACTGTTTCCACTACCTTCTTCAAATGTATTTCTGCTAATGATTAACATTTCTAACATCAGCAAGCTTTTCTAGTCGGTTAGGTGTTATGTCGAGTTCGTGAAGGTGTCTCAGTCTGTTGTCTGAGAATAATGTGGCCCATGTGGTATTCTGAATTAGTGCTGAACTTCAGTTGGTGATCGAATGACCTTTTGTCAAGCCTTAGATTTTCCACCTCATTTCTAACGTTAGTGTTATGACTGTTATCACTATAGCAGCAGGGTTTCAGTCATAAAGATAATAAAAAAAAATTACCACATGCTCATTACATTCATGTAACAGATTGGAGAGGGTAGAGAAAATTTTAAAAAGTAAATTGGAAATCAGACATGTATGGTGAGTGACCTTTGAGACGTTCTATATTGTAGGACCTTTGCAGATTTCAAGAGAGATTTTTGGCAGTGCATATATTATAATTACGCTTTTTTGAACCAGAATTGAGACTCTTTTTCAGTAGGCACTTTGTTCTGCTACTAACATTATTTACAGTTCTTATGATTACGGGGCTGCTATTCTGTAGAAGGTATTTATTGTTTTTAAATTAGTCAGCAAAGCTTTTGTTAAAATCTTTTCTTGCAGGACAAATGATGAATAAAAATTTAGAAACGGTCAAAAGAAAACTGAAGATATTTCAGACCGATCTCAACGACATGCGATCAACTCCAGACTGTATGTATAGAGTTGCTGTTTGAAAATAGGGTTACCATCCTAAAGTACAGATATAACTAAGATAGAAACTTTCTCAATAATAAGTCTGCTAGTCAAAAGTGAATAGTTCCAATCATGGAATAATGATTTAAATAACACATAACTGCTCGTTTAGTTAAATGCCCAGTTCTGTGTTATTTAAAACATTGTATCAATGGGGCACAATGAAAAAAGATCTCCAATCATGGTGTGTAGTATCTGGTTGATGTGTTTTTCCATTTCAATAGACACTCGACTAGTTTGAAACAATACAACATTATTTTTTCACAAAAGTTTTAGCTTGTAATGCTTCATCTTTCTTATCAGTAAATGTCAGCATGCAGTGCATAATATACTAGTAGGCTACTGTTTGCATATTGGTGTTGACATCTTGTAAAATTTCTATTAAACTAACATAATTTGATGCACCTTTAATGTCTGTTATTTAATCTGTGTCATTTACCTGCTAAACAATCTCTAATTGTAGTTGTTGCAAAACTGAAAAGAACGTTAGAAGAGTGTGAAACATCAATTAATGCAACAAAGCAGCAGCACAGAGAAATGTAAGTTTAACTTCATTTACATCAAGCAAGTGTAAATGAACTATAGTTCTAATGAATAACATATAAACATAATGAATAACATATCAATAACATTTGAAACTATCTTTCAAAAAGGTCCATAAATTGCTCTCCTATTTGGCAGAGAAGCCACTTGCCTCAGCTGCTGATCTAAATTCCAGCTCCAGATCTAACCGCTTCAGATGCGGTTCCAAAATGAACAGATCTTAATTTTATGAAATGCTTGTGGAGCGAAAGTTTGCAGACCCTAGTGGATCTAGGATATGTATTTTGTTAAATGCTTGCAGATGTAGATGTAGATGTGGATGCGGATCTGGAGTTTTTGCGGACCTAAGAAATTGGATCCGCTCATCTTTGCTTACAACACTAAGGTGGCGCATGATAAAAAATGGCACAGTAAATGTGGCACTGGAAAACAGAACACAAACAGAAAAATAAAAAGGATGACATACTTAAATAGATGCAAGCTTATTCTGAGCTTCTGGTTTTTGGACAGTTCCAATCTTCTTCTAGATAAAGAGAATTGTATTAGAGTTCGGTGCTGTTTTCATATTGTTTCCTGTGCGTATTTATCATACCATTATCAAGCTAAATAGAAGACTGTACAAAAGAAAAATATCCACATGTTCTGTACTTTGCAAATTTTTTACATATAAAGTCACCGTGCCTTTGCAGTTATTGCTACACAATTGTGGAATGATTTACCGCTATCTTTGTGTCAATTGCCATCATTACAAAATTTGAAAAAAGCTCTTAAAAGCACACCTTTTTAGCCAGCATTATAGATTATAGCATTGTCTGTATATTTATAGTAATATATTATAGAGTACATTTGTAACAATTTTTCGATGGTTTTTAAAATTGATCTTATAATCTTATAGCGCTATTTACAATTATTAGAATTTTGTGATTTTAGAATGATTAATTTTATAATGACTGTATGTAATTGTAAGTTATAATAGACTGTTTAATTGTAAAGCACATTGAGATCACGTGATATGATGCACTATATAAGTAATAAATTATTATTGTTATTATCATCGTCGTCGTCGTCATCATCATCATCATTGCTGCTTCTTATAGGTTTTGTAATTGCAGGTCTAATCAGTTTCATTCAATTCTAATTTTTTAAATATGTTTTAAACTTACGCCGAAATAAACCGATTCTTGTAATGACATTCTGGGAACTGATTTTGTAGCCATTTATTGTAGATATTTTTAAATGTATGTTCTTAGGTCATTTTTCTTTCTAGCTCTGAAACGTTAAAAAGAGAAGAAAGTGTTTTGGGTTTGGAATTAAGTGGAATGGATAGACGAATAGAAACTTGGATGCAGAATAAACATACTGGCATGGCAGTTTCTAAAAAACAATACATGCCTACTTCTAATGCAGTCAAAGAAACTGATAATTCTGTGCCTAAAGAAATAGCAGACTTTAATGTAAGTTGAACTCATATATTATTCTTATTTTCTCACTTTTCTTTATTATCTCAGTGGTATCCAAAATTCCTTTTTTCCAAATTTCGCAAACACACAACGATAACATGTATGTACGAGCACTACTGCAATGTAAATACAAGCATAAATTCAAAGTGTTGCTTGTAATTTTCATATATGAGTTTGTATAACCCTAGTAATGCATAATGTAAAAAGGCAATTGATGCATGAGCTTGTGTGCCATAGGGATGTTAATGATAACAATTCATATCGATACGAAAATTCGTTTTTCCATTATATCATAACAATATTATTCTAGGAATATCATTATTGTATCGAATTTGGCATGTATCACTGCTTGTCACTTACCTTTATAAAATCGCTTGACTTTTCTTTTCTATTTTTTTACACTATTGATGCAAAGAACTGGATAAAAAGAATTACTTAGAATTATAAGCTTGTCAAATGGGAATCATATTCTTGTACTTTTGCCTGGCAATAACGGATATTTTCATTCTGAATCATACTGACAAAGTATGGAGATCCCTTTATAACGTATTTTAATGTCACTTTCCCGATCATGTGCAGCTCGCATAGATAAATATTTTTATCACAGTAATATGTTTATCTGTTGCAGCTTATTTATAATTCGTTATGACAAACAAACTTGTGTTCCATAACTAGCAGCCATTTAACACACTGAAACAATTAATAATTCTAATTATTAATGATACTTTTACATTGTTGCAGAAATTTTCTAACTTCAGTATCATTTTTATCGTTCGAAATAATTTATCGTATCTCATCAGTCTAAAAATAGTTTATCACTATCGCATAATATCCCCAAATTTGTATCATTTAACATCCCTAGTGTGCCATATTCTAGGCATTTGCCGATTAAAATCACGCTTGAACAACATTAGGTATTTAGCTTTCATCTGCATTCATTGATATCGAAATGAATTATTGTAAATGTGATACTTTTTTACTTGTTGTATCTTGTCCTAGTCTGTCTTATGTGGTCCTCGTCTGCCTTGTTTTGTTAATATGTTTTGTTAAACTTGATAAATACTCGAATATAAAGGACACCTCCGGACCTGAAAAAATCGTCCCTTATATCCGATGTCCCTTATAGCCGAAGTTGAGTCAGACCGAGGGTGTATCTAGACCTGCGAGCTCTATATACCTCTTCTGGTAGCCTAATACCCAATAAACCGTTTGTTGCAATTTATGTAATATACCGATTTAATGCAAATACATCCAATCGTCTTGAATTGAGCACAAAAACATTGTTTATTCAAACTCATCCCAGTTACAAGCCATTACAGCCACAAGACCTGACCGTACTCCAAGGGAATACAGTCGAGCCCGTGCGGGGTCTCGGCATAGGCTTTTTAGTACGTAAAAAATATTTGATCATAGGTCCCTTATATGCGAGGTAATTCACCTGGGTTTCTATTACGCGGGGCCTGATGATATCGTCCCTTATAACCGAAAGTCCCTTATATCCGAATACCTTATATACGAAGATTTTTATAAGGAAAAACATTACGAAAAATCGGGGCCAGTGTTGATGGTCCCTTATAAGCGAGTACCTTATACCTGAGGTTGACTGTAATTTGAAAGTGATCAATGTAGGTTTACTTGTGCAAGTTGTTTTTTTTGTCGGCAAGATAACTAAATTGTTTTGTGGTGTATATTAATTGCTTTTCAACAACAATTTTGTTAATTTTCTGTAGGTTTATGTTTCTCAGCATGGAGGCCACACTGGCATGTGGGAGGAATCTGATCATCAAGTGTTTGTTCGATTGTACAAAAAGCATAAGGTACGTAGCAGTTAAAGTTATCAGTTGGCCATTTTAGCCTTTTTTTACGTAGTCGTGTTCAACACGTATCACAGTCAATGGTTACTGTCAGGTATATGTCTTTGACTAGCTATGCCATATTCTGATTTGAAACTCTATGCAGGAGGTCTTTCATTACTTTCCAACACAGCAAACAGTAGTAGAACTGTTGTAATGATAGAAGCCAAATTACTGCAAGTCTTGAGTCAAGTATTTGCAAAAATTTTTCAAGTCAAATTACAAGTCAAGGTGTTGGTGCAATTTAGTAGCAACAGTGAGTCAGAAAATTGATTGACTACAGTCATCAGCAGCTCTGGTCTTTGCAGGGCACTTGCCTACAACATACCTCTCACGCATGCCAATTCTCATGCATAAGGCATGTGTCACACGTGTTTTAAGTCTTTCATAAGGGCACGTGCACCAAATTTTCGTTCTTATACATTCTGCAACTTCACAGTCAAATCACCTGGCTTCTTTTGCCATCAGTACCAAACTGCAATAACAATATAAGGAAGCTCAACATTATCCAAAAATTACATTAATTTTTTTATATTTGCTGTTCTTACTTTTTTTGCATAAACTACTGCGGCATCATTTGACACCTGCCCCGACCCCTGCCAGGGGTGAGGTGATCCCAGGCCTTCTACGTTTCACACTCGTTTTTACATCAAATGATTGACAGGTCTGCTATAATTACCACTTGTTCATTCGTGTCAGTACTAAAGTTTACGCTTGATTTTTAGACATTGGATAAACTACTAATAGAAGCTGATAGTGTATTTCCTGGCTACACTGAAGTTCAGATAAAGAAGCACTACTGGTGGTACAAAAAGTACTTAGAATTAGTGGAGTCTAAGAAAACAGCTATTGAGAAGTGGAAAGAGGAAAAACAAGTAAGCTAATATTTTGAATAGGTGTGGGTTGAGCTAGGTGAGAAAGCTTTTAGTTTCATTTAGTGTGATATATAGTAACCTGCACTAGCTGCGTGACCATAGATACAACTGAATATACTAAAACTTGGTCAGATCATAATTCAGTCACAGTATTATAGTAAACAAGCCTATGACAATGGTTACATCACAGTATTAATGCGATTAAAACACTGGCATGGTGCAAAATTACTAATTGCTTTATCACAATTCAACTACAAATAAATCACCCTTTTAATACTCTCTTACTGTTACTTTACTATGATTGTGAGACAAATCAAATCAGTTTATTCCACTCCAGCAACACATATACAATGCATCAAGATACAATATGATTAGTATAGGTAAAGAAAATTGATGAAGTCAAATTAGTCAAATAGAAGAGTTGCTCTATGACATTTTGAAAGCTTGGCTTGTTAAGGTGGCACAAATGAGTGAATGAAGGAACGGTTAGGGTTAGTAGACATGATGGAATGGAAAAAATAGTAAAAATAGATTTAGGAAGAAGGAAGGGAGGGGAGGAAATGACCGCAGTGCATGTTTAATTTACATAGAACTATATTAAAATAGTATATTATAAATAATGGGACGCCATTCATTGCGACTGAGTCATAACTAATCATAGTTTCATTATGATTTAACAACGGTCAAATTTCTAGCAGGGGTGAACTACATGTTGATAGTTCAAATGATAAACAAGCACAATTTTTCTGTTTAACTGCAGCTGATGTTTGTAAATACAGCTACTAATATTGGAATATTACTGTACAGTACTTTTTGCTGCAGTGACTTTCTGTTCACAAAAGTAGAGCTTGAATTTTTTTATTCATATATGCATTTTAACTAGGAAAAGAAAAAAGAAGAGATGCAGTCAGTCATTGAAAAAGTTGTTCAAGCCACACCAAAACTTTCATCAGCACAATTGAAGAAATTTGAAGATGAACGAAGAGAAAGGCAAAAGAAAGTGTTTGTGTGGAAAGTAAGATTGTATATCTTCATTAAGAAAAATTTTACTTGCATTTGTTGTTGAGACCTTACAGTGCATTTTTTATTTGAAGGAATTGAAGAGAAAGCAAGAAGAAAAAGAACTGCAGGAAGCAAAAGAAAAAGAGTTGAAAGAGAAGAAGCTTAAAAGTCAAGCTGAGCAATTGAGACAGGTATTACAAGTCTGATAACAATACGGAGCTAACTTGTCAGCAAATTCATGTTTGCTTTTTTGGATGAAAAATAGTATGCCCACTTTAGATCAAAACACTGTCTGTTATTCCCTGGGTGGAATTACTATTTCGTCTAATTTGGCATTAGGAGTGCCATCGTGTTGGGCCCACCATTAGTTAGTTTTTTTAGTGCATGCAGTGGGTTTAGTACATGTAATGGGCTTACTGCATGCAATGGCCTTACTGCATGCGAGTTTAGTATGTATAATGGGCTTACTGCATGCATTGGGCTGACCACATGAGATGAGTTTACCACATGCATTGGGTTTACTGCATGCAAAGACTTTAGTGCATGTAGTGGGTTTGGTGCATGCCGTAGGCTTAGTGCATACAGTGGGCTTAATGCATGCAGTGGGCTTAGTGCATCCAATGGGCTTAGTGCATGCAATGGATTTTGCTCTGTATAAATATGGAGCCTTCCCTAGAAATATGCAATAGCAATAGTTGTGTCAGTTTAATGTAAACAACCTGCAGATTCAGGGTTTCTTCTTATAGTTTTAGAGTATATTATCCTTCATAGTGAGATAGTGTCTTGTCTTACACTGAGCATCCCCTGCCACTGAGTGCTGGGTGATAGCATTCAAAGTGCTGAATTGTATTTTTTATACACTTTGATACACTACAAGCCATAATCAGAGGCAGGGCGATATGTTTGTGATTTGACTGGAGCATGTCTTATTCTCAAGGATATCCTAAGTCTAAGGTGAGCCACTGAACCAGCAGAGCTGTCTCACGCATGATCAGGCTCTTTCTACAAGATGAATAGCCAGAATCAGTATGGCTAATTAAATTTTCAAGAGCGAGTCTTAAATAGCGCGGGTGATCAATATGTAGTACCCCGCCAAAGAAAAAGCTTGCCCTGAATATCGTGGGCTTGCATAATTACACTGACATAGGTTGAAAACAGAAGTAGCACTTATTTCTGTGTTTACTGTTTATCAAGGGTGGGCATACTGTTATTCTTCCCAAAACATTAGCTAATCATATTTAATTGTAATGACCTGATTGTAAATGTACAATTGTATTTTTGGATTAAATAAATCTAAATCAACCAGAGGATCATCTTCATCATAAAACCTTTGATATTTTGATCGTGAACAAAAGATACTTTATTTTGCAGGCACAAATCAAAGCACAAGTTGAGGAGTATCATTTGCAAAAACAGGAAGAAATTAAAATTTTGGAACGAGAGCTGAAGTTGAAAAATGAAAAGCTAATGGAAGAAAAGAAGCAAGAAATTGCTGCTGAGCTTTCTAGATTTAGGAGAAGGGTAAGATGTAAGCTTTCAATAGTAATTACTACACTGTCGATTGATTGAACCCTTAATTATTTTTGTGTCAACTAGTCATTTGTTGTTAAATGAAGTATGACTTATTTTGTTTATTCATTGGCATTGTTAATCGAAGAAGTCTAGCTGCATCTCAGTTACTGATTTCCTGTTCTATCTGCATTACTGTATTTGAGTAATATTGTCATCAAGTTTGCCTTCTGGTACATAACTGTGAATTCATTCTTTATTAAAACACTGAATTGGAAATCATAGAAGTTCTGTGTGATCTATATGTAACTATTAGGATTTAATGTAGCTATAAAAGGAAATGCTTGTGAGAAGCTTTTATATTAGAAATTTTTGCTTTTCGTTAATTGGTTTTGAAGATTTATGTGTAAAAGTTTTTATAATTATTTGATACAGCTTAAATTAACTCCATTATTTAGTCAGAAACTATGATTACTTACTAACAGTTTTTTCTCTTGTTTAAATATTGTTGTAAAACAAAGGATCGAAAGGCCTTAAAAGAGAAACTAGAGCTTGAGCAAGTGAAAGCACATGAAGCTGAAGAAAAAGAAAAACAATTGGATTTGTTACGGCAAAAGGTAACTTATTTTAACATAATTATTAATAACTTAAGTAAAAAATAGTCAAAATATTGCCTTTTAAGTCTCAGACTCACTTTAATGTATAGCCTTCAATCTTTTGAACTTAATTAGGTACAATTGTGTCTAATAGGTGCGTTAATAGCTACAGTGCATTAATATATGTAGTTTCTACAATCTACAGGAATTATCTGAAAAAAATATTTTTCAAGTCTTTTTCGGACATTCATTGGCAGTTGGTCGTAAATGACAGCATTCAGTTTCTTTAAAGAAATACTGGCTTTTTTGTTTTTTTTGTGTTAATTATGTGAATTTCTTACAATTTGCTAAATAATTATACTTTTAAGTTTTTATAATGTTTTTAAAATCAGTTATGCACTTATGCACTTTGCTGTTGTCAACAGTTGTGTGATTCATAAGCTGTCTGAGTATTTTATACTTCATATTGTGTGTGATGGTGACAGAGGCCTTTATTTTTAAATAAACAAATTAAATTATATTAAATTTATGTTTTTGTAATGATGTAAATTGTTTTTGTAAGGTTAAATCAAAATTAACCACAGAACGAGATCCAACCAGGCTGCTACAGCCAACTAAACTGTGGGAAGAAAGGCAAAAACAAAAAGAAGAAAATCCAACTGAAGAAGTACCCCAAAATTTTGTTATTCCTCATAGGTATAAAGTTGTGTTAACTTGTTTTTTATATTATCTTTTTCATGAGCAGTAATTGACAGTGCCCGATAGTATTTCTGCAGTGCTCTGTAAGCCAGTTTATGTCTCTTGATGTAAAATTATTTAGTAGAAAACTGATGAGATTAACATTAATTTAATTAGAGGTTGACAGTAATGTTAAAGCTGTAGTAAGTTAAATTTGACATTTTTTATAGGGCAGTGCCTGTTTGGAGAGACGGTCTATAGTCCCAGCTGAACAAGAATGGCAGAATGGCATCACTACCCTCAAAATTGTGTCATTAAGAAATAAGAATTAGACAGTGAGGCGTATATTTGCTGTATCTAATTTCTGCAATGTTAGACAGTCTAATGAATCAGGTTTTTGTACATTTTGTAAAATCTTTATGTACTAGCAAATGTCCATTTGTATTGTTCATAAGCTGTAAAAGACAACATGCAGTGGAATTTTGATAGCTGTCTTTCGGAATAATTTGTGTCCTTAAGAGAAAAAGTTTCACAAATGTTAGTGATAATGTTAATAATTTAGGATCTGTGATCATGTGACCCTTTCATATGGTATTAATCAACACTTTGAAGTCGGTATCAAGAAGCATTCTTGCAAATTTGAAATTTTCATTTTTGTACCATGTGCAGCCGAAGAACAATTACTAAAATGCTGTCGTCATCCTTATTACGTTTTCTGTATCCAGTTGCTTGCATTTTTTGCAACACGTACGTCAAAATACGTGTATCCACATGTAGGCTTAATTGACTAATTTGCAAGCAAAATGTCACATCTTTGTTAATTTTGATTACTGTAATTATGAACCAAAAAGGTGAAAAACCTGAATAAAAGTTAATGTAAAAAATGCAAACTTAGTATTCAATTAAGTTGCTTGCTTGTATTTTCTGATTATAAATTTGTTTCTATAATCACAATTTTTATTGTTGATTTTTGTGAAAGACTGTATTATAGTCGTCTTTTTATTTATATCATAAAAGTAATGAGATGGAATTAATAGCATTTGTATTTCTGAATGTAAGTACAGTCATTCATTTTAGGTTTTGACAGTATCAGTTACAATTATCACTTAAATGGTGTTACTTCTGAGGTTTCATCTTAAATGAGATTTCGGGTGTAAAATTCTAAAGTTTAGTTGCAACTGATTGTAACTATATAGTTGTTAAGAACGGACTTGCAATGTTGGTTATCACTTTTCGGACAAAATTACTCCACATCAAATTAAGGCTACTGACTTGTGTCATTAATTTTGTCATTTTGGAGCCTTTACTCTCAAGGACAATGATATGGGTTATAGTATGTATAAAACAGGTTTTCACACAGGTGCAGAGATGGCTCAGCTTTAATGTCCCAAATGAAAACTTTATGAAGGTAGTACCAATATGAAACTATTTGTGTGGCCTTTATCTTCGTAGTTATTATTGTTTTACTCTGTCCTGAAGACATGAATTGACATTGTTGCGCAAAAGTTATTGTCCCCTACAGCACATAATTATTTTATACTTTTCTGCCTGCATATTATGTACGTTGTCTTTATGAAGATGGGTGTATGCATCAAGATAGAGTAACGAATCCTTAATGTCATCACAAGGAAACAAGTAATTCACATGTCGATTTCTGAAAAGTGCACTTCTCTTCCAGGAAAAACAAAATGCACATGTTTTGACTTTCATTTATACAAATAAACATAAATATAAATGAATTTAAAAAAGGGCTATGAGGGTTTGATTTTGGCAAGCACATACTAATGTTGAGGGTAAGTGACTATGATCTTGAAACAGGATGAGGAAGGTACTCAAAATACCTTTTCAAGAAAGACAATGCCGTTCCTATAAAAACTCCAAAAATGATACTAAAATAGAAGATGAACTACATTTTACTTTAATTGCTCTGTGACTCTTACAACTGATAACAGAAGAATCTACTAAAACAGAAAGCACAACCTGTCGCTCTGCAGTAATATAACAATATTTCACTTTCATGCAATATATTATAACACTGATTTGGTGATTCCTCTTTGATGAATTCATTTTGAAAAAATTTAAATTTAGAAAACATTTTCATTAAAATGCCAAAATAATATTGGTTGCTACATACACATCAGTGAAATGTAAATGAGCATTTATTGTACTTTCATAAGTTGTCATGTCATGATGTTACCTTTTTTGTTAGCAGTTATAAGCATTATTACCATCTGTAATTTAAGATGATACCAGTTTTTGCATTATAGCAATGTAGCCTAGGTTTATGTAAATACTGTGTCATCCCACTATAATATTTTGTATTTTGTCAAATTTATATTTTTGAATAATAATTGTACTTTCTAAGTGTATTGCCAATATGCTAGAAGGGTATTTGTGTAAATAAACTGAATTGAATAACACTTTTAAAATAATATTTGGTCAATATTTATTAATAAGGAAGCTCACGATTCATGAACTCTATGAAAGAATGTGAGTCCATAGGATTATTTATATGGAAAGTATTAGAGCAGTGCGACGGAAGTATAAATAAAGCCCAATGAAATAAACATTTTAGGCCTACTCGAATCTTCGGCCATCACTAGAGTAGCTAATGACGTCATACCATTTGAGTTATGGCGCTTATTTTTTTTAAAACTGGGTATACTAGTTAATTTGTTTAGATTTCAGTGATTGTTAGTTATATAATATCATCTTTTGTTGTTAGTCCTCGTGAGAATATTTCGTACACCCAACGTAATGATGTTTGTATTGCTCTTGACGACATAGAAGTTTTATTATTATTAATACTTTTTGTGTCTCAGATATCTTTGTTCTCAGCGAAATCAAATTGCTATTGAATTATGCTGTCATAGTGACACTATTGTCTCTGGTGATTTCAATCTTCCAAACCTGATACGGCCTGATCCTGTTCCATATATCCCTTTAGACGTGTTGTTCTTAGAAACTGTACACGATAATCTTCTTACGCAAATGTTGATTTTCCTACTAGAAACAAATTATCTTGAATACTTATTGTCAAACTGTCCAGATCGTTTAAATTTATTGTGCGCCAAGCCTGGTTTTTCTTCTAGTGACCATGACACTAGTATTTTCTTGTGTGTAGAATGCATCTATTCATATCAGGTAAATCGCCTTTGTAGAGATTATAATAAAACCTCTCTTCCCCAAATTGAGATTATTTTGCTAGTACTAGTAGTATTGTTTGGTACAATGAGTTAATTGCTTGTGATATAAATAGCTGTTGGAACTTCTATGATAAATATAATTATGCAGTAAATACTTTCGTACCTCTAAAGGGAACCTCTTCCAATGATCGTAAATATGCTTGTGCCCCTTGGGAAAAGGATTCTGTTGTTATTAAAGCTAAAGCTAATAAAAGTCGCCTTTGGAACTTGTGGCATGTGACTTCTTTAAATACAGTAGGCGCCGCTTAATAGACTCACTTTGGGACGGAAGTGTTTTGACCCTACTAACCGATGGGTGCTGTATTACTATGCTTATTACCAGCTTACTATGCACTGTAAAGGGTTTAATGAATTTTAGAAATGAAGTAATGCTTAAATTCCTTTGTGTAGTTAAAAATTAGTCCGACGTGTTTTGACCCAATTAATCGGCTGAACCTATTAACTGATTGGTGTATTATTACTGGTATAAAAGCATGAATCATCAGCTTATTATGGACTGCAAAGGTTTTTAATGATTTTTAGAAATGAAGTGCTGTGTAAATTCTTTTGTGCAGTTAAAATTTAAAAAAATATATTTCAAAATATTAATTTATAGAAATGAATTAGCAATAAATTAAAAAGTATACTTTTCTAGATCACACAAGTCTAATTATTTGCTTAAATTACAAAAATTCTTTCAAAATTGCCTGCTTCATTTTATCGCAAAGAAGTTGGCTCACAAAGTTCTGATAATAATAAAAACATTGAAAACCTGTTGTTGTATGGTGCACAAATTCTCGTAAAATACGTAGTGCTTGGCGTGCTTAAACTGTTGGTGGTGCCCGTGTTTCCCTGCAGCTTAGTTTGTAGTTTCATCTAAGATCCTGCTTGCTATTGTGATGTGCTGTACTGTACCTGTAGATGTGTCCCTAGCATAACAGCAGCAACTAACTGATTAAACTTTCTGTCAAAGACAGCCAGACCTTCAAAAGCAAACATATAAGCAAGTGATTAAATGTTTAGCTTCCAAGAGTTCTTGGGTAACAAGCTTAATTGCAGTGGACGGGCGGGTCAAAGCAAACCATTAGGCTAGCATATTAGCGTATAATAAACATTCTTGCGTACAAACAAAACGGTTCTTAACATGATTGTTTCTATTTATATTATAGGACGAAAGCGAACTAAGATAATATAAAAGCCATAAAAGCTTATTTGTCACACAAAAGTGTCTGAAGCATGTGAAGCAAAAATATTGAGTCAATTATGCGAAGTTATTTGAGTCAATTACCGACAGTTTTTATGTACATTTGAATAAAAGCAGCCCATACCAGGTGTTTTTGAGTCAATTAAGCGATTGAGTCTATTAAGCGGCTCCCACTGTAGTGTGAAAGCTGAATATACGCGAGCTTCTCAACATTTGAGACAATCTATCTTTGATGTTTGAAAGCAGTATGAAGAAAAACTAGCTAGTAACATCAGAAAGAATGGCAAAGATTTTTTCATTATTTCAAACCCGTGAATCATATAAGCAGTATTGTAAAACAAGTGATTGTCACCGTTCCTGCCACTATTGCTTCTACCATAAATGATACTTTTTGCCTCTTTTTTTTACCTAAGAACCTGAGGACATTGAATTACCCGTCCCATCTGATGGTTGCAATTGCAGTAGTATTTATTTAATTAATGTTGTCTTTTCGATAAATGAAGTGTATCTGAAACTCATTATTAAGTTGTAGCCTTTTAAAGCCACAGGCCCAGACAATGTTCATGGTTTTATTCTCAGGACCTGTGCCCTCAAACTTTACCACTGTTTTTGATTTTTAAGAAAAGTCTTGACTCTTCCGAAGTTCCTTTGAACTGGCTTGACTCAAATGTCACTCCTATTCCGAAGAAATCTTAAAGACCCATTTCTTTAACATCAGTTGTTACCAAATGCCTTGAGTCCATTATATGGGATGAGGTACTTCTATTTCTTGTCAGTTCTGAGCGTATTTGCAAAAGTCAGCATGGCTCTTTGCCAAATCGCTCTGTTGTAACTAATTTACTCTCTTGCTTAAATAAATGGACTGTAAATTTTTTGGTACTATTCTTACCTGGTATTGATATTTTATACTTAGACTTTACAAAAGCTTTTGACTTCGTGTCTCTAAGATGGCTACTGCTCAAGATGGAGTTCTCAGGAATCTGTGGTTATTTATTAAAGTGGTTTGATTTTTTCTCAACTCATCGTTATGAATGGTATGACTACAAGTTGGCAACCAGTGGCTAGTGGAATCCCTTAGTAGGTACCCTTAGTGGCCCTTACTGTTTTCTTATTTTTATAAATGACATTACTAATTGTGTGACTCTTGATGAGCATCCCTTTATTTGTAGATCTATGATCTTCAGCTCTATCGCCCAAATTATGAAAGGACTCAGTTTTACAAGAACAAGATTTCTTCTCAAGACCATGCAGAGAACTACAAGGCCATGATTCCAAACTCTTCTTCAAATATAGCCGAACCAGCATCCCTTCTCAGCGTTTTGCTTCTCGTGTGGCCCATCCATGGTACTCACTCTCAGCTGATACTGTCAATGCACCATCTATCGATAAATTTAAAATGAATATGAGAAGGGAGCCGTATACGAGTTATATACTGTATATGTCATTGTAAAGAAGTTTGTAAAGAAGATTATTTTTAATTTTATTGAAATTAATCGTGACAAAGACAAAAATATCGTGCTTGGATATATAGATCAACCAATGGGTAACACTCTTCTAAGATTCACCAATAAATTGTCCTGTATTTTGACTGATATTAATAACAGTGATAACAGTGATGACTTAAACTACTTGTAATAATGATGCTAATATACATGTGTGTGTGTGTGTGTGTGTGTGCGCACGTGCGTGTGTATATTAGCATCATTATTACAAGTAATTTAACATATCTTATTTAACACGTATACATATATATGTATGTATGTGTATGTATGTATGTATGTATTTATTGATATGTTTCACTCAATATACTGCAGTATTTACTCACAATATGTTAAAAAACAAAAAATTGTCAATTATTAGACTCAAAAAACCTTGGATTATTTTTAGAAAATCAATCAAACTCAAAAATTGCTCATATAAATTAGTTATGTACTACAGTAAATACAGTAGACACTACTAGCTACAGAAAATTTCATAACAAATTACACAACTTACTAAAACATAAAAATAAATGCTATAGGAACTCATTTATCGGATACTAACTTTATTGATCAGTCACTAGTAAAATTTCAATTTTACTTTGTGATGCTCATAGAATTCACTGTAGCATTAGCTTATTATTTCTATGATTACTTATGATTAACTAAGCTATATTTTATAATATAGTTAGTCGGCCAAAAATAACTTTGAATGAACAATGGCCAAGATAAGTCGTGGAAGGAAGAGAAAATCAAACGTGGCAGGTGAACTTCGACAGTATGGGAGTCTGTCACCAAATGTGAAAAATATGACAAGGCAGGAGAGCCCTGTAAAAGCTGGCCGGGTGGCAAAGCACAGAAGTAGAGTCAAATCCTCTGACAACTCTCAGTCTAAAGTACGTTTTTGGACATTATTTCTGTGTATGTAAGATTTATTTAATTAATGTAAGACATTCCACAGCAATGACTAGATATTGGTAGCTTCCATTACCCATTTAGTGACCAACTACCTTATGCATCAACAACAAGCTACCACAGTTGCTAAAATTTTCAACAGTTTCAGCCAAATTTGACTATCAAGTAACTAATACATGCCAGGGTTTAATTTTTTAAGTGAAAGGTTATTAATATTAATGTGTCTTAGTTAATGCAAAAATGTTATTTAAATGATCATGTTTGTGCAGTTTTTGTATAGAGCAAATACAGCACTTTGAAACAAGATTAATTATAGAAGTAAATATGAAAAAGTTACTTTTACTTTTTTGTCTGCCATTTTCATGAGTTCAGTGAGATGTGTCTTCATACTGTTGCGGCATATGCGCTTTAAGTACTGATTAAAAAACAACGTTGATTTGTGACTTCTCTGCAGTTTCCAAATAAACAAATTACAGAGTGACTATTCTCTAGCTATTTGTTACCAGAAAGCTTTCAGCTAAGAAGTCAGTTTTTCAATTTTTTATGCATAGAACAATGACATAAACTGGCAACCAGCTGCTACAGTACTGCAACATCTAAAAAGCCCATTCTCTCCAGGGCCAGCTGCGAGGACTCGAAGTTCGATGTATGCAAAAAGACGTGCAACGATGCAGCCTAACAGTCCTGCATTGACAAAGTTGAGAGAAAAACTTGTTGTAAGTTAATTTTAAATTAGAAATTGAATTTTAAATAGAAAGGTGTGAACAGGGTAAGCTAGTGCATTTGAACACAGAAAACACAAGTTCTTTAATACGATATACAATTTGCAAGGCTCTTTAACTGTTCCTTATTAATTATTGTAAAATTTTGTGCTTACTTACAGTAAATGTTTTTCAGGCTAGTACATAATCTATATTGGACAGTGCTGTGTATTGCTGATTAATTTAAAGTCTCTTCTTTACTGGCCCCATACGACCCCAAAAGAAAACTGAACAGAACTGCAGAAAAAACTGGAGCAGCACTTTTCTATGGCCCGTATTCTTCAGTTTGTTATTTAGTCCAAAGCAGGCAATGGTACACCCTCCAACAATCACAGTTGTTGATGCCCCACAGTCATTTAACTATTCATCGTGATTGAATTGGGGTTTTGTTGTGTAACATGGTTTTACAAGTTTTACTGAGTGCTTAGAAATTTAGTGCTGTGATTTTTCTTAAAGCTCAGCCTCTTTTTTACAGCCAACTGATGTTATCATTTCTCCTAAGAAGTCTCTCAGGCGACACAGTGTTGCAGTCGGACGTAAGCTTAGAACATCAAGCATGGCGGCGCCACAGCAGATTCCCACTATAGATGAGTTTGCTGTTCCATTAGCTTTATCTCAGAAAACCACCAGGTTGTCCAGGAGGAGCTCCAATCGGAGAAGTGTGGTGCCTACGAGCACTTCAATGTTAAATGATGGTGATGTATTGCAGGAAAGCGAAGTAGTTACTGACGCAGTTGATAAATTGGATGCTAACTCATCTTGCATGATAACACTGACTCAAAGAACTTCCCTGTCACCTAATAGACTCGGTAGAAATGACATTAAAGCTGTTGTTAGCCCAAAAGTGTCCAAGCATCGTCTAGTTGATGCTAGTGTCTCTTCTACTGTCAGAACTGTGCAAAGTGTTAGTGTTACCAGTCTTAGAGAAAGGCGACAGGGTTTGAGATATTCTCTGCATCAGGACTTACCGAAACCTAAACGGTCCAGTGATCTGAAGCTGACTGCAGCAAGAAAGTCACGTAAGAAAGACAAGCAGAGACGATATACGCAAGTAAAAGTAAAAGCAGCAGCATCTGTAAGGAAATCAGAATCACGTGATTTAACTCCACAAAAGAAAAAGGATATTTCTGTAGTAAAGAAATCCAAAGGTCGAAAGTCTGTTGTCAAAGTAAACAGCCAGCCCAGGAGGACTCCAACATCAACTGCACTGCATCATCTCGGCCAGAAGTTAGCTAATGCAGGACACGTGAAAACTTCAAACAAAAATGATTTATCATTGCAGCCGAAAATGCCAAAGGAAGTTTATCAGAGCGAATCACCTAGAAAGGCAGCCACTCCCCACTCTTGTCTATCTCCTCGATCTCAACAGCGACTGAAAGAAATGCGGTCACCCAGTTTGCCAGTTCGTTCTGCGTCTGCTTCATTGAATTCGCCAAACAAGCCTGCTGAAAGATCATCGACAAATCTTGGTAAAAGGATTCACACACCTCATTGTCACAAGAAGCAGGCCAGTGAAAAATCGATACCCATAAGCATGTCTTCTGACAATTTGTCCACAAAAACTGGGAGGAAATTTGATCCTCCTAGATCTTACAAAAAGTGTGCAGATAAACAGCTGAACCCCAGATCATCTAGTTACGCTTCATCTGCCTTACTAAATTCAAACAGCAAATCCCTAGAAACTAATAATTTGTCGAGAAAAACTGCCACACATCGGCGTCATGAAAAACAGTCCAGCGAAATGTCAAAATTGTACTCGCCTACGAAAACCGGCAAAACTTTACAGTTGAAAGAAAAAGAGGGTCGGAAAGTAAACCAGTTAACTGTACCTTTTAACAAGCATCTTAGGCCAATGCATAAGAGAGGTCGCAGGAGTAATGAAACGTCACATTCTCTTCCCTCAACACCAAGGGCAGGTCTTAGAAATAAAAAAACACCAAAGTCTTCAACATCGTTTACTAGTGCTGTGTCTAAACCAGGAGGTGCTACTACTGGCTCTAAAGCACGAAAAGATGATAAATTGTTTGTGGGAAGGTTGAGAGCAAAAGAGGCTGCTTGCTCTCCTACCGACAGCAACAGCAGAATTAGTGCCCGTAGTTCAAAGCCTCTTCATGATATGCTTGCTTTGAATGTTACTCCTGTTGTTGTCTTGGAAAGCAGATTATCATTAGAAAGATACTCTAAGGCCCTAGGTTCTCAAAGCATGAAACCCAAACAAGCTTCTACAAGTGATAAAAATGACACCGCTGCGACTGCAATTCAGATGCATAAAAGAATGAAAGGGTCAGTGTCTGCATCTGACGTCTTTGCAAATAAATTAGCACGTCCTCCAGTAAGAGCAACTTGTAGTGCAAGCGATTTAAGGAAGAATGAAGTTTCTTTACCGCTATTTCGTAGCGACCAACAAGGTGAGCCTGGTCCTTCGACTGAAAAATACAGCCGGAAACCACATTATGGAAGGGTGGCCATGATTCGGCCACAAGTGTTGCACACGGGTAAAAATGAATATACGGATGAGCAACCATACACGTCAACTCCAAAACTGAGCAAGAAGATTTTAGAAGAAATGCGGAGTTTTCACTCCCCTCTGCCTAACCCTTTTGGACACGCCAGTCGCGGGTGCCAACTTGTTGCTGATACATGTATAAGCAGCGAGGCAATAGTAAGCAGTTATGGGCAAACGGAAAGAGAGGAAGATTTTGAAACAGATTCAAATAGCGCTTTGAAACGAAAATTGAAAATAGACAGTGAAACGCCCAATGCCAGCCTCATAAAGCGCACCAAACGTGACTTAGAGTCGCATTCTTCAAGCCTTAATCCAGAGAAACTGCTAGTGGACCGAAAGTTCGATGACGATGGGCAAAATATCAGTCTAGCGTTGTCTGAGAGAGACCTGCGCATCCCTGGTTCTCCGTTTATTTGCCGCACGGGCGAAACAAGTTCACAGTCTGCATCTACTGGAGACAGTGCACTGGAATATCAATCAGTTCTGGATGCTACTAGGGACTACCAGCTTGATGCACCTGTGAGTCGCTGTGTCATATTGTAGGTTAATTTTTTTACGTTGTTTGCCTGTAGTGATATTGTTAAATTGTCAAACTTTCTTGAAGCTTTCAGCCCGGTAATTTGTCTGTTACTGTCTTAAATATATAATGCTTTGATGTGTAAATAGCGATCATTTCTAATATTTTAAGTAGAAAGATAGTTTTAACTGCACTACATACATTATGGTACAGCTTTTTATTGTTTTACGTTCTTATGACACAGGTAATGCTCTAGATTGTTGAGGTTTGTTTATATAAAACGTTCACGAGCAGATTTTATTTACGGCAGTGTGCAATACTAAAAACTTGTATATAGAACTATAGAACTGGGCTAGACAGGGATTAGTTTTAAATCATAGCTGGTTTATTTTATGGAGAAATTTGCATGCATGAATTTTTACCTTGTTAAGTTGTAATAAATCATAACGGAGCAGAGTTTTAATTGAAACTTCTATGAACTGCAATCAAACTACATTACTGTCTATTTAGTTGGTGTTAAGCGAGTTTGGCATTATAACAAGGTGCGTTAATGCATGCATGTCTATACAAATATAGACATTTGTTTTGCCAGAAAGTATGGGAGTTAAGAGTGGTAGGCATTATCAAGGGGGGCTTTATAACCAGGTTTGACTGCATACTTGTAACTAACTGGATTTCATTCATTAATTTACAATGTATTTTAAAACTGCACATAGTATTGTTTATACACGGTCAGCTTTATTTCTGCATGCTTATGGATAAATAAATAGAAGATTAAAATGGTAAATCTCCGTGTTTATGTGATCGTATATGTTGCTTTCAATAGCAATTGCATGGTGTCCACGCTTATTCTCTAAATATCGAGATACTGCTACGTGTAATATGGAATTACCCACTATATAATAAATAGTAAGAATAAATTTTGCTTTATTGGTTATCATAGTAAGAGGAACATTTTTGTTTGAATATGATACTAAACATACTGACAGTGGCCATTTTTATCATTGCTGGGTGTTGACCTGTGTGTGTGTGTGTGGAAACACAAGAATGTTTGTCTTTGGAACTGTGGAGTAAGTTTCGTTTCATGTAGTAGAGTTTAAACCGGGTAGAACTGACGTAGAACGTGCTTGTCAGCAGTGAAAAATTGGGTTATCTTGCTGAAAAGAGTAGCAAAAAGTATGTGTGAGCATTTAATTTCAAAATGCTCAGCGATTAGTATGTTAGGTCTGTTTAGTTAGTTGGCTGTCTCTTACATAGAACGTTTACATGTAAACGTAAAAGTTGTTGCATCTCAAAGTTGCTCGAGTACAATGAAGGTAATCAACTTTCCTTTTTTACTTTTTAATGTGAAAAGTAATGACACCAGTACTGTAAACAGTGCTAAAAAGTGTAAAATTCCCAATGGGGTGACATCTGTTAACAAAGAAGATGAAATAATAACAGCTGGTAGCTCTTTATAACGCACTAATATGAAGAAACTTCAGAATTGTTTCAAAGCAAGTTTTCAACAAATACTAAAATTTGCCGAAAAGTACGCAAAGTCAATAAGTAAATTATCGCATTTTGATTAACCCTTACGATTACCTCACAGTTGAACAAAAATGAGCGAAACTAATCGCAAATTTTTTTTAATTTTTCAATATTAGCAGATCGAAGAAGTTGTGCATTTGAAAGCAATAAAATTACTTGAAGCGCAACAAGTTTTGGTCTGCTTTTTATATTTAAATACATTAACAACATCAGCAAACCATTCCAGAATAACAGATTTACCTTTTTTCCAAATCCTATCGTTAATTCCAGAACAAGCAATCTAAAACAAATTAGGACAAATACCCACTATGGAACGAACTCTGTAATCAAACAAGCAATTTTACTTTGGAATTCTCTACCATTACAGGTTAAACAAATCAAGTCCCTATCAGCATTTAAAACAAAATTAAAATCACTAATATTAACCAGATATGAAATACCATCACACCAGTACGACAACATACACACTAATTCAGAATTCATATACCCACGGCCATATTAATTAAATCATAGTTTGTTTTTTTATTTTTTTGTGTATGGTTGTAAATATGTTTGATTTTATTCGTCATTACTGCACAGTAGTTTAGATTGCACTGACGCATTTGCCTTCAGCAGTGTAAGTTTTTATTAACTAACACTGATTGATTATCTCTGTAAAGTTTTTATCAGTGATTATCAATGTTTTTAATGGCAAATAAAGATTATTATATATATATATATAGGTCGGTCGTAAAGGCAAGACGCTCCAAACGTTATATTGCTCCTCAACCAAGTGAAAACAGAGTCGGCGCTCGCCTATTTTGTGTCCTAGGCAGAACCATTTACTTATTACGCCTCCCAAAAATGCGAATGATAATCATAAGACTTGAAACTGTTACTGCAAGTTTTGCCAACACCAATAGTAAAAGTGCAATATTTATGATGGATCCATTAATGATACCCATTATGTGTGTTACGACAGTGGCTCTAAAAGCCCCTGTTATCTTACACATAGTTTACACTTGAACTAGCTGTACAGGTAAGTTTTCACGAGTTAACAAGAACTCCCTCGGTTAACAAACTTCTAAATACCACACCATTTTCTATTAATTTCACAATAATTTTAGGAAATAGCGACATCTGTACTGTGAACAATGTTGGGATTGTTTATTATGTTGACATGAGTCAACAAGAAAACTAACTAAAGCATGGTAAACTGGTACCTTTATAGTTACTGTGTAATTTAGTTTTGTTTAATTTGCACCTGTCCCTCAAGATAGGAGAAGCCAGCTTATTCGCTCATCAGTGGTTAAAGGAATATCCTGACTTTTTGGTTAATTTTTAGTTACCTTCCTGAACGTATAGATAAATGACGTAAGTTAGTGTTTACCTATAAGTAATCGAAAAATGATGTTATTGCAAAAAAGAAAAAGATAATAGCATTAGTTTTTTCTTTCTGTATGTACGTGTACGAAATACGACGTTGACTATAAAGCGTTTTTTTGCAAACGTAGTGAGTAGGACTAATACCCGAAAGCGCAACAAGCTTTTTGCGTAACGTATATCATTATATTTATAATTTACAATATCACTACACCTCTCAATGTGACCTACTTTTACTTATACTTGGGCGATTATAGAACCTCAGTTTGCCCAAAAAAGTGAAACTTTCAAACATAAATAATTATAAGTGTGGTTCAAACATAAATAATTATAAATGTGGATGGATGCATATTACTAGAAACTTATTTGGCAAACAGGTTTTTTATTACTTTTGTGAAAGCTTCCCTATAAAGCAGAAGACTAATTGAATATAATAGTGGTGCTATATTGTATGTAAATATTAAGTAACCCCACACTGTGTGCCAAAGTCCTTCAAGTTTTATGCTCTCAATTTATTGTACATTCTAGATGCGTTTATAAACGGGTTCCAGGTCTTACTGAGTAATATTCTATGCCTTGGCTTTGAGCGTTTTATATTGTACAGGACTAAGCAGAAGTGGACGGAGAAGTTGCCATGTCTCGCCCAGACGGACCAGACCACAATGTTCTACTCATCAGCGCAGGTCCTATCAATACATCTGAAGCGAAATCGGACGACAAAAAAGATGGTGTTTGCTCGCGGACACGTTTGCCAGAGAAAGTGGATCAACGGGAAACGTTTTCGTACGAACAGCTCCTTGAACGTGTGGGCAACCTGGGACTTTGGCAGTTGAAATGTTTCATAATACTCGGCGTATGTAAGTTCACCGTTGCTCTGCACAACATGGTCATGGTCTTTCATGGACTAGATGCAGATCATTGGTGTGCGGTGCCAGAGTTGGAGTCCCTTCATCCGACCCAACAGAAAAACTACAGCATACCCAAAGATGTGGAGTCGAACACGTTTTCTAGCTGCACGGTTTACAGCGCACGTGATTATGGTTTGGTGGAGTTGTACGAGAACGGGAGCTTGAATGAGCTTCCAGAAAGCTTTTACCAGAACACAACGGAAGATGTCTGCCATAGTGGTTGGGTATATGATCAACCAGCTTCTGAACCTACAATAAGATCCGAGGTAAGATTGCTGCAAATGGTCAGCAATTATTTGTTAATTCGTTCGTCACGGCTGTTCTTTCGTTTTTCATTGGTTTGCTGGTTAGCTGTTCTGGCCTTTTGGCTGGCAAGATAGTTTGTTGAATATTTGGTTGGTTGATGTCAATTAGTTGGATGATTTGATGGCTATTTAACAAGTTAAACATGGAGGAGTGGCGGGATAGGGTCTATTACACAATAATTCGCTTGTTGCTTTGAGGATCCATTCATTTATTTAAAGTAATTATCTTTCTATACAGCGCAAAAGTAAATAGTAGTCTAAGAGCCTACTTCTGTGCGAATTTTGTCTTTTGTTTTGGGCAAAATTAGTTCTTAAGATTCATAACAGGGTTGAGCTGAAAGAGCTAGCGGTCACCTGGGCATGAAATTTGCTACGAAAAAGACAAATTTTTTTAGAGCATTCCGTTGTCACAGGACGTTGCATGCTTCGCAAAATTTGTAACTTCCTGGTGGGTGGATATAGAAAGCCTTGAGCTGAATTTTCAAAAAAGACTTCTTGGACAAAAACATTGTTATTCGAATATTTCCAGTGGGATCTTGTGTGTGGCAAGGAATGGATGGTAGCAAGTGGTCAATCAATTTACATGCTGGGGTTTCTCGTTGGCTGCCTTGTGTTTGGTTCCATATCCGATCAGTAAGTAAAATACATTTATTATAAGCGATCGCCTGTCATCTGCACTGTCGCCATCGTTGTGGCTGCTATTGTTACTCTTACTGTAAAATAATTTAGAGAAGTTATTTTCGTTATGGTGTCTGAATAAAGTTCTTTTAGTTTAGGCAGAAAAACCGCTTTTGTGGCAACGCTGACTCTGATGGCGGTGAGTGGAACGGCTACAGCGTTTGCTCCAAATTATACAATGTTTGCTATTCTACGGTTCATTACTGGTAGTACAAGCGCTGGACTGAGTAACTGTCTATTTATCTACAGTAAGAAAAATTGTTATTTTAGTTGGGTTCGATAATTAGATTGTTACTAATGAAACCACTGTTACTGATATTTTAATTACATGGCAAAACGAACAAGAATCAATCAGATTGTCCACAACAAAGACGACGACAACGCATGAGAGGACTGACCACTTATTTTTTAACGTTACTTTATGTTTCTTAAGCTGTGCCGCTGTAAAATCGCAAAGCTTTCACAAACAAACCGACGTGTTCGAGAGTCTCGTCTCACGTTTCATTTTTAATGATAATGTTAAAACTGCACGTAAGCAGTGTTTGTCTTAAAAATTTCGTGAACTTCTAACAAAACCTTTCTCACATTCACGTACTTAATTTGTCTCAGACGTGGAGAATGTTGGCCGGAGTTACAGGACCAGAGTGGCCATTGGTCAAGGTGTCTGTTACTCCATGGGCAATCTTGGCTTGACATTTGTAGCATGGCTTCTGCCTGGTTGGAGGAATATACAACTAGGAATTTCAGTATGGGTGTTTCTTCTCTTTGGATTATTTTTGTAAGTTTGTAGATTTTTTACGCCTAATAATCTCAAGTTCAAATTCAAAAATTTTACGTCAATATATTTGCCTCAATTTGACGATATTGATTAATCATATCCTTAGCTTTTGTTTACTGTTATCGTAGTGACGATAATGCGCTTTGCGGATTCACTGAACAAGGGTAGGTTTACCCTCAGATAGTTGGAAAAAGGCTCACCTATTCGGCCATCTATCTAATGTTTCCATTTTAACCGGTTTGAGACAGTACACTTACAAAGCATATTCAAATAAAACGTGCGAGAATGGCGATATCCGTATGATGCAGGGTCTACAGAAACGCTACTAGCTTTATCAATGTACAAAATTTCTTGCACACGATTATAAGTCATACAATAGTTTCCATGCCACTTTCATTTAGCACACAGAGCTACCTCAGTACAAATTAAAGCATGTAGTCGTGTATACATAAGTGCATATTCAGGTGTAAGTGCACCTGTATGCCCAGTGCCCACTCAGTTGCTGTCGCTAGCGAATCCTGCAAACTCCTCTAAGTATTAAATTTAAAACTTTTAGTATTATTCCTGAATCACCTCGATGGCTCTATGCTGAGGGAAGAATAGACGAATGCGAGGAAGCATTACACCAGGTGGCAGCCACCAACAGGAAGCCATATCCAGAAAGGGCTAAACTTGTGCTGAGTGCTAATGTAAGTTATTTGCGAAAGCCGATTGCGGAATTGCGACATTTTTGATACCTCGAGTCTGTTTGGCGCCCCAAATGCAAAATTTGGCGTAAAAGCAAAATGAGCCTTCTGAGGTGATGCACTAAACTAAGGATGTCCGAAATTCCATCAATGGACCAGAGTTTGTAATGAATGACGCCTTCTTTTTTCTACTTGTCTACTTGCTTCTCTGTTTTTATGATGTACGAATCGAGAGGGAAGGGAGATAGCGAGAGATCGAGAGAGGGCAATAGAGAGAGAAAGAGAAAGTGAGTGAAAGAGGAGAGAAGGAGGGAAAGGAAGAGAGATAGGAAGACTGACAGAGGGCGAAAGAAGGTAAGATAATGATAATAATGAATGTAAGATCTGTTATGAACAGATTACAAGCTTGACATCACAATCATGGATATCACAATCAATTTATCTGTTTATTTACGTTTGTATTTCACAAAATTGATGCGGTTTAATTATTCATATTAATAGAAACAATTACTGGTAAATTCTGAAGAATCCGAGAGACAACCAAACATTCGTGACATTATGAGGACACCTAACATGAGGCGGAAAACGCTAGTTTTGATGTATGAATGGTATGTTCGCGTTTAATTACCGTTCAATGTTTTGTTCATTGTAGCGTAGTTTAAATAGACTATAGACGGAGTTTAATTGACTAGCCCGATTGTTATACTCCCTTGTGCCGATGCTATTTATACAAGCTATAATTTTGCTGTAATTATAACGGTGATACAATACTTCATTGCACATTTTTTTAAACAGGGGCATAACCTTTAAAGCAGTTCTGACTGGTTAACTGTATAACACTAAAATGCGCTTTCTATTGGTCACTGCTTCTATGTTGAAGCATTAGAGATGCAGTGAATTTCCATTGGTTAAGTATTTTGACCGGTATAATATTGTTCCGGTCACGTAATGGTCAAAATGTTGTCTACAGTAAGCAGCTTAACAGGCATACAAACGTAGGTAAACTCCTCTAGTTGAAACGTAAATTAAAATATTTTTACTCATTAAATCAAGATGATTAAAATTCTGCGTATTTACAACGCAATGGTCAATTGCTGAATGGTGAATCTATTATGGACAGAAACCTTATGTACAACTTCTTTACGTTATACTGGCTATATTCCACTAGATTATATTGCAAAACAGTAAACACAAGTACTTTCATTCGTAGGTTCATGGTTTCCTTTGTTTATTATGGACTTTCACTGAATGCTGTCAATTTGGGTTCGAACCGGTACCTAGCGTATTCTTTGCAAGCCATAGTGGAACTTCCAGCAAAGGTATTTGGTGCGTGGATTATCAAACACTGGGGTAGACGTCTTTCACTTTGTTTTACCATGACGGTCGGTGGGTTTTTCTGCTTGATGACTTTACTGCCATTTCCAGCTGGTACGTAATTGTGTAAATTCTAGGGATTTGACCATTAATTTTGCGCAATTTATTAGTTTTTTAAATGAGATTTAAATTCTTGTTCAACATTCGTTTACAATAACTACAATAATATTTTTTTTGGTGAATGTCATACATCATAGATTAATTTTTGTAGCAGTATGTACCATAGAGATAGAAGACGCATTATTAATAGGCCTACATATTTATAGCTTTTTAGATACAAATGAGATTTCTACTTCAGATAAAAAGTGGATAATATTAACCATAAGTACAGCTGGAAAGTTTTCCATTGGAGCGACTTTTAATCTCATTTATCTCTACTCTGGTGAAATATATCCTACTGTAGTGAGAAATATTGGGCTTGGCAGCAATTCTACCGGCGCTAGAGTCAGCGCTATTCTAGCTCCCTATGTAAATATGTTGGTGAGTATCGGCATTGATAAAATACGTGAACACTGCCCACTGGACAAGTATATACAGGCCTTCATCTCTTCATAGTTAGCCAATAGCCACAGCCTGGTGGTGGTGGTGGTGGTTGTTGTTGTTGTTGTTGTTGTTGTTGTTGTTGTTGTTGTTGTTGTTATTATTATTATTATTATTATTATTATTATTATTATTATTATTATTATTATTATTATTATTACTATTATTATTTAATTATGCTAATCATTGCTATTCAAAACAGCGAAAATAATGTAAAAACCAAGAATTGTCTATTCGCAGCCTATTCACAGTCCATGATTCAATGGCGGTGTACTTCAATGCTTCTTAAAAGTAACACTTGAAAAAGGGATCTGTTTTTGCAGTATATGTATGGTACCTGGATTCCCCAGCTTATATTCGGGACGACGGCCATGTCTGCTGGTTTCTTAGCGCTGATGTTGCCAGAAACCAGGAATAGCGTTCTTCCTGAAACTCTTGAAGAGGGAGAGGCATTTGGAAGGTATGGCAAGCAGTCAAGACATTTTGAGAAGATGATGTTGGCGATGTGATAATTAAGATGATGATAATGATATTGATGTCCATGAAGATAAGATATCTCACAAGACAATGAAGATAATGGGAACAATGCAATATATAACTGCTGCTAATATTGTTGTTTAGTAATGCTGACGATAATAATGATGATGATGACGACGACAATGATGATGACTTCTGTCAAGAAAGTGATGACGATGGCAACGAAGTAATAAAGTTGCTACTACTTCTGCTAGTGACAACAACAATGACAGCAATGATAATCTCTGAAGCAATTAACGACATTAAACTTTTACAACAATTTTTTTTTATAGAAATCACAAGTTCTGGACTTTATTGCCGCCTAAAGATGTTTCACAGGATTAATGAGAGATAGTAATCTTTGACTTCAACTTAAAAGCACATTACGACATTCGTCTGCATTTGTGTTTGCTGATGACAATCAGTAATTATTTTAAAAAAATAACATTCACTTTTAGTTTGGTCAAATTTATATTCATACTGTTGTTGTGCATCATAGTGACTTGTACAAATTCGTGTCAGTGTTTAGTAATAAACTGAAAATGAATGAGTAACGAGAAGTCTGTAAAACTTCGTGAATTTTCTTTCGTTATTAGAGCTTAATTTCTGGTTCCAGTTTATGTCTTTATTAAGCATTCATTTTCATTTTGTCGTTACTGTTAAATATCTTATGAATATAAAAAAGTCACTCATGTCAGTGATTGTTCGTTCACTTGTTTAATTGTGCTCTTGTTTGAGCCAATTATCTTGTTTGCTTGGCGGTTAGCAGGCATACCTCTGGTCTAACGGAAAGGCATTTTTAGGGCAACAAAGACTTGTGGAAGCAATAGTAGTTTTTAAAAACAATAATAATAATAATAACTAGCCAAGCTCCTCAAAAGAATTTTGGGCACAAACCAATGACAACCCACACCAGACCACCCACATCACACCATCCATGCCATCCTACACAACCACACCACATCCACCGCACCACCCACACTATGCCACTAACACCATGCCACAACAACCACACCATGCCACAACCACACCATGCTACCCACTCACACACCCCCCAAACTAAAATACCCATACCACACCATCCACCTCATTCCCACCATAGCGCCCATACCATGCCACACCCACCGCACCCCATGCCAAGCCAATCACACCACATGAACCCACGTCATACGCAGCACACTTACCCCACCCACTATACCATACCACACCAAACCCACCACATCATTTGGTGATTATGATGATAACAATGACTATGATGACGACACCTTCAGCACCAGCACCCAACAGTACAGCAGCATAATGAAGTCCTGAAAAACGTTTTGCGCAAGTTTGAAATTGTGTGCTATTACAAATGCTAGTAGACGTCCACCAATGACCAATAATGCACGAACATTCGACGCAGTTTTGCTTACTGCTTCTCGGATGATAATAGGCTAACAGAACTAACATGTACAATCTATAAGTTATTGATTGTATTATAAGTAAGTTTTGATAGACTGTAACATAGTATAATGGCGGGTGACAACAATGCCTGGAACAGTCGCGAAATTTCTCAAACTCAAAGACAATGGGTGTTCCAAACAGCATGCAGCACGAGGGGTTGAATTAGAATGTCAAAATACATCCTTCCTGTTTCGTCTAGCGGATTTCTCATGCCTTGCAAACCGTTGCTTCCTCTTTCTGGAAGTGTTTTTCCCAACATGCCCAAACAGTTGCATAAATTGAGTTTTTCTGGAGGCTGTTTGTGCAGTTTTCTGCAAAATTTGGGTGTACGTGTTCGGGAAAACGCCCGTTACAGGAAACCATTTCACTCCCGAATATTCTAAATATACCTATAATACCCACCGTCGAATGGGCAGTTCAACCACTGCTGGCACCGCCCCCGGCACGTTCCCGCTCTCTAGAAATAAGAGGCATAAATTTTGCAATTTTTTGCGAAAAACGGTCAAAAAGGGCGGTTGACCCAATTCAGAAAATAAACCATCAATAAGAAGACACTAGATCGAGACTTTTCGTTTGATGTACAAATTGCTGAAAATGGTGCTGCCGTTGGAGCTATAGCTTCGAATCATATACACATTCATATACCACTGAAATTGTACTACACTACTAGCAAAGGCTCCACAGAAAATTTTGCATATTTATAAATCCACTTCTAATCAATAATGCGCGAACATCTTACATAGTGTTGATTTATTTACCTAAGCAGAGCCAGCAGCAGCTTTTACTGAATTAAATTATAAAGTTATAGACAGAGTACAATGGAATGACGGCAGAATAATAGAAACGTCACTGTAGCTTCTAAGCGAGAATCGCCCAAATTCTAATCAACTCGACATTGCTCCTTCTGGTGAAAGCGACTCCTAAAGAGACCCACATTACATTGTAGCCCTGCTCCTCCTTTTTCTAAAAAGTTACATATCTCCTTCCGAAAGTGCCACCAACGCTGCTAGAACGTTTTTCTACAGACAGTTTGGTCAAAATTTCGAAAAATTCGAGAGCCTTTGTCTTCTCGCGAATTCCAAATATGTCTACTACCCCACCGTCAACCCGTCCATCCGACCATTATCGGCACCATGCTGGTCCATATACACCACCAACATTAATATATAAAGGTAGAATATTAATTTATAGAACTTTAGCAGTGTTTTGAGCAATAATTAATTAAAGCATACTAGAGAAGTCGTAGTGGCTGATAAGATTTATTTGCTTTTGTAGGCGCTGCTGGTGCGCACAGATTACAAATATTGGAACATGAACAGAAAGCATGGAGGACACACGAATAGTGTTTTCGAATTACTAAAATATTCTTCACTTCTTGAGTGAATTTCACTTTATATCGCTAAGTTTTGTGCGCAAACTGGCTTATTCTTTCGAGGGTCGTTATTTGAATGCTTCTGACAGCGAGTTTGTTCAGTACACCACTTCTGATATTGGGTCTTGGTTGCAACACACGAATGTAAATAGGTGAGGATTATCAGTATTAGACCTGCTAGTAACAGAATTTCTAGTGATAATTTAATTATTATGGTATGAATTTTATAACTCACCTTCGTGGTAGGTAAACCCTGATTTCCATCTCTTGCACCAATCTCTCGTCCACTGAGTAGCTAGCCGAAAAACACCCTTGTCCAGTTATTCATTGTTGGTTTACTCTTCTCCTAGTATACCAAACTGGTATCAAAATAGGAGGTTTCTCCCGCAGAGTTCTGAGTCAAGTTTATGTTTGAAACTATTTACATTATTTTGCACTCACTCAGAATTGTAGAGATACATCACTATTCAACACGTGCTACTGCTAGAGGAAATTTTTATCAGGAAAGATACCTCACTTCTTTTGGGCTAAGCACCTTAAAATATAACGGCACAGTGCTGTGGAATGAACTTCCAAGAGAATTCATTAGCAATTCCTTCTTTAGATCAGCTACTCGAAAATTTCGCTTACACTTACTTTCGCATTACTGTTCTTCATAAACTTACAGATATTTTTCTATTTTGATAATTTCCAGCATACACAAATATGTGATAATAGTGCTTTATGATAGGAAAAATCTGTCACAAGTTTATTATCTAGGAAAATATCTTATTCGTGTATTTATTAGGATACGGCTGCATGAATTACAATCACAAATTGAACGATATGACAGCTTGAATTTTGATCATTTTTATATTCATTTGTACCACATTATTTGGCTTTTACTTACCATTGCTTTTTCTTCATCATTTCCCTGTATGTTTAGATACCTTTGATTGCATTTTCACCCTTCAGTTATTTAAAGTTGTTTAGTGAATTTTAAACAGATCAAGTTGCTAAGTAAAATAGTAATAATGTAATTTCACTACTATCATGAGTGAAATGTCTGCAGTGTCATCCTAATAATCACATACATCCATTGAAGGTCCTTCTTGGTCTTTTGCCATCCTATTTCCATTGTGATAATTAAATACATTTACTTGCCTCAGTTATATCATGAATATGGAAATAAATGCACGTTTTGAAGTGAATTGAATGGAATAATGATTCCGGTAATGAGTTCCATAGTATCACTTTGGCTTGTGAAAAACTATGTGGATACTATTCAGTATTAACCCTATGCTTGAACAATTTAACACTATGCCCACGTGTAATGCTTCTATTGAGTGTAAAAAACTGGTTTGCATTGATGTCAGTAAATCCTTTAAGAATCTTGAACATTTCAATAAGTCCACCCTACTTCTTCTTGCAAATTTTATTTATCGATTAGACTCGATACAGGTCTAATTTTTGCAGTTTTTGCAAGTATGAGAGTCCTTCGAGACCTACGAGCTTGTGCTTGTACCTGCTCGAGAGCACGGATGTCCTTGAGATAGTAAGGGTCCCATACCTGACTGACGCATTCGAGATGAGGACGAACAAGAGATTTGTATAGGGAGAATTATCTCAGCTCTTCTGGAAGTTATGGTTCTACTAACTAATCCAAGGATTATGTTACTCTTAATAATTTTGTTAGAGATATGACTGCGAAAATTTAGTTTGCTGTCTAATAACAGTCCAAGATCCATCTCCTCAGTCACTTCAGGCAAATCGACATCACCAAAGCTGTATGTGGGTGGTTTGGTCTGATTACCAGATGTAATAAAACAGTAAAATAATCACAATAGGGCATATCAATGTGCGTCTAAACCCATAATTTTTCAGTGTGTTTTCAGTGCAGAATCCTCTCAGAAATTCCAGTGAATCTTTGGCCAGTAAGCTAATAATGTGAAACTTTGTATTTTTTCCGAGTCCCAGCGAATGAATTGGCGATGCCCGACTTGTACAAAATTAGTACTATTTACATTATAGCTTAAATTAACCTGGTTGCCTAAGAAGCATGTAAATGCTGAATCATAAAGTTTTTCCTCCAATGTTACTACAAGGATGCTGTAGTGTTAGTGACATTCTCGCTGGAACTTGCTAGATTTGAACCACTTTGCTTACTTGTGCATCGAATGAACTTTAAAAAGGCTAAAATACAAATTGAATACAAATATATTTAACTGAAATATAAATTTAAGATTTCAGTAGTTTTTACGCAGAATTTAACAAGGAGATTGATTTTTGCATGTTAAAAGCTCTTTTATGTAACTCTTAAGGTGCCATTGGATACAATTCTGTATCTGCCACGCATCATGCGTGTACTGACCGCATCACAGCCGAAGAATAAAGGGAGCATCATTTGGGAGTATTTATGAAAGTGACTTGAATGAGGAATTTACTGTTAAGTACAGATTAGGCTGACAAGCCACTGGTATAGCGGAGTCTAGTTTTTTGCTAGATTAACTGCTGTGTTTACCTGTCTTAAGGGCAAATTTCTTTTATTTTAGAGTTCTCCCCGCCCAATGTCTACAATAAACGTAATGAGCATATGGTAATGATGATGTGGCTTACAAGCTTATAATTTTAAATAATCCTTTTTATCCACTGATTTACTTATTTCTTGTAAGTAAATTGAAAAGCAAAGCGAAATAATTTTTTTAAAGGTGAAAGATAAGCAATGATACAAGCCAAAATCGACACGATAACTATATAGCTGGAATAATATCGATACGATAGTTACCGATAGGCATCATTATGGTTAGCATCCCTAATACATGCCTCAAAAAACCTGGTTGCCTTTTGTTGCTTGCAGAGCATTCTTTGTATATTATTTTAAATTTGTTGGTATCTACCTCAATACCAGAGTTTAGGCAATGATATTACAAATGTGCAATGCGGCCTTGCGAAATTGAGAACTTATAAATAAAACAACATTGTAAGCTATTAGTGATACTAAGCAGTAACATGTTTTAAACAAAAAATAGATGTCTCAAAGTGCAGATTCTGGCAAAATTGGTCTGAAACGTTATGCGTCTTTGAAATTTGTCACAAATGTACAATATTATTGACACGAGAAAAATTTTATTTCTGTTTTCTTTGAACAAGCAGGTTTATTGGGCTTTGAAGTTTTAACTGTATTTTCTGGTTATATGTCTGTTGGTTTGTTTATGATATGAAAATTTGCTAATAAAGAACAAATCGAACTGTGTTACTTGAGTCAAGACAAGAGATTATTTTTAAAACTAATCTGTCTGAGGTGTTGTACACATTACGCGACTAAGCTTACATAGGATATCAGTGCTTGATTTTACATCATATTTTGTTTTAGTAGTGACCATTATTTTTTACCACACATTGTTGATGATATATTAGTTCACCGTGATATGATATTGTGACGATACACTATTTTTGTCAGCCTGCCTGGGTAATGTTTGGCTAAGTTTAAAAAGTTTTTGATTAATGCTGAATTGCTGATGGATGTATTTAGAATTTTACATGCTTACCCAATATTTTCGTAGGCAGATGAAGATTTAAAAACATTTTTGGCACTTTCAGACTTATAAATACATATGATGGGGTACCTTATAAATGTTTTGATTATTGTTATGAAAACTATTTGTGGTGGCTCGATTAGATGAAGGGGACAAATTGCTGTAAATTAGAGATAGTTGATTATCCTGTGGTTTAAGCTGGATTTAGTACCAGTACTAATTTGACTGCATCGCTATACTAAGACGAATAGTGTTAATGTTTGTTTGGACAGCTATTAACAAGCAGCATATAGTAAACATAGGACTATAAAAACAAAATCAGTTAATATTGCAGAAACAAACCAGTTTTTTGGAATGTGTTCGAGGCTTTATCAACCCATATAAATTTATTTAAAAATGCAAGAATCTGCACCAGTCTGCTTTACCTGTACCATATGATTCAGGAGAGCGTTACCTGAAATTTCATAAAAAATGGTCTGATGATAATTGAAAAGATGTGGAATGAAGCCACATGAAAGGATGCAACCCCCTGCCCACTAGAAGCCATCTACAATTGAGTGAACTGAAACCATTTGCTGATCATTGAAGTTATGGCAACCTTGTGTAGCCATTTAAACTGCAAAGACACTGACATTTCATGGTGATGCTTACTGCAGCTGAATAAACCTGTGCAAAGTCATCTAAAGGTATTAAAATTGTGTGAACTGATGTCGTCGTCTGATGAGTGAAGCCATGTAATGATGGTTAAAGGTAAATGTAACTGCTTGTGTTTCTCAATGGGCAAAAAATAGTTCAAAGATGTTTGAAACTGTGTTTAACGTGGGCATGTACAAAGTTAAATTAGCATGAAATATGTGTACCCGTAAAGAAGTAAATCCTGTTTGTGTAGTGCTTGATTTTTAAAGGAGCACAAACTGCCATTATAAATTAGAATGCAAAAACACTCATTCCTTACTGAATAATTGACAAAGCTTACAATTTCACACAAGCATTTTAGCACTTTGGACTTCTTACCAAAAACTAATGGTATCCAGCCTTTTAATTGCCCAGTTGCGTTTCGTATGGTTCTGAAGCTGAGATTGAGATGTTTGAGAGCTGTAGGAGGCATCTGGGCAGCACATGTGCTGGGTGAAAGCTGTGTGCTATGCTGCTGCTAGCATGAAGCCTGACACAGCGCTCTTAAAGCATGCTCATAATCAAACCAGAGAATGCAGGCTATGCAAGTCTTTGTGTCAGTTACCCCCACTCAACTGTTTAGTGGCTAGGATGACAGTCTGTGTTGTGTGTATCTGTACTTGCAGTTCTAGTATTGGTATGTAGTTTAAGGTAAAAAAAGGTGTGTTGCATGTACTAGAGAGCATAACCGTATAATGCTGTTATCAACTCACATATGTCTATTTTGTTAACTTTGTTTAATTGTAGCCTGTTAAAAATACTGTAAAAACTAGATTTCCTTCTAATCCTTCTAAAGAATTCTGGTGAGCTTCAACGAATGGTTTAGATAGCACCATTTATTGAAGTCCAGTAGAATTCTTAGATGTAATTGTATCTACTTTTCACTGTCGGGCGTACATTGTTTTTTGTGCTGTCTGCAAAGATGAAGCAATTTTTGTTTTAATTTTTTTCTGCAAAATCGCTTTTGAATACTTATTCGTTTAATGCATTCCATGCAATGTAGGCTACTGATTCATTGTATTGCGTGGTTACCTATGGAATTCTGTCGCTTCATTTTTACAGTGTTATCTTTTTTATTGTACACTGTCCGACTGTGATAGGTTTCTCTGATTAAATATCCATCTACTCCAACAATGGAAGAACTGATATTTGAATGTAATTATTTTTATGTGTAGTGCATGTTTAATTGTTGTCATGATTCTGAAGACAGACTATGGACAGCACACATTGGAATGATTAGATGAATGGTAAACATTTATTAATATTAATGTGCATGATGTATTCTGTATGGTGCATTGTTTTTCAACATCAGCGTGTCTCAACTTGGTGAAGCTGTGTAAAGCCATCTAAAGACATGTGTCTTTGATTTGGAAATATGTGGAGACATGAAAAAACACTTCATGCCAGTAAATTGTTGTGACACCTGACACCAGTGAAGCGTTATCACCAACTTTGGAAAAATGCCCTTTGTCTTTTTTGCATTATTTCTGGCACACACTTGATCTGAACAAGAGTTTAAACACTGAAGTTTTTCAATCTTTGGAAGTGTGAAAGGAACCTCAAGAATGTGTTTAATTTGAACATGTGCTGCTGCAGCTAGCTTCAATCTGTGCAGTAAACTGACTGTCTTGCCCTCCCAGAAGCTTTATGGGATATTTTTGTCGGAAATGAGCAGTTAATCCTGTCATCGGCACACTCTGTCGACGGTAAACTTTACTGGACTAGTAATTGAACAAAGATTGCATCAGAGTTGAGTTTGTGTGTTTATTGTGGACTGGAGTTACTGGATCATTTGGGTGGCACTCTGGAAATTTGTCTCAGCTGAACTAACGTTAAACAGGATGAATGGGATGTTTTTTTAATATAAGCTAGCAGATTTTACCTTGAAGGCTTGAAGACATTAACATTTATGTATAACATTAACATGTATCTTAGTCATGTACTGCAAGCTGGTATCTGACACTTAATGTAGTATCTATATTGATGTTTGTGGTAGGAGCAGAATCTAGCCTATTATCTGAATGAGACACTGACTGTCTTTCAACAGAGAGGCGTCTTTCCTAAATGACAGAAATAGCAGGAGGCAGATGAAACACATTGCATTAAACAAGCCTAGCCTAGTATAATTTTTATGCTTAGCATATATCGTTTGTGATCACTCATCTTTGTTTCCTCAGGAAATTATTGGCAGTGATGCATCTTACTTTTCCTATTTGCTTAGTTCGTTTGCTACTTAGTTAATGAGTGGGTATAAAATATTGATTATTATAATAAGAAAGTAGTGAGAATGACTCTGCTTCTGTATTATGAACTTGCTGACATAACGTAATTTACTATTTTCTAAGGTCTGACAGAAAGAAATTATTGAAAGAAAAGATATGCGACTTCTAAATTTTGTAATGAAATCTGATTCTAAGTGTGATAAATGGCTGGAATTTGGCAAGTTTGCTACCTAAACGTTATCGTGTTTTAATTTATCTACGACAACATGCAACCAAAACTAATAACCCAATTTGTCAATACTTGCAGTCATATTTTATTGCATTCTGGCATGGCTGGCAAATACAGAAGGTGAAGCCAGGTTTGGATGGCATAATTATTATATAAATTAAAGCTTTCATTTTTTTATTTTTCTTCTGTTATTTAAATCCAGCTTCAATAGTGAGGAACAACGACAAATTTGTATTACGTCTGTTCAGTATTTTATGTGATTGTAGACTTCATTGATGCTGCCCACCTGTAAACAGGGTCAAATTATCCTATCTTCTAGTATAATCTACACCTCAAGCTTGGGGCCCTCAAATTTGAGTAATATTGGATAAAAATACGTTTTTTCAGAACCGCTGTGTTGAAATATATGCTAATTTGCTTTGCAGTAAATAGTAAAATAGCAGTATTTCTTAAAGAATATTTTTATTGATAAACAAAAGATGGCTAGTCTAGTTTATTTACAGAATTCGCAATACATTTACTTCAAGCTATGTAAATGTCGATAAAATGTATCACGAATAAAAAATATTCAAGACGGGTTCGGGGCGAGTAGGAGAGGCTCCGTCTGGGGGGGGGGGGCATAATTTCATTAGCCTTGGACCCCAAGTTATAATCCGGCCCTGCCTGTAATTTTTTTCAGTCTTCTCACCTATCCTCTACGCTAATTTGGAGTAGTGGTTTCCTCAATTTTTAATTCGTTATACGTAGCTGAAATTACAAGATAGTCTGGTATTAGAAGGATGTGACTGGCACTAACTGTTAAGATAGTGCGAGTCTGGTATTAGAAGGATGTGACTGGCACTAACTGTTAAGATAGTGCGATTAAATCTCAGAAGTCTGTAATTGTGTTCAGATGGAATCTTCCAAATGCCTTGCTTAATAACTGCGCCAGGCTACCATGTAGCGAGTGAGTCACGCGTCATTTTGCGGATTCCATGATTCATCAACTCATTCGACTGTTTGCTACCAATGTCTGCAGACCTGCAAGAGCAAATTTCGATTTTACGAGTCATTAAACGTCCGTGTGTATATTGTTTTGTCAAAAAATAAACACATTCCGCCAAAGAAAGTTTATTTTTCGTCTGAGGCTATATTTTTTTAAAATGTTTATGAACTGTACGTAATGTTAAACTTAAAAACATTTTTGACCTTAGGCAAAATGTTGGCGATTCAAGAAAGTCAAAAGATATTGTTGACTTGTCTTGATTTTTTATTTTTCTTGATCATTATAGTAAACCTAAGTATAGTAGTGGATGTGCTTGTTCTCTGAAAATGGAAAACGTAGTCATCTCTGTATGAGCCAGAGATACACTGAAAGGTGTACTTTATGTAGTATATTTCCACTAAAATGCTAGGTGGTTTGTTTGGGACAACTAATTGCAGAAAAGATTTCGTGTTGGTAAATTCCATTGCACTTACCTTCAAATAAATGATTAAGCAGTTTCTTGTAATTAAATTTTATACTAAATTTACAGCTTGCACGCTAAGCGCTAATTTTTTAACTTCGTTGGTTGGCTGCTACCTAATTACTGTGCTTCTGGTAATTCTGTTTGGAAGGAGTTTACAATTCTCCACACAATTTAATTGCCATAACCCTAATCCTAATTCACTTCACGAACTAATTTCTTGTGTGTGGGGAATTGTAAACTTTAGCCCATAGTTTTTTTTTGTTTCACGGAGTAAACTCCAGACAGACTGGAGGTTTTTGCTTGAATTGATCTAATGTTGTATAAATATTTAACCGCAGTCTTGAGAGCACTGTTGGCTCTTCTTTCACCCGCGTGTAATGGAAGCTTGAAAACGTAATCCATAGTATACTACGCGTCTCAAGTCTTATTTATTATCACAAAGGTAACCTTATCATTGATCTGGCAACAGCTGGCTGAAGGAATGCATTAAAAAGAAAAGAAGCCTATTTTTTACATCGTCTCTTTTTACTTTATTTTTTTTAGCTTATGTCTGGTGGAGTTCTTATTATCAGTCGTGTTTTACCCCTGTTTTAACAAAATTAACAATTTTCAGCAATAATGTCAACAGTCAGGCTTATTATAAGTTAAGTGGCTTTAATTTTTAAAATTACACACGTTTTACTGTTAATTTTGTATTCATTGATCACACTCCAATACCGTAATTACTTAGTGTTGTGTAAGGTAGGCCGTGGTTACAATTTTATTGACATTCACCGCGCTGTTTAATAAATAAACACTTGTATCATGTTTGAAAAGCAACTGTCTACGCGCACAAGTATAATGTTTGAAGGAGAATTGATTGCCCGTTTAAGCATTTAGGTTAGCCTATCATTGCTCTACAAATCCATTCGAGCAAACTCGAATGTAAACGCTATTTACTAGTATCATTAGAATTGTTGGCATGTATATGGCTCGTTCCTGCCAGACTGTGTTAAAAACTATATACAGCCAGCGGTCATACCATGACCATTTACTCATGTTGTGATTTTTAGCTTTTTAAGTGAGATTTAATGTGTTGTTGCTTTAAGTTAAAGTGGCAGGCTGTATTACAATGTAGTCCCATTGAACTTATTCATTACAATGTTGTAAGAAAAGTAGTGCAACTGCACTGATCTTATAACGTACTTATTAACTAGGTGCGTTTTTTATTAGCAACAAGGTAAAACTGGTAGTATTGCCAATAAAGCGTAGTTTGAACATTTTAGCTTGTTAATGGTATTGTTGCAATTGTCCACCTTGGTAAAAAAGTCTGTATATAATTATTGTCCATACCATAAAAGTTTTCTATATCGCATTTTTAGCACAATATGATATAAATTCTTGTCAAAAGAGAAATTTCCAACAGTGGTTTCTCGAAATATTAAATATTTCAATTTTTATTGTATTATATTATATAATATAATTATGATATTGTTATATATTGTTATAATTATATATACTTATTATATTATTAAATATTGTTAATTGTAATAAATCTTGTTGTGATTAACTGCATCTTCATTTTTAACTGTTACTACTTTAGGACACTCACTATACTTTTGAAAGAAGTGCATTTGAATATAAATAAGATTAGAATATGTGCACTGGATAATTTTCTGGTGTAACTTCTCACCTAGTTTCTCAGATAATTGGCGTGCTATTGAATTTTATTGAAAAGAAGTTATTTTCTTGCAAAAATTAATTATTTCATTGTTGAAATTCGGTCAAGAATCTTTTTTATTGATTGGAATGTCTTTTCAACTGTCTTTCTTATAAATGCTGTGTAATGTTGTCATTTGCGTGGTTTCAGGTCTTGTTAGTGAATAATAGTTTATCTTTTTTTATCAGTTAACCTACTACCAAACATTTTCTAATTCTGTTTTAAGTTTGATTTTAACTTTTTTCCAGAGTGCTAGTGTTTCCAGCTGTTTCCAGCTTTCATCGTTTGCTTATCCACAAGATTGTGGAGACATTTAGTCAGCTATCAAGCTTCTCTATAGGCTTAGGAGATCAACGCAGAACTGTCGTTTGCCTAGAGGAAACCATTCTAACTTGGGCTTTGTCTGGAGGGTTTGTTTCTTAATGTTGTAGTTGAATTGACTTTCAATTTTTTATTCTTTTTTCTAACAAGTTATTCAGGCTTCTCTGACAGCAAACTCGTAAGTGTAGTGTAAACTGCTTCGTAAGTTACTGTCGATAAGAAATTGTCAACTCTTCAACAGTTGCTGCGAGTTGATTTACTGTATAGTGTGAACACCTCGGTGAGTTACTCTTGACACCTCTCCCAGCAAATAGAAGTGAGTGTCAGCTCACTCTTAACTGTTGGAGAGTAAGTTACGGCAAGTTTTGCTTTCTAGTCTGAAGACACTTGCGAGTTACTTGACAGGAAACTCGCTTTGTCTGAATGCACTGTAAAACTTACCGCTGTTACTGGTAGTCATGAAAAAATAAGGTAAAGGTGCAGCTATGCTCACAGTGACTGATGGAGTCTAATTGCATTTGCAATATTCAGTGCTCAGCAACTTTCAGTGCACTCTACACCCATTACCTAACAATTGATTGCAATTGTTTAAAATTATCGGTTAAAATTTTAAAAGAGCTTTGTTTTCTAGAAATTTGAACAGTTTCTTCTCTTAAAATTTGAAAGAGTGAAGTTATAATGAATTTTTAAATTGATTTCTTTAAATTTTTCTTCACAAGTGAATGTGCTGCGTAAATTTAATATCGCCAGAGAAGTCGTATCCGCAAGCAGTTAGGCATAGCATCATATAATTAAGTTTCATTTTCTTGTTTGTAGATTTGATTGTTCAGCATTTATTGATAAAATTGGAATGAGCAAGTTTGCGACATCTTCTTCAAGCAGCCTTGCTGCAAAGCCAGCTACTGATACAGCCAAGTCGAGGAATCGTGTTGTAGGGCATCGAAAAGATTCTGGTGATGCCGCCGCTCGAGATACAGTCAGAGGAAAGACATTGAGCACTCACTCATCAACTAACAGTTCTCGTCGCAGTTCTGCTGACTCACAGACTTCTGACGGTATGATGACTGCGTACTTTTTGATAACAAGATAACTTTCTATATCTTCCTTGTCTGTTTTTGTCATGTAGTTATGACAAAGCAACTAGTGTGCTGTATGATTCATGATTAGGTTTTAAGCTGAATGGTATTTTTTAAGATCATTTGGTAATATTGTTCGTTTGAGTTTTTTGTAACTTGTATAATGATGTTTCTGCAAATTCATAAGGTTGCAATAATAACAGAAATATGAAATAGGTGATATTTAGCACAGGCGTCACAATGCATCAAGCAGTTTTTCACCAAAAATTGAAAAAAAATTTATGGGTTGTCCTAATGTATTACTCAGCTAATAGACATGTTTCTATTTATAATAGACATGTTTCTATTTATAAAGTAATGAATTTTTTTTTATTTTGTTTGTTGTGAAAAGAATATTTGTTGGCAATTATAGCTGCATCTTGATTTATAATTGATGATTAAATGTTAGAATTCGTTTTTGCGAAAGTCTTTATCGGTGTTAGAATAGCAGGCAGCTGCTTATATGTGAACAATGGTTGAGACTATTTGCTGTCGAAAAATACTGCTTACAAATTATAATCTTTATTACACACTTTATAGGCTCAATGAGTATATCACGAGGAGCTCGCTTGGGTAAACCATCTCCTTTGCACCAAGATCGAAAAAAGACGGGACAGGTAAATGGACGTGATGCGAAGCCTGTTCAGACAGCTACTCCATTAAGGGATTCAGTTACAGGCAGAAATGTAACTAGTCGACCAGTTTCTGCTGGTGAGTCTCTTGTTTACTATTTTTGATTTGTTGATACTGTAGAGTTCTTTTGTGATGTCGATGCCTGTTGTGACTGTCAAGGGCACAACAAAGTAAGGGCATACATGAGTAATCATGCTGTGTGTTGCAGCTTAAGTCACCAAAAGACTATTTCTGTGAACAAATCAGTTTTTTGATTTTTTGGAAAATGCTTTGACAAGTTATTGTTAGTATAAATTCTTGGTCTTGTAATATTTTCCTTTATTTTTTCTTAAATATCATTGTTAATCATCTTTGGCTATCAGCTTCTATTATCATTGGTTAATAGAGAGTTTCCTCTACATTCGCAGAATGCTTTTTTGCAATTGTGGGGCATCTTCCTACCATCGAGATGATCGTAGTCTAGAGTCATTTATCCCGTAGAGCATGTTTTACAATTACAAGCTGATTATCGTTTTTTTAGTCAGGTTCTCCAGTTTCTGTATGATTCTTTAATTTGTAACTGTGTCTCATGATAGCTAAAGAATTTAAATCCTTTTAAATGTTCAACAGTTCGTCAGGAAATCATCACTGTAACGAAATGTGCTGTGACTGTAGTGACATCATTTTAGAATCAGAATTTTTCACCATTTGATTGTAGTGCAAACTCTCCAGTATGAGGTCGAACTGATTCTAAATTGTTTCCATTAAATATCTGCAAATTTTCTTTGAGCTATGCCTGTGTGAAAAATGCTCTCATTGCATTGATTCGTTGATGCACTAAATTTTGCTATAATATTCTAGCTGAATCAAGATCATCGGCCACAAATCCATTAACCAGAAAATCTGTAGAGAGCAGTTCTAAGCCGCAAGTGTCAGGAAAAGATACACCTTCTTCTGACAAACGCAGGTGTGTTACCTAACTTGTAAATAAAAAAATTAGTATTTAGTGATTTTTAAACCATTAATTCTTTCCTGCTTATAAAGATAGTACACATGGGTGTACTGAAATGTCGCATTTCTCAGTTTTTCTACTGTGGTATTTTTTACCAGTAGTTTAAATATGTGTTGTTAATTAACCCTGAAGTTATGACTGCAAGTTCTAGTGCTATTCTGCCATTTTGCAGGTTGAAACCAAAGAAGCCTGAGCAAGAGATTTACATTCCGCGAGGTAAGCGAATGGCTCAGGAAAAGCAACAAATTGAAAAAGAAAAAACTGAATCCCATAAAGTTTCTCAAATTGAAAAAGGAAAAACTGAATTGAATAAAGTTTCTATTAAGCCTAGTATTGCACATGTGCCGAGAGTTATGTCAGATCAACAAAGAAAGCTTGAAATTAATAAATCAAATTCTCACGTAAGTTCCAGTTCGGACAAAAGTAACTCCAAACGTTCCCTTCCTGTGCAGAAAGTGTGTGGGCCTTTTAAAGCTACCTCTGTGCCTAAAAGTAATGCTCAATCAATATGCACAAAGTTATTGCAGAAGTCAACTGCATCTAGGGTGCCAAAGCAGTCAAAAGTCTCAAAAACCTCGCATCATAGTCCAGTTCGATTGTTGGACAGTGGTACTGATACCGAAGGGTCAGAATCGTGTGATGAAGATTTCACATTTGTACCTGCGCTGCAGCTTGATAGCCACTTAGTTGAAAGCATGCCAGTAGAGGATGTAGCTAAAGAGTGTGAAGACTTGAGCAAAAACAGTATTACAGGTGGTGAAAAATGTAGTGATCAAATGGAATGTGATGAGCGTTTCCCAGTTTCTGTGTCTCCAAACTCAAAAACAGCAGATGCCTTAAAGCAAGCGGATGCTGTAGTGACAGCAGAGTCTGGTGCAACATTAAATGAAAATGTAGTCGAGAGTTCTGTTTTATCAGTTGTGGATAACAATGACATTGCTAATTATGTAGCAAGAAACGAAGCTTTCAATTTGCAAATTAGTGATAAAATGTGTTGCGATGTTGTGTTACCAGATAGTAAAAATGATGATGATGAAGAAGTGATAGTTGTAGGGCATGTTCAACCTGTTGTTACAATGGAAGATTTGGAAACCGTTGAATTGACTAGTCAAATTCATTGTTGTTCTAATTCTGATTACGAGAAAAATGTAAGAGGGGATTTAGCTTATGGCACTGATGCTGAATGTCAGCCAAGCTTAGAATATAATAATGTTGAACACCTTGCTGTTTGTCCTAATTCTGACAATAAAAGTGCTCAACAAGATGCTGTCCAGTGTTCAGAAAGTATTGTTGAGGATAGGTTTTGTGATACTCTTGTTGCATTTGATCCACCTCAAACCAGCAGTAACATAAGTGTAGTAGCCAACAAAAATAATGATCTGGAAAAGGAATCTTCAGATTGTAGTGAGGAATGCTTGCGCGATGGTGTGAAAATTGTTGACGCAAGACACGGATCTAGTAGTCTGTGGAACACTGAACATAGTTCAGCAGTACAAGATACAGTAACAACTCTTGTAAATATTGTCGCTAAATATGGTAGTAGTTCACTTAATGATGGTATCTCGATGTCAACTATTCAAATGCAGAACAGCTGTGAAACCAGTGAAGAGTCAGTAGATTCCAGTTATGTAGGAAAAGAGCATTCAGAGGGCGCTGCTCTTGAAATCATTACTGTTGAAAGCAGCGACGATGACGATATGCCTGAGCTAGTATCAACTGAGTGTGATGAAGGTGAGGTTGTAGATCCTGATTCCTGGGATGCATTGTATGATGAAAACGGTGATTGTCTTGATCCTGAACTGCTTGCTGAGGTAACGTTTAGTGGATTTGCTCCGTAATTTTAATTTCATTAATATCGTTTAATTATACTTGTGTAAGTCACATATTTTTTTCTGATGTTGCAAGTCATAGTTTAGGAAGACAGCATAATTTCATTGTTGATCTATGCTTAACCACTGTACTACCTCTGTGGCGAGAATCTTCTGTCACAAAGAAGCTATTCTGTACTGTCACAGGCATGATATGCAAATTAACTGAGACATACGCCAATAGCAATGATACCTGCATGTGCCAGGTACACTGCATGAACCAGGTTACTGAAAATAAACTGGTGTTGCCATTTGTTGGTCAAAAAGTTAATATAGCAAAAAATGTGGACAGATCTTACAGAAAAGACCACTGTTATTACTAAATATGTACTACAGTTTGCCATGTTATAACTTTTGTTTTGTATCCTACTCTTTAAAAGATGTTTTAAATTTACCACATAAAACAAAACTGTTTTTGAAATTCAGAAATTGTGTGATGAAAATGGTGTTGATAAAACTGCCTACTTGTGATGATATTGGTGGACATCAGCACTCAGGAGGGTGGCAGTTGTAGGGGTGTCAGCAGCTGTGGTCATGGCAATGATAGCTATGACAGCAAAACTGATGATAATATGGCAAAAGCTGTAATAATCTGTAGTCTGTAGTACGTAGTATCTGCAGTGGTAGTAACTTGGAAGCAGCAAAGGATTTGTCAATGGTCACTATGTAAGTGCTGATAACAGCTCGCATTATTTACACCAGGAAACCATCCCTGGACTAAGAAATCGTCTAATCTTATGGTGAACGAGGCTCTTGGGTGAACAGTTGTTTTACTGATTCTGTTCTCACTGATTATAATCATCTTTTTCTTTAGTTGACAGCAGCAGTTGGCAAGGTTTCTGTCGATTTTCCACAGTTTGATTACTACAACTGGAAACCTAAAGGACCCACTTTTGATGAAGGAGGTGGGTGTGTTTACTGTTAAATGCATACTTCTACTCTTTTCAGTGTGTTACCTGTCATTTTTCTCATAACCTGAGTATTAATAATAACAAGAACAATGACTTTTTTCTTAATTGAAAAAATTTAGGTAGTTGACCAGAATCTAGAGGAAGTTATTTGGTTTGAGGCCTATTTTTTGTTCTTGGCATTTTTACTTATTGTGGGTTTAGGTATTCTGCGTCTCTGATCTTGGCACTAAATTGCTACACTAATTTAGTCTTACATAATGTAAGCTTGAAGTAATTATATTTCTCGCTAATTTTACAGAAACTTGTCTGTTTTTCAAATTTACTGTTCAGGTTACTCTGATCATAACATTGATTTTTTTTACAAGGGGAGTGAATGTTGGTTCCTACTGTCAGCAATTTTAAATTAGACAGACAAGAAATATACAAAGTGCTTTTTGATTTTTAGAACATTCACACATAGTAGAAGCGTATGATTTCCCCCCTGAGTTCAAGACAGAAGATCTTATTTCAGTTTTTTCGGCTTTCAAGTAAGTAGTTTTGAAAAGATATCATGGACTGTATGATTATGATTTATTGTATGCTAGTGTTTGGATGATATTACTTTAATTATTGTCCAATGTGAAATCCAAAGACAAAAAATTTTAACAAATAACTCATTACAGAAAGCTCAGGTGCAAAAGCTTTCTGTGCTGTTAAGTCTGTTAAGGCTATCAACCCGGCAATGTATTTCATTTTGTCCGTTGATAACCAGTTTATTTCTTGTTTCAGAACAAAAGGCTTTGACATAAAATGGGTAGACGATACACATGCGCTAATTGCCTTTTCTAGTCCAATTGCTGGTAGGTGCATAATGCATTGTATTTATTTAGTATTCTAAACATATCAATGTATAACCGAATTTTAATAATACAATTTGCCTTATAGTCATGGTACTACAATGCTTTTTAAAGCTTTTAATGAAATCTATGTAATTGCTGATAGGTATGAGGACAGTTTTCTGCCAATTCCTTCAATGTATTTTTATGTAAATAATCACGCATGGTATGATGGTACGTGCTAGTATCTAGACTACAAGACCAGTGTCTGGCTACTAGATTTGGCAGTTAAATCTCCTTCCAATCAAACATACGCAGAAATTATCTCTTGACTTTATTATTGTGCACATTGGTTGGAGGATTTTGAAAGTACAGTTACTTACTACTAGTCCTAAATATAGACAAGTAATTCAGCCATGAGATCACTACAACAGACTTTGAGAGAGGGTGTTAAAGGTTTGATATCTGTAGCGAAAATGCTCACATTCGTTAGCACAAGTTAAGTGGAGATTTCGATTTGGTCAGTCTGAACAGCTGATGAGCAATAACTTTGTCGTGACTTGTTCTACTGCACAAGTAAACACAAACATAGGCTTGTTTATGTGGGTATGTGATGTGTAATTGGTACAGCATAAACATAATTCTCATAATACTTATCGGGAAAAATTGTTAAAGCCAATTGGAGTTGAATACTGTTTGGCACGGCAGTTAAACATATAGTATGTTTGATAGCTAATAGGAAAAGCTATTTGCATCTCACGAAAATTATATTTTTTGGATTCGATTATACATTTTGCTTTTGTTTGTAGCTGAGGATGCCTTACGACTTTGCCATCCATTGTTGAAGACTAGACCGTTGTCCGAGGCAAGCAAAGAAGCAAGAGCTAAAGCTAGACGATGTCTTGGTAATTAAATTGGCAATTGTAACTTTTTTTTGGTGCTTTCTTGCACTTTTCATATTACTTGTTGATCACATCACCAGGTTTAAAAACACTCCTCGTTTGTGATTTCTTACTTTACTGTAAAGTATTATGCATTTGTCCAGCATTAGTGAAATCACACACCCCTAGATGCGCTGTCTGACACTTAGTCTAGTCAGCTGAAATTTTGGTCTTCTATTAGGCTAATGTCTATTACACTGTTTTAGCATGGCTTTAGAGTGACCAGACTCTTGATTTAGAATGTTGATAAGCACAAGGTGTAGTTTTTCTGTCAAAGGCTTGAAATTCCCGTGTTAAGTTCATATCTGCACCTGAAAATTTTTCACTAAAATTAATTTGCTTAAAAGATAAAAATACTTGGGAACATCGATGGTGTTATTACTTTTATCATTCATTTTTAAAACTGGTAAGATTGGTAAGTATGGGAAAAAATCAGCAAAATTGATGATTTAGCAGCACTGCTGATAGCGATGTTTGCATCATATGTTTACAATTGTTTAAAATTTATTGATGAAAGCAAATGTCATTCATATGTGAAGAAAATATTAACTCACAGTCTCAATTTGCTTTTTGTTGATAAACTAAGAAAATAACATCACTCTTTGCTAATTAAGCACTGTTGTATGCCACTTGTAATGAATTCATAGTTTTGTTTTTCTAGAATACCTGCAACCATATAAACCTCGACCAGAGACAACGGCCGTAGCTGCTCGTAGAATGGTAACCGGTGCTTTAGGACTGAAACCAAACATAACGAGAGAACAAAGAGAAAAAGAAAGGCAAGCACTTCGAGATGCTAAAGGTTTGCTATCATGGTATTCATATTTTTCAATTTGTGTGATAGTACTGTAATTAAATTGTACTTTACCTTCCTTTCTTGTTTCTGACATAAATCGTTATTACAAATGTATTTATTAATCATATCATGTGAAAGAGCACGTAAGATATAAAACAAGAAAATGTGGTTTGTGTTCTGCACTTTCTTACATTTTTTAGTGTCAGTTTGGGTGCACCAAATATCTGGAACGCTAAATTCCTTCCCCGAATGGCAGTATAAAAAATGCGTTTCAGTAAACTCTGGTTGCAATCTGTAATAGTCTAATTGGTTCAATGAACTTCCATCTACCAAAGCAACTTTTTTAAACTGTCAAACTAAAACTGAACAAACAAAAACTGCCAATCTAAAAACTGACATGTGTTTAGACGACATCAAAATTTACTCCATTAAACTCCGGCAACAAACACCTGCATAACACACCTACAGTTCTGTCGCAAATTGTGTAGTTGATTGGTTGAAAACAGTACAGTAAAATTAGAGTCCTTTTTGTAAGCAAAATCAAAATCTCCTGTATTACCACTGTTTCTACTCTCCAGGTTCCGGTATTAACCAACATCCGACAGCGCTGATCGTCAAATACTTATACCACTTGCTGAATTAATAATGACAAAATTCCCGAGCCCCTGTGCGAGAATGAACAGTCGGTATGCTGTGACGAGCAGGCCACGCTATTGCCTGTTGGCTCTGAGTTTGTTAGTTTTTGTTTGATGAATTCAGGGCAGTTTGATACCATCAAGCTTTGTTTGCCAAACTAAGTTTGTCAGTTTCGCTGCTTGCACAATCAAACCAGTTTGTCAAATCAGAACTGACAAAGTAGTTTGATGAAAAAAACTGATAATCGTATTGACTCTTTAGTCATGTTTATCAGCTTGTCACCATTTCATAGTGCAGAGCAATCTATGAGAGACAGAGAGAGAGACTGGTTTAGCAAGAAAAAACTGTGAGAAAATAGTGGCTATTCAATTATGCCTATATTTGCAAATGGCATTTCGTTCAGTTAACCCAAAAATGAGGCTAAAATAGTTTTCATAGTAGTCCATTGGTTAGTAGAAATAAGCTATTCCTAAGTCTTGGTGTTGGTAAACAAAAACAATTTATTCGCAGGAGCTATTATAGTTATGAGACTCAAACACAGCTAAACCAAGGAGTTTTCCATACTTCTACATATTCTGCAGTTTTAGTTGTGTTTCGTACTTTGTTCATTTCAATGCCCAATTACAGTTTAATAAAAAGAGCATGATTTTATCTAAATTTTCATTATGAACTAAAATTTGTCCTCCGAATGGTACTCATCTTTGACCAAATGTTTTTCAAACACTGCACATCTACACTAGAATGGCAGAATACTTTTTGGGGGTCAGTATAGTTACTATACTTTAAAAATGCACTTTGCATTTCTTTTAGTTACTGTGGTTAAAATCCCGAATGGCAAAAAGAAAATCGGTTTATTTTTGGATATTTGTGACAGAAAATGGATAGCTGCAGGCTACTAATTTTTTGTTCTCTTATAATAGTGATGGTGCAGCCAAATAAATCAGGAATCTCTTCCTTTCAAAAGTTTCTGTGATCTTTAAATTTTGGATTTGTGGGTTGCTCATTTTTTTGCACTTTTTTTAGAGAAAAAGAAGTTGATTGCACAACAGAGGCAGGATATTTGGGAAGGGCGCTGAAAAGTTGTTATTTAAGCAACATTCAAGCAGTGTGGACTTTTTCTTAGTTGTATAATATTAAACTGGTTTTTTACTTAATGTGTTTATTTGAAACTCAATCATGAAATTTTATATCATTGTTTGTATCATAGAAACTACTGTAAACAGATTTGTATACTATTTATTAAATAGCTTTGTGCAAAAATTGTGTGCAGATTATAAATTTTTTATACGGTCTATAAACTTTTTGTTTTTACATGGTCTTTAGTGCAGTGCACTTAAGATAATATATATGTATAAATGATGCGCTTAAGTCTATTGATTCTTGTAATTAATTTTATAAATCCTTGAATGTACTTTAACTACACTCTTTTAGCGTTGTGACCACAATAACCACCTGTTGGTACTCAGTCGCTGAGTCCTGTCCTAATAAAAGCGAGAAGCTTTCCAGTTATAGTTTCCCAGATTGTAGACGTAGTTCATGTGTACTTAGTTATAATGGGAAAAATTTGTAAATCACTTATGCAGAACATAAAATTGATGTAGAATAGTATTGATAAGTGGTTTTTTTTTAAAAACTGTAAATTATGCTTTTTATTTAAACATCAACATTATAAAAATACAATCTTGCTTAACACACGCATGCACAAACTAAGTTTTAAAAGCGGATAAGAAAATAAAGCAAACTGAAAAAATATTAGTCACAGCAATACAAGTGAATGAGACGTAAATGAGAATTATAAATTAAAATAGACAAAGTAAACTGTACTTAGCACAAAATATATTCTAGCAAAATCAGTGGTGAAGAAATTATTGAGTAATGAGCAATAACTGATTATTGATTTGTATCTATTGAGATGTTTTTCGGAAAATCTTTAAATCATCAACCAAAGCCTGTATATGGCAGGGAAACAAATTTGTTCGTGAGTAACGGGCCTCACATGCAATTTTCACAAAAAGTAAAATTCGAATTTTACAAACAGAAAGTCTTGCGAAGCGCACTAGCTTCAACCCACAACGTCAATATAATGTGCATTGTTTTATCTTTAGAGTAGCAAAACAAATCTTTCCTAGTGTCTACATATAGATATAATATTTACAGTCATTTTTACAATGCAAAGTAATGATGTTTCTGCACCCCTCAGGGGCTAAAATACTCTGGAGATGATTCATCCGGAGAAAAGGCACCACTTTCATCAGAGATCTGAAACGGAAATCCACCATCAGCCAAATCTCCTAAGCTAAAAGAGTCATTTTCATTTCCCGATTTCACAGGAGTGCAGTCCACTAAAACAAGGAATGAATCTGTAGCAATGACTAATTTTAAACTTCTGTGTAATAACTGATTACAGGTTCAAGCTGATTACAAACCGCACCATAAGTTAAGTTTAAATATATACTGTAGTAGGTACATGTAGCTAAATGAAAACTTAATTCTACATTATGCTTTCACTGCACTTGGGTCATCCTTATTTGTTTACTTTGTTGTTGCCACTTGTTCAGCATTATCTTTAGGCCCATGTTACACAGCTGTACATAATCTATAAGGCGTTAGCAGTGAGGAGAAAAAGTCGCCTCATGAAAAATAAATGTATGCTAACCAATGGTTCCTGCCACAAAGCTAATCCATTTGCCATCTTCCGTTTACCGTAAGCAGTCAGCCATAATCCGCTGTAGGCTCCTCACAAGCTGTTTTGAGTGGTTCATAAGGCACCTTATGCGAAATGAATTTGGCTATAAATTTCATTTGCTGCAAGGCATTTTGGGTCATCACTAACACCGTAACTAGAATGTTTTGTGGTTTTTGCGGTGCACAATTCACTTAAGTTATATCATGAGAATTCATAACAGAATGGTCTTCATAACAATTTTTAAGCACGACGTTTCACTAATACTGTAATGAGATACGTGCACTGCTGAAGCTGATTGCGGCAAAATGCCTTACTATTTGCACAAAGTGTATAGCATACAGGGAATTATGATATAAACCTTTCTCTGTGTGACACAGGCTTGTTAACACTTATTCAAATGATGGGCAATCGAGTTTTTGCAGTTTGGTATATCTCAGCAGGCCTTTTCTTTGAGAGCACACAAACTGATAAATGAAACTGAAAACCCTACTAACATCTAAGTACTCATCAAAACCATGATTCCATAAAATCCTGATCAACAAATTCTGCAGAGGAGTATCTCACAGTTACTTCAAAGTTATGCTGCAATGTTTTTGGCAGTGACAATGCTGACAAATGTTAAACTATTTCCTAGTTATTTTTTCTACACAGAAAATAAAATGTTTTTCAGCGGCGTCTCATGTATGGGCACAGTGGAACTGCAGCACCCCCTATTTTTACTCAGTATTATCGATAATATTCAATATAACGAGTCTTTTTTCTTTAATTCTTTCTTTATACTTGTACAGAACCAGAGCACGTTACGGAACAGTGCACTTCACAGGTGCAGCACCGTGCTTTCACAACTCTAATAATGTGGTGTTTGTGCGCATGCAGCCATGTGCACATGTCTGAGATAAGATGCTGCACTCTAGGGAGAAAGAGAGCACTGTCACTCATGCAGTTTGTGTTGTCAGTTGTCACGTGCTTAAAAACCGTCAATGGCATATTCTTGAATGTGATAAAGTTTAGAACTAAATTTAGGCTATTAGAATTAGAATTAAAACTGCGACAATTTAGGCTACGGATGAGCAAAAAATATATTTTTATTTAGGAATTTGTCAAGTTAATGTATAGGTTTTCGTATGTTAGTTTGTCTAAAAATACAATTACAAATTACAGCATTAAAATTTCATATGTTTGTTTCGTTTCACGCAGTACTAAAACATTGGCTAAAAATTTTCTGGAGCAGCACCCTCACTAATTTTAGCTACGAGCTGTCACTGATGTTTTTATTAACTTACCTCCACAGGCATTACCACCTGATGCAAAAAATTGCATGCTACAGTGTTTTAATTTAAATGATCCACAGAGTGGCTGGTTTCAGTATAAAAGATAATTTTGAATGTAATTATAATTCTGGTTGTAGTCTGTTTTGTAATACCAGCAAGTAGTTGTTGAAAAATTAACTGAACCAAAACCCAAAACAAAAACCATTTCTAACAGAGTATAAAAATAGAGGGGGGACAGCCCTTGACTGGCAATTGATGTTCTCGTATTAATTGATAGCTGAAGGTAACATGCTAAGGTGTTTATGGAAGACATCTTAATGCAAAGCGTCGTTGATGTTATTTGAAAGTACATTTACGTAACAAAATGATGTCACCTGGTGGATCAGTTGGCGAATACGGTTTCATCATTGCGTCAGATCCAGTTGAATTGAAAGGAGAGTTTTCATCACTTTCGCTCTCCTCTGATGCATCTTCATCATCTTCGATGTCGTCTTCTTCAGCTGCCTCTAAACTGATATCAGACATATCTGCAAATGTCTTTCTTGTTACATTAAGTGCTTTATGACAGTCAGGTAATACACACATCTCGGTTTGCATGACAAAAGCAAGGAGACTTCGGTCCGAATTTGCCGACTGTCCATATTTACCGATACTAAGCTAATACAGAAGGTGCCATGTATTAGACTAATAGTAATGTAGAATCAATTGCAAATTAGCTCAAAAACGTCTAGTACAGGCCCATCCTATGCAAAAGTATATAAAAACTGTCGGCAATTGACTGAAATAATTTCGTCATAATTAACTCTATATTTTTTCTGCACATGCTTAAATAAGGTACTTTTGTGTGACCAATGAGCTTTTACTATTTTTATGTAGTCTTACTTCACTTCTGTGCACTATAATATACGTAAGCAAGGTATGACGTAGACAAGAGACGGCCCGCCAACTAGCAGTCAGCTCGCGAAACAATCTACTGAGTGCTTAGTATGCGGGACTTTTTAAGAGTCCAGATTTCGTCTGATTCTTCCGATATCTATAAAACTGAGGTCCGGCAAACCGAGATGAGTGTATTTTCATGCAAACTCTATATAATAAGCTGATAAAAGATTTCTTTTATCAGCTGGAATCAGTACAAATATTGATGTTACAAAAATTAGTAAGAAGGCTTCATTGAATAGCGACATGTAAACTTTTTCGCAGAGCGTGTGCCTCCAGAAAACCAGAATACTATCACACCCTACACATAATACCCTTTCTAATGACATAAATCTGTTCCTCTTGGATGTCCCAAATCGAAATATAAACCGATGATAGGACATCGAGATGGTTCGTTTGACGTGCCATTTGTCGCAAACGATTCAACATTTGCCAAGAACACTGCATCTTATATAAATCCGTTCACAAATAAATAAATATGAATTGTATATAGCTACCATCATCAATTTGGTAACTCATGCAGGGCACTGGTTCAAACTCTAGCAGCTTCTGTTCCTCGTTATCCTCATCTTCGTCGTCTTCAGCATGGCCACAAAAGTTGGGATAAGACGGTCTCCAAGAGCACAATGCATTAAGATAGCTGCTCAATCTTGAAGTCTTGGGAAAAATGTCTTCGTAATCATCTGAAAAAATTGACACAACTGAATTAAACTAGAAAAGTGTCAATCATGTCACAGTGATGACTTGAAACAAACATATGACTATTATATGACTAATGCCTGAAAGTGCACATTGTGGTACAAATTATTCGAATACATAAAAGTCAAAAACCGAACACTATTTCTTCCATAACTGCAGATTTTCTAAAAAGTTAAATCTTTTAACTACTAAGCAACTGTCAACATCACGGTGAATTCATTTAAGACAGGTAATAATGAGGCTTCTGACATGTGATAAGTGACGGTGACATCTCAGTTTTCTTGAAACTTCCCGAAGCTGTGACACGATGATGACGTATTTCAGAGGAAAAAGCTTGTAGAGAATCCATTTTGCATAAAAGAGGTAAAAACTAACGACCTCGCTAAGGCGGCATGTGGCAACCCACATTAGCTGCAATATGGCAGCACAACCTTCACAGAGTCAAGTACCAATTCAGTGACACCTGAATTACAGACTTTTCTTACAATTACAGTGTTAAATAATTCTATAGTGTATCAGATGTAAAGTAACAAATGTGAAGCAGGTTATGTGGATTCTTGCACTCCAAAGAATTTACGTATTTACCTGGTTCTTCTTGTGTCACAACCATCTTTTCTATTTCGGGAAGGTCATCCACAGTTGCTGTAGCATTCGAAGTTACTTCAACTGAAGGCTGCTCCATTTCCGAGAGTTTTACTTGCTAAGAAAACGGAAAAAAGCTAAGCACTCATTTCTGTAAAAATTGGTTTGTAAGGCAATAGTAATCACAATTAATTTCTACCCATTTTCTCACCTATCTAGTAAAATATTCTAGTGAATAAAATAAATAAAAATAAGTTACAGTGATTCAAAAACTATTCATTTGACAGAGAACAGTGTGTTGAAATTCAAAATGTTTGTTCTGAGCCTATGAAAATTACTTGTGGTGTACCGCAAGGGTCAATTTTGGGGCCCTTGCTTTTTTTGGTCTACACCAATGATCTGCCTAACATATCCAAACTACTCAGTTTTAGATTATTTGCAGACGATACGAAAATAGTTTTTTCGAATACCTCTTTAAATGAAATTCAAAATGTCATAAATGCAGAGCTACCTACGTTAAGTATGTGGTTTTACACCAATAAATTATTGTTAAACCTAAAAAAACTAGCTATGTTATTTTCAGAGGTAGATCAAATATAAATACTGAAAATTTTAAAGTTTGTCTTAATGGATGTAATGTAGAAGAAAAGGAGTATGATAAATACTTAGGTGTAATTTTAGACAACAAAATGACTTGAAAACATCATATAAATTATATAAAGTTAAAACTTGCTCAGTCTTCTGGTGTATTATATAAATTAGGCTTGTATACTCATGTAGAAACTCTTGCAAAAGTTTACTTTGCTATTGTTTACCCTTATCTTTGCTAAGGATAATTAAGTTATGGATCTGCTTTAGATACGAATCTCAAACCTCTGCAAACTTTACAAAACAAATGTATTAGAACCATTTATAAACTTCCTCAATTAACAATTGTGATCACATGTATTATAGCCATAGATATCTTAGAATTAATGAATTGCATCATCGCGAATGTCTATTGTTTCTGTACAAGTATTATAATGGCTCCTTCCTCCTGCATTTGTCAATTATTTAACACCTGTTCAACAAATCCATAACTATTTTACTCCTAGAGCTGTTGATAACTTCTATCCTCCTTCCATCCACACTAGTTACGGTTATTGAAATCCTTTATATACTGCTATCCAACAATGGGCTCAAATTCCTCCTTGGGCAAAAGAACTTCAATTACAACGTTTTAAAAAGCATATATTTGATTTGTTACTAACACGTTATTTAACCTACTAACTGGCGTTTTTAAATACCTCTAATCTCACTTGTCTGTATTATTATCATTAATTGTTTTTATAGCTGTATATTGCTTTAACTTTAAGCTATTTTGTATGTACTACACATGTTTGCGCAGTCTCGGGGTGAGTCTCGAAAGCTCTCGCTCCTACTCTCCTAGAGGCTGATTTGTACAATTTCCAAACCGTTTATGTTTTTATTATTGCATTCTTATTTTCATTATGTAAATAGTTTAATGTTTTGTGTTCAAATCAGCCAAATAAAAAATTATTGGATTGAATTGAATTGAAAGTTTCTTGAACTTAATGTCGAACTTACATGAAATGAGCACACATTCTCAGTACATAGTTAAAAAAGTACATACAAATGCCAACCATGTATATACCTACTTGAAACTGTGCACTAGTGCCAGTGTGCAAATTACAGAAGCGAATTTCTCGTCATAGTTTTTCTATTGAACACCTATTTAAATTTACTGCATTTTTTTAAATTATGAAAGCGAACAAATCTAATGTTTACGAAAATCAAGTTAGGACTGAGAATGATCTTGGTCTGAGCCACTTTTGCGATAGTGTGGAAAACTAGTGCAAGCCATTCTTGAATAATGGCCCTGGCCAGGATTAGATTTGCTGAGTCTTGAAATCTACAATTTTTTACATTTATAGTCAAAATTGCCAATTTAAGGTGGAATCTAGAGATTTCAAACTAAGATGAGGATTAATCAAACCCAAATTTAGATCAATATAACAATCACTTTCTTGTAAACAGTACACATCTATTAAAGTGTGACAGTACAAATTTTTGCAGGCAAAGAAAGGAGTTTATCCAGGCTGTAGGTTAATTAAATTGCAAATTTCTGAATATTACTGTATCTTACCACTTTTTTCGCTTCTTCATGTTCAAACTTGTGCACAGTTTTTTTGCCAGGCAGCTGGGAAGCAGTTCCAATAGTAACATTGCTGACATCACCTAAGACTCGACGAGGAGTGTCTTGCAATAATTTTTTTCTCGATATAGAAGCAACTTGTTTGCCTATCAGTAAAAATCGGTTACTGTAAATTTTAAGCAGTCTATAATTAAAAATCAATCCCTATTTATCACTTAGCCACTTGCCCTGATGCTACTGAACAATATAGTTAAGATACACAAAAAAAAATTAAACCAAAGCTACATTTCAGCACACTATGTAAGCAAATTTTGGCTTGTAGTCCAACTGAAATTTTAAGCTGAAAAAACAACAAAAGTTACCAATCAAGCATAACAACAAAATATATATTCTAAGAGCATTCTTTCACAATTAAACAAGTAAACAGTTAATTATGAAACACTGTTTATCATAAAATTTAATCAATTCAATCAACAACTATCGAATTTTTGAAACCAAAATAAAAGTGAGTCTGGAGTGAGTAATAAAAGATTGAAATAGTCCAGTTCGATAACTGGAGATTAAATTCATCATTAAGCAAGTAAGCTTTAACACCATTGCTAAAACAAAATTACCTTTATGCGACTACTGTTTACTGTGTAAACAATTTTACCTTTATGAATAGACTGCAACGTAGAAGCTTCATCTTTCATTTTAGTACGATTGGTATTTCTAGTTGAAACAGCATTTTCCTGATCATGGTAGATTTGCAATGAGGCCATAATTGTGAATGATGCTAAAAGCTACTAATTCTTGTATGATCTATTAAAGAAATATGTAAGACTGAAAAATGAACATTATTGTTAATAATAACAAAAGCCTTGAGGCTTTGCACACTGTGCAGTCACGTAACTTGTGAAGTTTTATAGCCATATCTTTGCATCCGTGACCAATTTATTAGATAGTTTGGATCTGATTGCGTGGTTGGTTACATCACTGCCTTCTTTCGTGTCATAGATAGAATAGACAGGTGACTGTAAACATTGTTGGCGAATAATTCTTGCCTTGAACAAACAAGTAAATTGAATTACAGCAACACTGAAAGTAATGCATGTTTGCTCTACAAAAAGCTGTAAATGTAAAAACCTCTGTCAACTATATATCTATATGTATACATATTCCACTTGAAATAGTAAATACATATAAAATTTACCCTCCCCAACTTTCATAATTCTGTTGTTCTTATTACACCTTTCTCAATTACATTATTACTATAGTATTAGGTCTACTGTACCCTTCTACACACATTATTTTAATATACTGTGAATGTGATAATTATTTTTTGTACATCAAGCAAGGTGAGTGCGTAAATGGCCAAATGGTCATACACTCACCTCACACTACTTAAATTATTTTCATTTCAAATTTGATTGATGTGGCCATTTCAATATCATAATAATTAATTAAATTATATTAATACTTAGTACAATATTAGTAGTCTCTCACTACTAGGCTAGTGCATGACAATGAAACATAAGTGATAAAAGTAAGGTTAAAGAATTACGTAAACTTCAGATGATTCTGGAACTTGCAGTTTTTTTCCAACTGAATAAATTATCGCGAAACTTTATACAACATCACATTACTCTGTGGGATTAATGGAATAAGTTTCGTCAAATAAACCGCTCCGTAAGGAACACATTTCTGTTAGGTTAAGCTTGTGAAAAATTAAATACAGAAAACACTATTTTTAACAAAGATTCGACAATTGTAGTCAACATGGATGCTGGAAAAATACTGCTATAATGCTCAGCAATACACAAGCCCATTTATTTAATTTCATATTTTTATTTTTTTCTTTACGTGCGGCGAGATGCAACAGGATTCTAGGGTAGACTAGACTAGTGTCGCGCGTGGGTGGCTGCATGTTGCAATTTGCTGATGATACAGCCTGTTGTGTCGTTCGATAATTCTGTGAAGGTTTTTTGTGGTTTTTATTAAAAAGAAAAAAATCAGTTATGGTAAGAATAGTTCCAAAAAAATCGATCCACTAAAAGAGCTGTTAGCAATTCCTTGCTTCAGTGCAGGAAATGATGCTTGGATTTATAACATAGTGGGGCTAAATTTTTTCTTTACTTTAGCTTTGTTGTAACTCATTATGATTATTTTCATGATGAGGTGTTAATCGCGAACAGTGAAATTCGTCACTGTAAAGATTCAGAATCATTATTCTAGGAATTCTTGATTACAACTCTTTCTTTTCAAATTTACTTTTCAAACTTAGTAACTCAGCTGGCCACATGCCTTTGACTCAGCCCTCATTTTGCTTTTGAAAATACTAACATTTGGGTTACTATTCACATCGTCTGGCAAGGCATTCCAGTAAGGAATAACTCTCTGTGAAAACGTGACCTCTCATGTTAGTTTGATAAAAACTCTGGAACAGTTTCATTGAATATTCACATAGATCATAGTTGGCGATGAGTCGGGACGAAGAAGTCATCTTTACTCAAGATCGAAAACTCCTTAAAAATTTTGAAACAGTGAATAACATCCATAGTTCTGTATCTCTGCTCTGATACAGTGGGGTAATGTCTTCAGCTTGTCCGTCAGTCATAATTCGAAGGCAACCACTCAGAATTTGATGACGCTGGTTTATTAGGGTGTTGTACTGTGGTGACCAGGCAACTGGCGCATACTCAAGCTTCGGCCGAACCAATGTTTTATATAACGGCACTGTAACTTTAAATGACTGTGACATAGTACCTGAATAGCAGAACTTGCAGCCCATTTGATCAAGTCTATGACTCTGTTTGCTGACTTATCGATCCTAGTTATTTGCTTATTCCATTTTAAGTCCTTCGAAATTCACATGTCCAAATCTTTCACTTCAATTGGCTGATTAATTTCGGACCCACAAAGTTTGTGTCTGAAATCGTGCTGGGGTCTAATGCGAAGCACAGAGCACTTAGCTGGTTTTGGGGAGTAACATATAGTAACTTGATTTGAGTTTTAATGGATCAGGTGTACACAAATTCAAATTCACGTTATTTCACCAACAAACTACAATTACAAGTACATGTACAAATTATTATTGTGTTAGTAACACTGGTGTGAAAAGGGATTTGTGCCTTCTTTTGCTGAAACAGAGTAGTTTCATTTTGTCGCTACGTGTGGAGTAACTGTACTGTGGAGAATGAGATCATTCTGCAGTGATGATCATCACGAAGAACTGAATGAGGGCTTGAATTTTGAGTCACCCTTACTGGACTCTAAGTTACACCCAGATGTGCAAAAAAACCAAGCGCTCAAAATATCGATGTTTTGACAATTTTCTGTTAAAATTACAACCATAATAACTTAAAGTAAAAACAGAGTGATGTATATTTATTAATACAGTTCACTTTAGTTCATCAATGGCCTAACAGTTTTGCTGGTGGATAATTTCTTTTCTTGACCGCCTCGCCCTTTCCATGGACATCACTCAAAACTGTTTGTTCTTTATTGCCAAACTAATATCTGTTCCCCTTTTTTGCGTTCCGCACTATTAACCCATGGGACAAATTGCTAATTGCAACCGTAGATGCACAATACCACCCGATGCTTATAAGCATTTGATTTTGAACTAATCAGTGACCATCCTCATTTTAGTCATAGTCCCTGAATAGCAGAGCTTGCAAGCTATTTGGCCAATGCCTTATATTGTATTATTACTTATAATGTGTACCATTATTTTAGCAATCGACTGTACATAATACTATGTACTAGTTGTTCTTAAAAGTCTTTCTGGTATGCTTGAAGATTATTATTGAAATTATTAATGCCAGTTCATGTGGAAAGCATTTTCTGTATATATAGCATGGAAATCTCTCACAGTGTTGTACTTGTATGTCTGTTCTCAGTAATTTCCATCTTATCGTGCAAACTGGTTATGCTGTCTTTTATTTATTTTAACAGTTAATGAAACTTTACCTAATTTCAGAAACCCCTAATGCTGCATGGTCATGAGCGTTCCATTACGCAGATAAAGTACAACCTGGAAGGGGACTTGTTATTTTCCTGTTCTAAAGATACAGAGCCTAACGTTTGGTATTCTCTGAATGGAGAGCGTCTTGGTACATTTAAAGGTCATGGTGGAGCTGTCTGGTGCATAGATGTAAACTGTATCCTTTGATGGTTTTTTGTAATATTTTTAAAGCAATATATAGTGTCTCATTTGTAATGGTACATTTTGTTTATTGTTGTAAATCTGCTCTTTGCTAGGTGGATAATGAGACCTCTTTCTAGTGTTGATTTCAATTTTTTTAGTTCTATTTTTAGCTTGGTGAGTAAGGTACTTTGCTTTGCTTCTTCTCCACTTCTTTGGGGGTCAACTTTTAGTTATGAGCTTAAAGGTGATGCAGAAATCAACCTGGAGACTGGTTGGCTTATGAGCAGATCACATATACTGATTTAGTATTTTTGATATTTTTGTATTTGGTACTTGGTTTTAAGAGTCTTTTTCAAATGATCAGAAAATTTCCTTAACAACAGTCCATAGGGGAAAGCACTGTAGTTATGACCGGTTCTGCAGACAATACATGTCGTTTGTGGGATTGTGAAACAGGTATGTACATATTATTGTTAGATTTGATCTGACACACCAGTGTGCTGTTGGTTTCTGTTTGTTGTGCTGTTCTGTTTCCAGGCACGTTGACAGATGATTTTGAATGCACTCTCAGTCAAAATTTGCCTAAAAAAGTGTTGATATTTGAGCGTAGTATTTCGTTAAGGTGTCAAAAGATGAAGCTCGATGCGACACATAAAACTTTATATCACTTTCTTTTTTTAGCCTTATGTTGCAAATTTTGCAATACTAGACTCCAAAAATGGAAAGATTGTGTTGCAGTAAGTAATATTAAATCGTTATTTGTGGCAATAATTATATGCTAAAGTTACTTCAAGCCAGTATATTTTACTTGGTCCTTAAGAAATTACTGCTTTCTTGTAAATTCATATCACTTATTGTGAAATTTTCTTCCTGTTCTACTAAAAATATTGTATTGTCACCAGTCACCAATGACTCTAGACTGACAAAAACAATAAAGTTTTATTAGCAATCTCACTAAAATTAAAAATTTAAACATCTATGCAAAACAGTGAAGCAGAAAACCAGAGAATACATTGTAATTGACAAAATTATATTACCAGAACATTAATGTTAATGTTTGCAGAACACATTAAGCTCAGTCTAGAGTCATTGGTAAACATTCACCTTTTGAGTGCTCAGTCTTTTGAGATTCATCATTGTTCCACAGATATATGTTGGTACTCAAATCTTGCTTTTATTGTGCAGGTGTAGAAAAACACAAGCTAGAGGAGGAAACAGCAGTACGAACCTGCGGATTCAGTTACAGTGGAAATCTCATTATGTACACGACTGACAGAACAATGGGCAGAGACTGTGTGCTGAATTTGTATGACGTCCGAGATGAAAACCAAATAAGTGCGTAATCTTAGCTGCTGTTATTATCAATTTAAAGTCAAATCTAAACCCTCACTACAATATAAGCGTTTGCAACTTACTGTAAAACTTGTTTCTTTTGATTTTTATCACTTTGTCGTTAGCAGTATTAAATTTGAAGAACTGCCCTTTTTCGTTGGGCGAGACGAATGACACTATAAGTACAGTCGCAAGGTCACGAAGGATCGATAAACAAACATCGGTAAACAAAGACGCTTTCTGTACGTTGTATGTCATTCTCGCGCATTCTTGCTCACACGAAACATGGCAATATTCGAAATTCGCCAGAAAAAGGTACATTATTTAATTTATAAGTCTCTTTTGTTTAATAATAATTGTGAATTCTTTGTGTAATAGTAATAATAATGCATTAAAAATCCTCAATATCTGTTGGGGTTATATAGGCCTTTTAAAAATGTTTTAGGACTTTACATGTCAGTGGCAATTTAATAGTTATTATTTTTTTAATATCAGTGATTATGTGATGTGACTTTTCAGTTGTTTAGTATTAATATGTAGTAGGCCTTACTTGTACCATTCGATTCTGTTTGTAATTGTAACGCCAGCATCAGGGGGGGGGCATCCACATATTACGATAACACGTTTACAGTCAATTTCGAGGACCTTCCTACCTTCTATTATAATGGCGTTACCACATGCCCTACCAGCTACCTACCTCTTATGTTGATATCGACATTACTTTAATGTAGCGTTTTATACATTTTATTCTTCCTCCTCCCAAGGACAGGCAACAACATCACTTGTGTGAATTAACGAGAAACCATCAGTGGATTCTACTGGCATCACTGGTGGAGGAGGTGGCAGCCCCAATTCACTGAACTCATTCTCATTGACAGCGTGAAGTCAGATAACGACATCATAACTAAATTACCTATCTACCTAGCGTTATAATGGCGTTATCACGTCTCCTACCACCTACCTACCCTTAACTTGGTATTGTTATTATGTGGATGACCCTCAAGCAGTAGTATCACTACTCACTAATACTTATAGTTCTATAGCTAAATCAGACTGTTGCTTTTAGTTCTGAATATAATAATAGGGATGAAACTGCGATCACTTTTCTTGCAATAGGTTTAAAGACAGAAGATTAGTGGCCAAATGGGCACAATCTGAATTCAAACCAGGTCTCTCTTGCTCTTTCCCAATGTTGTTTTTATTTTTTGTTGGTTCACTACAAATTACTATTGTTTTTAGAAAACAAACAACCACTGAAATCAGTTCCGATACATCAAAATAAAGTTACTGCTGCCATTTGGGGAGAACTCGATGACACTTTAATAACTGGGCATGACAATGGTGATATAATGAAGTGGGATGTAAAGGTAATGCTGTAACAGAAGCTATAAATGCCATTTTGCTTTAATGCGTATGGCTGTTTAGTTAAGGCATACTACTAAATATAGCTATTACACTGCGTGGGTCATTCAGGCATTGCTGTGCTCCGCAATAGTGTTTCACTGCATGGTGTTTGTGCTTCATGGTGGCTCCACTACAATAATAGGGATGACTACTGCAATCACAGCAATTACCTGTTTTTAACTCCTTCACGACGGCCAATATTTGTGTAGTTTTGACATCCCCGTACAAAAATGTCCATAACGGCTTAATTACATGAGATATTAGTGCAAAACTATATATTTTCTGAAAGAGAATTAAATTTTTTTCTAACTCTATATATGATTTTTCTAGCTTGGTTAGATTTTTTTATTTAGTTGAGTAATTAACAGGAAGATATGAAATTTCTGTAGAATTTTCAAAGATTTTTCATTTCAGTACCTTCTAGTTTCCAGGTGATAGCTCATATCTAAAACTGTTCAGCATAAAAACTGTAGAGCATTCATTTCTGCACAAGATTTTGCAAAAAATATTCAAATCACTCTAACTTTATAAATTTGACAGCTTTTCAAACGTACTAAGGTGTTATGGAACTTGTACAGGAATGTAACGGCTAGCTGCAGGTGAATCTGCCTTGTGCGGCTATCGAATTGACAGGCAGCACTCCCAGCATGAACAGTAGTAGCAGCAGCTGTACACTAATTTAGCTTCCATCGTATTGTTTTATGAATTTGTTTACTTGCAACAGATTTTTCAAAAGTTGAAGGTTTGGTAGCATATTCACAGTATTATTAACTAGTAAAGCGTGCAGAAATTATCACCAGCTACAACACACACGTAACTGACTGCTACCCAAGTGATAAATCCAGTTGTGAAATTGTTCAAAATTTCAAAAAAACACAAAAATTCTGCTAATATTTTTTCATTCTTCTTATTGTATTTTGAAAAGCACAATAATATTCAAGTGTTTTCAGTATACTGCTCACCATCAGCGCTTGCTGTTGTTACATTCTGTGTACGCACACCCAGATGACAATAAAAATTTCCTTAGCGCTGCTAATAATAGCCTGTGCTAATGAGCGAAGGACAGCTCAACATTTGCTGAGATGCTGTACAAGTGCAAAGCAAAACTTTTGTTCATTAGTTTGCAAAAAGTTTCTTTAAAGACTGACAATGAAGAATACAACAGAACTTTTTTGTTCTTTTATCATTTACTTGTATTTTAGCTGCTTCTTTTCGACATTTCATTAAATTTGGAGAGTGGAAACTTTTCTTAAAGGGACATTGTTTTTACCTGTCACAGTTGACTGTTAAATGTATGTACATGTCGGGAAGGAGTTAACCTTGAAGAAAGAAACACTGTCATTAGCGTTTAATAATGTAGTAGTACCCACTTAATAAAACCACCATGCAGTAAGTGTTTTAATAAACAGCTTTCTAATTATGCAGTTGTAAGTAGTGTGTCTGGTACAGTATCTAAATGGTTTGCATTAATTCATACAGTACAAACTACACACACATATGCACATATGTTCACTTGCATCGCCTTTATTTTTAACATACGTTTTGCAATAACAATTAATAGGCTTTCAGTTTTAGCTGCGTAAAATAGTTTATAGCTCATTTTTGTATCCAGGGCTTCCCCATTGGCTAGAGGGTTGCTGCCCTTTAAATTTGTCCGGCAACTCTAATTTCCCTTGTGCATCTAACACCGTGCGCGTCAGTTTACCGGACAAAATTAACACATTACATATAGAAACTTTGTTTAGATTCTAATGCAGTCATTTAAACATGTGGCAATCAGTTCATTTGCATTCATACGCAACGTGTGTTATGGTACAAACTAATATCTAGCAGCTGTACTACTGTACTACTGTACTAATTTTTTGGAAAATTATGGAAAAGTTTGACTTTTTGCTGTTGCTTACTTAAATTTTAAAATTTTTATGCTGTTTTCCAGAAATGTGAAGTTTTTTCAAAGGCACCAGAAAAACATAGCAAACAGATTAATGATATACAGAGGAACAAGGATAGTTCTATGTTTATTACAGCTTCTAAAGACACCACAGCTAGGGTATGATAACATTTTACTACTATGTTATTATAATTTTCAATTTATTTATGTATCCGTTTATACTTATGCTGACTATACCTACTTTTTACAACTTTCCGTAGTGTTCACTGAGATGTTTACAAACTTTGTGTGACATGCATGAAACTCCTCTAGATTTCCTTTACATTCAAACTTTACTTAAGCATTCTAGATAGATCACTTGAAGCATCTACAGAAGTTAAGTTTGTGCATGAGACAGATAGCAGGGATCTGTCACTGCATTGAAATCTTCCATTTTAGAATTGTTTAGAGACAAACAAAACGAAACAAAACGAAAGAAGCCTCAAGTTTAGTTGTGACTTGGTAAACAATAATTTTAACATGTATGAAGTGATAAACTACATGATATTGCTTGAAGATTTTCATATTCTTCCAGTGCTCACAGTTTATATGTGTTATGTTTGCTAGTTTGTATTACACAAAACTAATATAAGCATTTTGTTAAACTACTGTAAAAAATTTTTAAGTTAATTTACTAGCTTGCTAACTTTACACATTTAATACAACTTGTATTGGGAATCAAATAACAGCAAGCTGTATTCTGTTTTTGTAGAAAAAAGTACATAAAGCTATTTATTAAGGCAGAATTTGTTACTAAATACAAAAAAATGTTAAGTGTCTCCAGTCAAGTTTGGAAATAATGACATGGGTTGCTAGACAGATTTGTGAAACCTTATCTACTGACATTATTGACTTATGTACCGTATTTAGAATCTTTGTGAAATCAGCATTGCTGGCTAAAGCCCATGAACTAGTCGAGCTTTGCTCACATAAAGTTGTTGCAATTTGAAGCTATTAATATTAGCCAATGCTGGGTAATGTTTTATTGCTGTGAACAACTGAAAATCAATATGCAAATAAACTGCAATCAATCAGTCAGTGTTATCCCATTTTATTATATTGATTTTATATTGTTTTTCTGTTTTTTTTTGTATGACGTTTTGTTCTTTTTGTTTTATTTTTACATAATTTTATGTCAGTAACTGTAATAATTGACTGTTTATTTTTGTCACAATAACATTTGTTGCAGTTATATGATATGGAAAACTTAGGATTAATGAAAATGTACAAGACGGAACGTCCTGTGAATTCAGCTGCTATTTCACCAATTAGACCTCACGTACGTATCATATTAATTTGTGGTTTAACAAAACAATTATAGTCATTAATTGTAGTCATATAAGATAAGAAACTTGCTGTAGTTTACAGATAGGCTTACTGCTTAGAGTCCATTTTTTCTAATGATTTTTCTGCTACGCGCAAAAATTCAAATCGGCATTCCAGGTTGTTGCTGGCGGTGGTCAGGAAGCCATGGAGGTTACGACCAGTGCAGTACGGCAGGGCAAATTCGATGCACGATTCTACCATCAGGTATTTGAAGATGAATTTGCAAGGGTCAAAGGACACTTTGGACCTATTAATAGTGTTGCCTTCCATCCTGACGGAAAAAGGTTAGCAGCGATCTTCTTTTAACAGGCTAAAAGCCATAGGTTTTTAGACAAAGGGTGTGGATTCTCCTCTTTGACTTAGATTTTAAAAACTATGGGGATGATTGGCTATAGTCACCCAATAAAAAACTACAAAAATTGGATTATTTTGTGGATCTTTTTCCACACTTTCCTGCATTACTTTTATCTTCCTTTTGCCAAATGGTTGGTTTAAAAAGAGGTAAATTAAAAAAATAGTGTTTTCATCTAGTTTAACTATTTTGTTTGCACTTCTCTATGGTTTTGAACAAAAATAACCTATTTTACTATAGATCCAGAGACACACTTTCCTAAATTAAAGCACAAAACAGATAATTCACAGAAAAAGTCATCCAGTTTTATAACTCTTTGAGCACATCATGTCTAGCCAAGAACTGAAAGCAAAAACTGATTATTTTACATATTCATATAGGCAGTTGAAGGTTATGTACAATAATTGTATTAGAAAACTGTTTAAGCTATGTGCATAGATCGAAATATTCTTTATTTTGATGTTATATTGCGAAAATGTTGTTATTCGCTTATGACATGATTTTTTAATTGTGATGATAATATTATTTGCTGTTTAAGGAATTCATTCAACTAGTTATTTCAAAATTACTTGACTTTTGACGATTTACATTGTACAGGTGATTCGCTGCATTTTAATTAAAATTTCTAATATATAAACATTTATTTTATTAATTTGATCTTATAACTTTTGTAAATTTTAATTTTTTGCTGTATACTTGTTTTATGAACCTTGTGTTCGAAATAAAGTAACTTACTTACTTACTTAAAGCCAACTTTGTATCAATATACTTGAGAAGAAAAGATTTTTATTAGTTTGCTATTGATCATACTGTCGATGTTCCTGTCATAACGTGTTTCTGATGTTAATTGCTATGTACAGTCTGTTATGATTGTCGTCAAATTTGCCTCACCTGTACAATTTCGTTGCGACTGAAGTCACACTTGTGACAGTTTTTTTGTACACAAATGTTTGTTTGTCTTTAACTATCTCTACTTCGTTTATTTCAGTTATAGCAGCGGAGGCGAAGACGGTTACATCAGAATACATAATTTTGACCAAAGTTACTTTGACTTCGATTTTGAGTATTGATTAAAAAGGCTGCACTAGACCATATTTGTTCAGGAAGCAATAGAATTTGCTTGAAGGAAGACATTGAAAAGCCATACCCAATTGTACTGTTTATAATTTTCTGTATATTTGTGTGAAATAAATTTATTAAAACAGTCATAAACCTTTGATAGTTTTAATGGTGGGAAACATTTTTGTGATTGTTGTAAACGATTGTGAGTGAACCTAAGAGGTGCAAAGAAGAACAAAACTGAAGGTAATTATGCATTATCACTACAATTATTGCATATCTATTTTGGTAATTCTACAAAAAGAAAAAAGACAAGTAGGCTTATGAAACAAAAAAGTAGTTTATTATGTATGATGTATAATGAAAGACAACAATAGTTGTATGAAATTGAGTAATAGTGTGACTAGTGTATGATATGGCAGCACTCTGTTAGAAGCATTGGCCTGCACATTTTTATGTATTATGTAAATATCATTGCAATTATGTTGTGTATTTTTTACCAATTTTCTGAAGCTTTTATTTAGCATTTTCTTTTACTGCATGAACTGCATCATTGTGAATTTTGGAGTAATTGGACCACTTAAGTTTCTGGTTGGCTTGGTGGAACTTGTTAGTGTGACTTAGGTCGGTACTTGTATTACCTATAATAGTATTTTCAAAGTTATTGGAAAACCTCATAATTTAATGTCAGTATGACAACCACAGCAGTAATAATAAGGAGCCCAGAATAGCAAGGGAGTCAAAAATTTAAGCAAACCAGAAGATTCGGAGAGAATTTAGTATGATTGGCTCACATGCTGATAACATAACTAAATTTGTATTTGAACGTTTGAACCAGGTAAAAAGTTATCCTTATGCTATAAGTACAGGTACTTGAAAAAAATTTTAGTTTCTGCTGCTAGTTAGTTACAATTGCAAAATAAGATTTTCAGAAAATTGATATAAACATCCAAGAATACTATTACGGCTGTAACAGTTGTTACAGTTCAAACAACTATGGCCAATTATTGTTACACTAATGCAGAGAACCCAGATTATTGGTAATAGCAGTTAGAAATTTGAAGAACGCCAGTTAAATTTCAAATCGAAAATGAAAATTTAATCTGCCAGCAAATTTTGTAGTCCAATAAACATTTAGGTTACACTTCTTTCAGTTTTACAATGACACCCTTAAATAAAATGAGATAAAATTAAATCAGCAAACTAGTTTAAGTATCATGCCGCAGATGGCGATACAAGCGTCGCGCGATTTTCACGCAAAACGCACGTAAAATGGTAAATAACGTGTAATTAAGCTTAAATTTTGTCATTTTTACGCATCTGTGTTCCTTCGGTTTTAAGCATGTCCTATTTGAAATACATCTCATAGCGCGGTTGGGGGTTAAGCATAAATGACCGCTTTTTGCTTCAATCTTTGGATTCTTGTGTTAACGCTTCTAATATTCATTACTACTGCTAAGGAGTAAGTATTAATATTATTCTGCTCTATATCAATTGATTTGGCTCTCCCTTGTTAAGTACGTTCTATTGATCAGAAGATTGTTATTTTAAAGTCTGATTGTTTCACCAACTTGTTTAGGTTCTCGTCTGTTAGACCTACACAATACTTATTAAAACCTACATTATTATTTTATCTGCGACCTAAACTATTTTACTCTATGACTGTGTAGTTTGTATTTATGTGGTGTGAGCAAAATTATTACATACTTACCACGTTTTATCCCACTTTCCCCACCTAATGTGTTGCTTCTCATGCATTTAATGTTAACAACAGAACACATAAGACAAGAACTTTTATTTCACATAACAAGATATACAGATTGTAGTCAGTTGACAGTTAAATATTTAAATAGTGTGGGGAAAGGGAACGACCATATGGTCTTTTACTCCCTTCCCCTATATAAAGTGAAATAAATAATTTTAATCAGCATTGTAGACAATAATAAAGTTATTTTTTATGAGTACAACATAATGGTGTTTGTTTTTTTAATTTTTTTCAGTAACTCCTTTAATCAAATTTTAGATAGTATAGAAGCATGAGTTACTCTAAGCATAAACAGAAAATAAAATGATTATACTGTTTTGTGAAACAGGGAACTTGCGAATTGCCATGATTAAAGAAAAAGACATTTACATGTTTGATCATAAGGTATAAAAAGACAATTTTTTTATGAGGAAATATTATCATGAACAATTATAAAGTGTCATATTTTTGGTGACCTTGAGGTATATAGATTAATTTTTGATTAATACCAGTATACAGATAGTGGTAGTCATTTCCAGAATTTCTAGGAGTGTGGGTTTCGAGGATTAACATCATTAATTAAAAAAGTATAAGAAAATATATAGACAAGAAAGAAGATGACCACACGTGCATAGTTGATAGATTCAGAGAGAGTACTTATTCAATAATATTTTTTTATAGTTTTCATTGCTGAAGTCAAAACTGTACACGACTTTAGCTCAGAGGGTAAATTATTCCAGAGTTTTGTACCATTATGTTGCATACTATTTAAACCATAAGATGATTCGAAAAATTTCCTCAATTTTATTTAGTTTGCTGTCCATTGCAGTGATTTTGCTTGTCAATTCGTGCAGCAGTCTTTGACATTTATTGTCGTCTTTTTAACCTGACTTCTCTTCCGAAATTATGAGACTATTACCTGATGTAGACGCAATTTCTGCTGTATCTGCGTAAGCCGCCATATTGTTAGCTGATTGCCTCGTCGTGATTCGTAGTCTGCTCGACTCTGCCGAACTATCACTGGCTGTGTTTGCTTCTTTTGGTTTTTTCTATCTCCTCCGGGAACCATGTAGTTTATCTAAATTTTGTCCAGGGATAGCACATAAACTAGTAGCACAACATTTATTTCAAAGGTGGCCCCATTTATTATTACTGGCATGTCACTTTGATAAAGCTACATTTTGGTCAAAGAACCAGCGGTAGGTCTTCCCATTATTTAAGTCTTTGATATGGCTCTGGAATTGCACACATGACTTCCCAGGTAGGAAGTGAGCATGCTACCACTGATCATTCCTTCAAATAACAAAGGGATGATTTAATACATTTATTTATTGAAGTAGGCCTTGATTGTTGTCTAATTGTGGGATAGTACAGTTGGTAGACAGTTAATGTGTGTATAACAGTTCACCTTTATGCGGTAGTTAGGGGTAATTATGTGACTATTTGATTTCCATTTATGCCCAAAAAAAACTAATGTTAAAAAAACAAGCCAAACACTAAGAACTTTTGTTTTATCTCATGATACTACCTTAATTGCATATTAACTTATGATACTGTACATGGTACCGATGTATCTGCATATGCAGCCTTCATTGATATTGTACACGAAATGTCAGTTAAAAAACTAGTATCGTATATGTAGTAATTTTAGACAATAATCTTCAAGCTTCAAAACATATTCATTCATATATTCGTTGTGCATTAGTTTTGTCATGTACGTGTGGGTTATAGTGAGTTTCTAATATGTAGTCACATTAGTCTGTCTTTGTATACATTAGTGTACTCTTGCTCTGCAAATGGAGGGTTTTGTTTATTTTATTTTGAAAATACCTTAATTGCAAAGAATTAGTCACTGTATTCTGTAGCTTGTAATTACAGCTTAGATTCCTGGCTTCATGTGAGTGACGTGACTACCTTTTGTCATCTTTTGTGTATTTGATTTGTGTCCGGTAAATTTATGTTTGTTTGACATTAATTGCTCATAATAATGTAGCTGTAGGCTGAGGGATGTAATGATATATAGTTAAAACTTAAATGTAGACTACTAATGAATTAATGGATGCATAAGAAATTATCGGTTCTTGTAAGCAATACAAAACTCTTAGTAAATGTTCTTTCCAAACTTTTAGTAAATTTTGGTTTTTGGCACATAACTTTTGTTTGTCTGCTGTCTATTTTATTTGCTTCTAATATTTACATACATAGTAGCTGCTAGTGATTAGTAGAATAACACAAGCATAAACAATGAATAGTTTTAAAACAATCTGGTGATTTTCAGAGAATGTGATGATCAATGTGGCTTGATAGTTTGCTGTGCAGCTATTAATTAAATCTAATGTAATAACAGTTTTTCAAACATACTGTTTTTCATTTAACCTTAACTATACTGTAATTGATTTTCTGATTGTGTCTTTTAATATTTTAGATAGATAAATATTAGACAGCTGCATACCATGTCAGATAACGAAGATTTTGAAGAACAGCTTCGACTGGAGGAGCTGGAAAAAGAACAAACTAATAGTACCTATTCTATTATATTAATGAACACAAGCGTGTAATGCTCAGTTGTGATTCTTGGCAACATTTCGGTAGCTGAGTATGGTCAACATTTTACTGAGCTTTAACGTTTTGCATTTCATCTTGCTTTTATTACATTATTTATAATGGTTGCTTAGTTTTTCTTGAGATTTTTTTATTAGAATTTAGCACTTATCTTACGGTGCTTTCAGACCAGATGAGTGTGAACTGTTTTGCATGTTACTGTTGGTAAGTTATTGCAAACTCTCCAACAGTTGCCGCGAGTTGATTACCTGCAATGCTACTATCTAGTGTGAATGCCTCGACAAGTTACTCTCGACACTTCTCACTCACAGTGAATAGAGAAGAGAGTGTCAGCTCGTGCTTACTGTCAGTGAGTAACTTGCACAAGTTTTGCCGTACCGTCTGAACATGCAAGCGTGCGAGCTGTTTGGCGAGTTTACTTCAGGAGAAAACTCGCCAGTCTGAGTGCACCGGTACTAAGTTATTTTACTGTACTCGTTACTGTTTGGTTTGGTTACTGTAAAGCAACATTTTTGTAGTAAACTTGAAACCCTTTCAGACAAATTTGTGGTTGTGAGTGATTTCTTTCACTTACCAACAAAATTCTGCGTACAGTCATACTTCGGTTTTTAAACGTCTCAGTACTCGTACAAATCGGTTTTCGACCAGAAAATTCGAGTTGAGATTGTCTCCGTTCTCGACCAGAATTTCCGTACTCGACCAACCGCCAAACTATGGTGAACGCATGCGCGGCCAGCCGAGTAGAGCCGAGCGTAACCGACCGCGCCCGAGAGTAGTCATACACGTGTTTCTGCTCTTGCTTACGTATACCATCACATTGCTCCAACACTCAAGGTTTTTCATGCAGGAATAATTATGTTTTTCTTTCTAAGGAATTCTATTATGTTTTTCTTATCAATAATATCGCATCTACTGTTTGAATAAGCATTTTTGCATTACATTTCGTTTTAGTGATACTTTACAATTCATTTGGTGCTTGAGAACAGATTATTTGCTTTTACATTATTTCTTGTGGGAATAAATGATTCGTTACTCAACCAAATTGGTTTTCAAACACTTTTTAGGAACAAATTATGGTGGAAAACCGAGGTATGACTGTATTAAAATTGGACTCCTTTAGGACTCATTAAAGTATTTCACAGGCATTATTTATCAGCCTATTGTTTGTTTTAAGTGCATTGGCTTGACAAAAAGTCTAGACGTTCGATATGTTAGCTTGCATACTGAGATATTTTTGTATAAAGAGGTCCATTTCGTTGTGACGCAGGTTTTGTTCTCATTCTTATTGTTCGTATAATGTTTTTAGCCCGTTTTTATACTGTGATATCACTATAAAGTTACTCTGTATTCTAATTTTTCACAAAAATGGATTCTATGGAAACAGTAAATGACATTCTGAATGGCATATCCAGACAATTGGGCATAAAGGCTCAATAAACACCTAATCCAATTGTGTGCATCCCAGACTAGTTATTTAACAAACTACCACTAATATTACCATTTTAATTTTTTACTGCCATAATGGGCATTTGCAAAAGTTGATCTTGGAAATAATTTCTGAGAAAAACAGTAGTGACCTTATTGACAATTTCCAAGTAGTATGCAGGTCAAAGTATCAGAACGTGGTTATACTGTTGACAGAAACTCCCTAATTTTGATAATTGCTGATTCTGAACTTTGGTGGTGTATAGGTACAGCTAAAAAACTCCTAAAAAACTGCTAAAAAAACCGTTGCATGTCAAATTCTTTTTGCACAATTTTTAAATACACTTCTAAAAGGAATTAAAAAGTGCTATTTTCATTAATTTGCCATCACACAAACCCACTGAGCTCGTCCCTCTGGTAATACTCGTAGGTAATGTGCAAAATGTTTGGCTGCTTAACAGAATATGTTGTACGCTGTTGAAATTACGTGATGCACTTTTTAAATTATATCTATTGAAAGGTTCAGCGACTTTTTGTTAATTTTGCAGAAACTGTTTGGCGAAGTGAAACGTACTACAAATACTGCACAGATCTGTCTTCTTGTGATGGACTTTTGGCATCTATAGTTGTTATTTTTACTAGGTTTGGAAAAGGGAAAAGTCTACACTGATGAAGATGGCACAACTTTTGAGTGGGATCCTGCAAAAAAGGCTTATTTTCCCAAGGTAAGGCAAAGACAGCTGTCTTCAGTGTTTTGTTCATATTGTATCTGTTTTGTAATCCGAAAGTTACAGTGTTTGATACTTATGTGTCAGCATAGCTCTGTAAAGTTTTTTAGTGTCTAGGACGAATGTATTTTGTTTTTCCCCGACGAGTAAGATTATTTGTTGATTTGTTGTGGTTTTTTCTGTAAGATAATACTTTGTAGCAAAAAGATTTTTTTTTATTAATTTTGGCATCCAGTTTCTGTTATGGTGACTCGGACATTTAATTGCTAAACAGGCTAACTTAACATGAATTGTTATGGCAAGACTAGAAGACTGGAACCTGGCCCATTATTAAGGCTAATACTATTAAGATGAAGCACTGAACTGGTCGAAGTGATTGAGTGAATAAAGCCTGCACAGAGCCGCACGGTGAACCCCACAGTTGGCCATCATCCGTGTACTGACTAGCCTCTGCACACTGCTTAACTTTAGTCACCAGGCACAATCTATGACTACTGCGCTTTTATCTTCACCCTAAATACTAAAGCAATTTTTCACAAAATTTATGATCCATAAGCATTGAGCCTTTCACAACTTTTCAGTTAGACATTTTTTCTGAAAACTTGAGTTTAACAAAGAGCTGTACAGCACTGAAGTTTTATATATATGTAGATATCTATATGTATATATACAGATTGATCAGGACTTCATTGCAAACTACCAGGCTAGCTATGGAGTTGAGACAGACTTCGAAAAGGTCTCTGAAAAATCAAAGGAGGAGTTAGCATACTGGAATTATTATCGACAGTGGCATTCCCAAGTAAGGGCGGTACTTTTACCAGTTCTTTTGCACATGTTTCAAGAAGTTTTTTAATAATTAATACCCAGCGTCCACTGCATGTTCAGGTCTGTTTGATACAACATCATCAGAATATGGAAAATTTTATTGTGAACAGGTTACTAGTCAACCAGTAAGACCAGGCAGCTACCGGTTGTTTTTTGGGCTGTGAGGGGTAATGAATCTTGCATTTTTGAAGGTAAGTTTGTTCTTGATACTTTTCCTACGGGTCAATGATCCCTTTAACGATTACTGAAATTCAAAGATGTGTGAGGTCCAAGCAATTTCTATCCTGGTTTCGTCATTATCGCTGTCACCAAGGTTGGCTCAGTTGGATGTGCCTGAGATAGAGCTACACATCTCAGTTCCTGAAGAGATGGAACTGCCAATAACCATTAGTTATTTGGTGGGTTGTTCCAATAGTACTTAGGCAGTCAAGCAATATTAAAATTTAATAAGTATGCTAAAGTGTGGACATTTCTATCTGTTTTTAATTTCACCTTATTAAGAACAGAGTAAAGTACATTTAGCCTAGGTTTTAGGCAAGAAATTGGTTTATTAGCCTAACTGCTGGTGTTTGGTAGAGATGAGCTGAACTTCGGATTTTGTTTGATAACAGTAGGAGGTGAGTTAAATGACCTTGAGGTAGACATTACGATGTAGTCATAATATCTGTCTTACATTTATCCTAACATGTGACACATCGCCTTGAATTGGAAGATCTGACTGTAAATTATTGCTTTTTTCTGTTTTTGGATGTGTACTTTAAACATACTCATCTTTGAGGTGATTACAAATATTAATTATTGATTTGAGTTTATTAATGTGATCTTTAAATACACACAATTTTAAAACTTTGGTTATACATGACTCTATTGTAAGAGGGATATTTTTTGTTTCCCATCAATTTAAGCATGTGACGTTTTTGCACTTACGAAAAGTAACAGTTGATCCTTTTTTCATGTTATTTTATTATTATAATTACGTCCATGTTTATGTGGTATATATAGCCATTTTTGCAAACTCTGAGAAGTATGAAAGTTCTTACAATATCTGTGTATTTGTAGGTTTATCCAGAGAAGTCACAGAAGAAACCCGAAGATGACAGCTTAGACGTTGAAGAGAAATTAAAAGACGCAGAAGCAGAGCATAAGTCATCATGTTAGTGTTTGGAAATTAGCTAGGGGAAATTAAATTTTCAAATCCTTTTATGTTTCTTTACTTACATGTGTCTCTTATATGACTTGTACTATAGTATGAGAGTAACATACCAAGTAGTCTTAGTAAGTTGGTTGCACTTCTACAGTATTGGTGCATATTTGTAGCTGTGGTTACCTGATTTCCAGACAGTGTTAATAAAACTTAATTGCAAAAAACTTGAGGTTTTCGATTCATTTTAGAAAATTCCAGTAGGAGTACATTTACTCTATTGTTGTACTTGAGAGCAAATGCTGTACGTGTCAAATATTACATATTAAATTGTTTGCTATTATGTTGGGCTTTTATTATTGGCAAATAAATATGCACTGCTGTTGTTATTCCTAGTGCAAACATGGGGTGATCCGCAGGCATTTTTTGCATGGTACAGTGCACTGACCGAACAACAGAGGACCGAGTGGTATGAATCATTGACAGAGGAACAGCGGCAGTCATATTGGGAGTACTATACCCAGTATGCTGGTTACTATAATCAGCAAGCTGCAGATGCCAGTAAAACAGGAGAGAGCAGTGGGGACGGGTCGACTAAAGTCGCTCCGGGACAGAAACGGAAGCATGAACCAAGTATGATTTTATTCATGGCTGTTAAAATTTTGCCTGGCAATTTTTGAACCTAAAATCTGCTTGATTTTTCATAGGCTAAACCTGTTCTTAATAATTTATATAAACTTATATTCAGATGTCATTGTATCACTGTCAAAGTAAGACTTTTTGGGTACCCGATTGATAATTTTTGAATCACGATATCGGCCATTGTGGTACAGTGAAAATGTATAAATCACGATATCGGCCATTGTGGTACAGTGATAATGCATGAATCACGATATCGGTCATTGTGGTACAGTGATAATGTATGAATCACGATATCGGCCATTGTGGTACAGTGATAATGTATGAATCACGATATTGGCCATTGTGATACAGTGATAATGCGTGAATCACGATACCGGCCATTGTGGTACAGCTAGCTTGTTTTTAAGTCGACGTTTTTAGTTAACTCGGCTAACCTTCATATCATCCCTACATTGACTTACACAGTTAGAGGTCTATTGAGAAATTAAAGATTGCATAATTCTTAGGTTTTTGTATTAATGTAATTTCTTGTGAATTTTTAGCTTGGTTTGAGGTTGAAGGTGAGAAAAACACAAATGTTTATGTCAGCAATTTACCCAGTGATGTGACCACTGAGGAGTTCCAGGAACTGATGTCCAAATGTGGTTTAATTATGCAAGATCCCGATACAAAGCAAGCTAAAATAAAATTGTACAAAGACCAAGAAGGAAATCTCAAAGGAGATGGACTTTGCACTTATTTAAAGGTACAGCTGTGGCTTGTGTTTAGCAATGGATAATATATCTACTACGCATATGACTCGATAATGCCAGGTATTTGTGGGAAACGACTTTTGGCGAAAGCTGTAATTACTACCACGTTCGATAGATTTTAGTCTATTATACTGATTAGTGAAATTTAATAAATGCTGAATCGGTCATGGACTAATGACCCGCCAAAGTTGTATAGCTATGTGCATGCAGTCATGGTACAAACAGTCCATTGGTGCCTATATCTTGATCCACAAAGTGTGTTTTTAAATTTTGGTCAGTGTGTTTAATACATTTACCCTCAAGACACTATTTTGTACCTTTAGAATGTTTGTAAACGTGTTGCTGCCAAGAAGTGCATTTGTGTACCTTTGTCAAAAAATAGCAGAGTTTGTTTAGAGCATCATTTGAGAGTTCTGTACCGTTAGCCCAGCCACTCCTAAACTGCAGTCTGCAATTTGTGTGGAGAGAAGAAGCTATGCAGAGATAGGACATTAGATGTCTAAAATGCAAAGTGTCATTTTGAACAACAGGTTCTTCTATAATGTGGCCGTACTTGTCAGTAACTTTTCCGACTTTTTGCTCAATTGGACTGGTTTGGTACAATTTTGCTACGCTCAAGAATGACTCTGTTTATCAATCAGAGGTTTGTTGCAGCACTAGTTGACAACTAAATTGATGACAGAACTAATTAGACCAGCATGGCTAATGTGTGGTTAAACAACACTCAGATTGACAGTAGTTCACATGAAAAGAAAATAAACTTGCCTGTCACTATAAATTTTAGCTCCTTGTTAGATAATTAAATATCCAATTTAAGTGAAGACATAGGATAGTGAAAGTCGTGAATATCTTTCCTATGAGTGTGTTGTTTATTGCAGTTTGAGTCAGTGAAATTAGCCGAACAACTACTACACGAGAGTGAATTCAAGGGATGCAAAATTAATGTGGAACAGGCTAAGTTTTCCATGAAAGGAGAGTTCGATCCCTCACTGAAAAAGAAGCGAAAGAAGCAGGATAAGCAAAAGCTTGAGAAGATGAAGGAAAAGTATGTGGAATCAAACCTTTCTTACTCCTGTGCTCACTTTGACTTGCTTATACTGCTCATTGCATTGTTAATGATGCACGTTGACTATGATGCCCAAACTTAATTGTGCTCAAAATGGACTGTGTAATGAAATTCTTGAAAGTATTTGTTTGAAATCTGCACTTGCACCCCTAGTTAATCAAGTGTCTTTGTAATACATGTTTAATAATTCACATTCATCTTATAGGATAAGGGATCTTGCTTAATTTGTGTGCGTAGCATGCTGTCTGGTGATAGTACGTACCTAAGACTTGACAACCAGTTAACGTTCTTAGAGCTTTGATTTATACTTATTGTTTGCTATGGTTTTGAAAGTAGAATTCTTGTCTACACTGTGTACAGGTGTCAACCATTGTCAGTTAACATTAAATGAACTGTAGTTGAAACAGTCTGCAAAATACTTGCTGTTCATCAGCTGCAGTGTGTCCAGTCTGATGCGTGCCTGTTAGTTTTAGCAACTGTTACAAATGACCAAAGTAACAAAATTTATTGTGGTTAGAAAGCCCATGATCAGCCATGAAATCTAACCATATAAATTTTTTTGTCAAGTGTCACCACTGAGAAAAAATAACGAAAAACTCAAAACCTAGTCGGCAATTTTTAGCAGCAGTACTTTTTCAAACTTCGTGTAAGGTTGTAGTTCAAACAGTGATAACAATCAATGAGTTGTCATATGGGTTGTCAAAAGAGAGAACCCATGTAACCTGTTAAATGCTTGCTAGGGCATTCATTTGTTGTTATTTACTGATAACTTTCGGGTGTGCACTGGACTGGATGCACGTTAACAGCTAGCACGATGATGTTAATTACTGGACATGATAAGGACACATTTTAGTCTAAAGCAATTTATTTGTTTTTTTAGGTTGCTAGATTGGAGGCCAGACAAGTTAAAAGGTTCTCGGTACAGATATGAAAAAACTGTGGTCTTTAAGAATATGTTTCAGCCAAAGGAATTTGAGGTGCAGATATACTTTTTAAGTTTTTTTTTGAGTTAAGTTAATGATTACAAGAGGAAATTACCTTAATCAGGAAGTCAGTTTTGAATAGGTGCTTGCTATATGGGATGAAGGGCATAAACAAGGAGTTTGGCATTGTTATTGCTAAATGCATTGTGTATGATAGTAATACAGTGGGTGCTGCTATACCACCAATGTAGCAGCAGTAATCTGCCAGTATTCTTTGCAACTTTACAAGTGGAAATATCGTAGAGCAACTAAGAGTGCAGAGAGAATTTTGACAAAAGAACATTGACATATTGACAAATAAGCATTTACATCTAACATCAAATGTTCTAGAAATTTAGCATACTTAGCAGCCTTCTCTTGTTGTCTGCTTTGGCCACCTTGTGGCGATTTTTAGGCCTGATCATATGATCAGTACGATCTGGTTGAGTGGACAGAATTTTGTAACACAAGACAATTATTTATAAGACGTTAAAATATTGTTGTGCTGTGTGTTTAGAAAGCTCATGATTTGGGGGAAATAATATATGCATATTCCTTTATTACTTTTAAAATTAGGTATTTAATTAAATTACAAATTAGTTAAAAATTACTACAAAGCTATAGTGTAAAAACTGCTAAATTATGTATAATTATTGATCTTTTGGTTATTGGTATTTTTTTGGCATAAACTTTTTATTGTTTAGATGGAATGTCATGTTTTTGGGAATAAAAGACAAAAAAGAGCAAAATTTAATAATTAGGCTTCGAATGTTTATTTGGTTTTAAAAGCCCAAACATCTAAGGATCTCGCAGCCTTTGCAGTACCTGCTAAGCTGAAGAGTGATGATTCCATATTAGTAATACTACATCTGTTAACTAATAGATTCGGTCACTTAATTGGGTCAAAGCCAAAGTGAGTCTATTAAGCGGCACCTACTGTAGTAAATTTGTTGTCAAAAACGACCAACATAAACTTTCTTCCTCAAAATTCAGTTATACAGCATGTGCATTAAGCAGATAACATTTGGTGAGAACTTACAAACTACCTTCACAAGAAATACTTAAAGTAAGTCCTTACAGCTATGTAGACAAATTTAAAATATTTTGCCACAAAGTATGTTTCAATATTGAAAAATTCCTCAGCAGTATTTAGATTTTAATTATGTTTTGTTCTAATAGGAATGATAGGAATGCTTTTAACTGTGACATGATTTGAAGTTATTTTCAGTTTTATTTTCTATCCAGGCCAAAGTGGAAGGCCGTTCACACCTTTAGACCCTGCAAAATTGCTAAAAAATGATGTCTAGCATACACAACATGAGTCAACTTGCTAAATAGCATTGCAACATAGTAGTTTTGTCTCTAATCTTTAATTTTTACTATGTTTTTAACAATTTTTTGTTGCTTTGCAGAGAGATGCATCTTTGCTTTTAGAGCTCAAAGCTGATATGAGAGACGAGTGCGCAAAATACGGAGAAGTAAAAAAAGTGGAAATTTGTGATGTAAGCCGATAGTAGTTAGTTTAATAATTCAAAACTATGATGTGTATCTTATAAAATGGTGAAACATTCATTATAAAACTGTCGTAGATCTCATAGTACAGGTGTAGAACATTAAAATGTAGTTTAGTTTTGACTTTGAAATTCCTAATTTTTAAGCCTAGAAGTTCAAGAAAAAAGAAACTTATAACTGTTTTTATAAAAGAAGTGGTAAATCTACAAGTTTTTATTATAGCAGTAGTAATTTTATTAACACAATAAATGAATCATTAGAATGAATTTTACAAAGTAGCTCTCTAAAACGACCCGCGGACGAACCAAAGGGCACCTGTGATAATTATAACTAATGAATAACTATATTTATAAAGACAATTACAAGTACAAGTTTAAAATCATATTCATGAGTACATTTATGCCTGAAAATAATGTTGTTACAGTTATCAAAAAAGTTTTTTAAATTGGTAAAATCAAAATCGTTGAATTTATTTTTTATTTCCTCCGTTCTATCACAGTCGCACATAACATGGTTTTCAGTCTACACACAGAAAACATTTACAATTTATTTTTTACATTTTTAATTGAGCCCAGAATATTGTTTGTCTTTTTACAGAGAAATGAGGACGGTGTCATTTTGGTCACCTTCAAATTAGCTGAAGAAGCTGATGTAGCCATAGCAGCACTCAATGGGCGGTGGTTTGCCAAAAGGCGTATCGTAGCTGCTCATTGGGACGGGAAGACAAAATATCGAGTAGAAGAGACAGAGGAGGAGAAAGCAAAGCGATTAAAAGAATGGGAAGAATATCTCGCTAAAGGAGGTGACCCAAGCAGTCGTGATAATACTGTGGAAACAACACCAGAAGAGGCCCTTGGTGTTGCAAAAGAGCAGAGTAACATTGACTCAACTGTGGCTGATGGGGAATCAAACAAAGCCAACAAGAAGTCAACAGAATCAGATTTATCGTCTATTGGTGATGATGAGGAAAATTCAACAGAAAAAGTTGGTGATGAAAATCTTCCAGGTATGCCTGACACGGGCGAACATTTACCCTCTGCAACTGATACAGTCCAAACTGAGCAGTCAGACTGGAGTTGAATTTGTGAAATGTGATGTTTATTATTGTTTTTGTTGCTTGATGTTGTTTTTTTATTGTGTGAGCACCACAATGATGTAGGGTATTGCTGGATCAATGATCTCAAGATGTCGTGAAATGTTTGAGAAAGCTTTTCTGTCTCAAGCCTGAGTACTAATGCGCTGTATCAATTTTCTTCAGTCATAAAGGGCATGTATTGGTTGCTATAATTGTGTAAATAATTTGAGACGAGAGTCATTTGGAATTTTGGGATGACTTGCTGTGCTGTTAATTTTTCCAATCATTTTAAGTAATTTTTTAAATGCTTTGTAGAAGGTTAGCACAACTTTAAAGGGGAATGGAAGCACTTTCTAAAGTAGAGTTTAAATTAATTCCCTTGCAGTGTAGTTTAAATTTGCTTAAACTGCAAAGTTAAATTTAAGTTTGCTTAAATTTAGTAGTTTAAACTCTAAAGGTTCATTTTACCTGGAGAAACAGTTAAATTTTGTTAATTTTTGCTGTAGAAGGGCTTGCTTCACTACATCTTGATCTTCCGCTGTCACAGTTATAACAAATAGTACTCTAGTGCAATTATATACAAATATATCCTAGCTGTTCCCCCCTATTTTTTAGTTTTGTAATGAACTTTTGCCTACTATTTTTTTAGTTTTGTTGTTGCACATATCAGATTAGATTGTTATATGATTGTTTCTTTCTGTATGTGTATGGAACTTTTCTGGGAAACAAAATTTGTAATGATATTCCTCAATTCCTCATGGGCTCCTCACTAAAAAGAAAATTAAGGAGTCTCAAAAGTCATTGATTTTTCTACATGTACTTGTTGTTCAGCAATTTAAGTCGTTGTTTAAATGCTACTTTCTACCTATGTTACATTAATTCATTCTAGCATGTGCTGAGATGGGTGAGATATTTTGCAGAATGATTGTTTTCCAGTCATTAACCAAGTAGTTGTGTACCTTTAGTTTGTTCCATTTTAGCTGCATAACACGAGAAGGCCTATTGTTTAAGGATTTTAGATGTTTGAGGTCAATCTGAAGTTCGTGTTTTTCACACAGATGACATGGGCGTATGTATGTAAAATCTTAAAAAAATTAATGTTATTTTTAAGGGTTTAGAATCAGCAATCAGTTACTACTTTCTCATTTAGTGTTAGTAGGCCCTATAGTGCGTTTATGTGATGACGTCAATTCATAATTCTACTCGACCGAAATCTGCAGAAAAGTATGAGGTTTTAATGGGTTGCTCAGGTATAAAAAGACTGAATTTTTGCTTGCTGAGAAGGAGCCTAACTGTTGATAACACCAACTAGAGATATGGGAAAGACTTTTTTCATGTCTGTGACATAAGCATTGCAAAGCAATTCCACGCTGTTTTCGTTGTGACTCACTTGTACCGATTACACTAGTCAAGTCACAATGTCGGTGCGCATTTCAAATCAATGTGGCAAAAAGCAGTATCTGTTAGACTGTTTTACGATGAGAAAATGGGAAATTCAGTCTCTTTTTTACACCTTAAGGAAGCCATAGATTCAACTTACTGTAGAAGCATTTAGACCTTTACAAAATGCTTCCGTTCCCCTTTTAGGTGCAGTACTTTGTAAGTGTGAGAGTGATAATAATTTTTATTTTGGCGTTCAGGTTTTTTGTAAAGTTTTCCTTTGCGTTTTTGAACTTTTTAATATGTTGACTTTACATTACTTTCGGAAAAAACACTGTTATTGATAGGACTAAAGTTATTGATAAAAACGTCACTGGCGATCTTCTAATAATATGGAAAAATCGTTATCTGCATTTATCAAGAAAAGTATGTAGCTCTGTACTAAAGGATTATTTTATGATTCTATTTGTTGGACTTGTTCTTTCCTATTTATTATATCTGACAATATCACCAGTATATGTTTACAATAAAAACATTAATCATATATAAGAGCTTGTGTTTCAAAGATGTATGTACTGCACCATATAAAATGTCTGAGCTTTATAAAGATTAATATGCATGTTACATGCACGTTCCCTTACAGAGAAGTACTTATAGCTATCGTTTTACTTAACAATACTTGATTAGAATGTCTAACTAGCAGAGGTTAATTTTATCGAAAAAATTTGTTTTCCCATTTACTGGTCCTCGACTAAGATCTGTTTTATGGCGCTGATATTTTAACCTGTATGTATCATTACTGTTCTAGTTGTGTACGAACTTTCTACTAAACGATTAAAAAGACGACAAGCTCCTCAAATGCTTGCATTACAACTGCCACTGACACTCGTTAATATCCAAAATAAAGCAATACCTTTGAGTAAACATACCTGATAAAGTTACTGAACGTGCAAAGATCTGTTCACTGTGGGTTTAACAAATCGCGACTTCGGGAATTTTGGCAGGTACATAAATTTTTTGAAAATGAAATTTGCTGATCTGCTCTAATGGTTTCACTTGTAAGTTATTACGTAAGCAATGAATAAATGACATATTCATGTTTTCTTTGTTTGTAGTCATTTTGTTTTCATTTTTTCACTTGACTCTTTAATAATTACCTTTGATAATATACATCTTTACATTCCAGAGCTTTTGTTTTACTAAACAAATTGACAATACACTAGACTAGTACAGTACAATTCGCAATTTATAAATTTTTGCACTAAGATAGTAAAGCAAGCAAAATGGAGACAAAAAACAGAAGCTGTGTGAAACTTGGCCAGAAGAGGTCAAAGCTAGTATTGATCACGTAGAGTTGTAGACAGTATTATCAACAGACCATTTAACACCCTGAAGTTGGAGAAACTGATTGTACACGTCAAACGGGTCTCAAAAATAAAAACTAGGAAAATTAGAAATGGATTGCAATGAAAACACAAAGGGCTGTAATATCTTTTGTCGAAAAATGTGTCGAATTTTCAAATCCGATATTATAAGAAAAAGTAACGGAATTTTTTGAAAATTACCATATTGATGTAACATACGTTTTTTGTAATGGCTAAGAATTTTATGTTGCTCCCTTAGCTTTGTCCAAAGATGCAGAAGTTTTAAATCAGCACGGCAGAATAATAAATGCCGGAAAAATTTTGTCACTCTAGTTAAAATTTTTTGCAAGTGCTCCATGTGTCCACCATTTTCACTGCAAACTAGACGAAGCCATTTCTTCCAACATTTGACAGTGTTCATCAAACGGCATTGTGAGGCCATAATGTACACTTTCTCTTTAAGGAATTCCAGAAACCGTAATATAGAGGATTAGGCCCATTTTTGGCAACAAATCTTTGTCAAGTGCTTTGTTTTCTTTGGTGAAAACCACGACGTAAACTGGTTCATTCTTTTTTTGTTTTGCTGCCGTGTATTGGGAGAATTATACGTCAACGTGGCTGTTTTTCAGCTAATGATTATAGCTGGCATTGTTCCGGCATTTAATTTTTAACACGCAAACGTTTTTAGTCATAACTTAGAAACCACTAAAAAGAACAAACTTGAAACTTTTACAACTAAAGATGATTGTATTGTGATATCGTGTAGTGAAATTTCAACGTTGTAGGGCCGTTGCTTCGAATATTACTGTAGTCTAACTTCAGCACATTTTTTCTGCGTCACCTGATATAATAAAAGACAACTGTAAATGTCTGCTTCCTGACAAAAATTTGCTGGTATCCAATATTTCAGATTTTTAAAAAACATTTTGTGCGGAGCAATGGCAGATCAAAACCTTGAGAGGAACAGTATTTTACTCTACTACATAATTAAACCAAGTGTCAGTGCCAAAAATAACAAACCGTGTTGAATAAAATATATTTCAGGTCAGGTCAGGTTCTCTGGTTTAAAAGAATCATCATCAAACGTCCATAACGTTTTGCAGTACTGTACATAGACAGTGTAGAATACTGGGGTCGGTATTCGCCATGTTGCCTTGTTCTCTACATGAAGAGAATGAAAAAATAATTTTTTATCGTCACAGTTGGGGCTAAGAGACGATAGATGAAAGAACGTTCTCTAGGGACCGATTTGATTAGGAAAAATATAATTTTTTTTAACAATAATAACGTAATATAGGAATATATAAAGTATGTTGTAATAACAAGGCCTGTGCTATATTTTGTTAGTGGCGCATAGTGACTGACAAGCGAGTTCGAATCCAAGTAACAAAGTGATAGGTAAAAGAAGTCACGGAAAAAGTCACTGGAAAAACGAAATAATCCTAACCCTGACCCTAACCCTAACTCTGACCCTAACCCTAACCCTAACTCTAACCCTAACCCTAACTTAGCCCAAATTAATTGTGATTTTTTTTCCTGCGAATTTTTCTAGCCAAAATTGTGACCTTTTCCGTGACTTTTTCTCAGACTTTATTCCCAGTCACCGTGAGATCAAGTGAGATATGATTAAAATGTGCACAAGTTTATGTAGTTTCCAAGTCGTATTAGTAAGTTATTTATTTTAAATACATTATTTTGTTCTGTTTCCATTAATCTTGATCGCATTGCACACGTAATGCTTACTACATATTCAGTACTCTTTGTAAAAAAAACTGGCTGGTTGGAGAGTGAAATTACTGACTGGCACTAGCATATAAGCCTAGTAATGCAAGATCAATTTTCAGTAATGTCTTCGTATACGAAAACTTAGAGAAAAGTTGTTGGCCTTGTTCACATCATCACGAATTCATTATACATATACTTATACAAGTACTTAAAGCGGGAATCAGAGGGATAAACCTCCTCCTTCATTACAGGACCAACAAGCAGGGGCTGTTTAGTAAAGTTTAAGCTGCTAATTTATTTACATTCGACATAATTCAAGCACACGAAAACAAGTACATGTTCCTTAAAGATAGGCTGATACAGCTATAAGAATGCCACTAGATTCAGTCTATTAGATTTTAGAAAATCTATTGATTGTCTTCTATAAAAGTTTTGCTTCTGTGTAATTATCATCCCATTCCTGCACGGTAATCCCCTCAAAGCCTAGCTAGCATGAATGACGGTAATTGATTTGGTTTTGAATGGATGAATGGGGCTCAAAAACATTTCGCTGAATTGGTTTTAGTAAGAGAATTGGGTACAGAACTTTATAAACAGAATTAATCTTTTCTACTGTATTTACATTTTGGTTATGGAAACTGTTTCCCCCTTTAGACCTCTTAGCTAACTGCCACACAAAAGATGGTTGAGATTTCTTGATTTTTTCGATTTGTAAATGAGAGTGAATTAGTGTTCAGATCACATTTAAAGAATATTTCTTCCTTTGTCCTTTGGGATAGGTCTAAGTACGAATTATGACTTCTTTCATCACTTTTATGTAACTGTCTAATGTACCAGATTTGTAGTGTCTCGGACAGTATTAGCCTTGAAAATATTGGTAAGGGCAGCAAATAGTTTGCAGTCTTCGTGGCGGGCGCGTACCGTCTTCTCAGCCTTAAAAACTTTCAACGTAAGAATAAACGAAAAAAAAATTGACACAGATTATTCCTACTGGCCGCCAATTGTGTTGCAAAGATCATCTCCAAAACGCATAAATTAATTACCAGAACAAAGCACCGGCAACATTATTATATCAGAACTGATGCATATAATAGAAAGGCGTTTAGTTACGGCTCTCAGTTTGCCTTCACATTAAAGTCGAAACAACTGTCACCTAACTTGGCACAGGGATATCTCTGGCAAGTCGAAAACCCATTGCTTTTTTATTCAAAAGCTCATTTAATTGTCAGTATCTTCATTTGTTCGAGGGCCTGTACCTTTAGTTTCTGGTATTAGAAGGGATTCTTATGCAGTAGCTCACATACACCTGTTGTTGCTTGTTTTGAACTTCTGATTCTACTAATTAGATACCTTGTTCTACTAAATATAGTTGGCGTGAGGAAAATTTTACTGTTCAATACATTTTTGCTGGGACAATTCGTTATCTTATTTTATTTAGTTTGAAAATATTTGCCTAAAGTAGTTTTTGTGTGCATAGTACTGGATGGCTGTTAGCGCTGTTAAAGTTGTTCGCATAAATATTAGACACGCACGCAACCAAGCAGCCATTCCAGGGTGACAAAAATCGTAACAATTTTTTATAAAAAATGGCATTTTTATTTTCCGTATGAGTACATGACTTATGTACAGCAGTTTTGCGTAAGCTTACATGTTTACATGGTTAAAAACTGACGATTTTAGGCACACGTCACTGCATGCAAGCATGTACTTCGTTTTCCTTATGTCTGTGGACCAGTGGGTTCAGATAATCTAGTATAAAAAAGTTCATATTTTTGCTAAATGATAACTGAGAAGTTACTCGTTGTGTAGCCAATCAATTTTATTATATTAAAACAAGTTAGCAATTATTGCCTACGAAACATCATTTCAACGACCGTGAAACGTGATTAGGTTGTCTCAAACAATAAAGTATGTTGTTTAAGTTTGTTGAGAGAGCATGCACATTTGCCCAATCCAGAATGAAAATCCGGTCATCCAGTTCATTCAGGGATGAGATAAAGAGCATGAGAACGGTTGCATCATCTCATTCCCTGTTTGTTAAGCTAAACCAGTACATGTGTACAGGTTTTACCAATAATTATTGACATTTGCCCCTAACTGCTCAAGTACATGTGATCTCCGCCCAGTGTTTGTTGAAACACAAAACTGCGCGTCCTTTGCGCGTGCTTTAGAGATCACACCAAATGAATAAATGACACAAATAACGAAACAAATAAATAAACATAAGTACTCTTGCAAATAATACATACGGTGAAACTCACTAAATTTACATAAAATGCTAGCTCTAAAAAGTTAGACTAGAAAGCCTTTGGTACTTAATCAAATTTGAATTTCAGTATGAGTGGGCTAGCAAACATACCGGTTCTCAAACATTTTGGCTTATGGCCCAGTCGGCGTCAAAGCTCACTGAGAACCGCATTTGGCTTTGGGCATGTTGCTCCCCCATCTAGTTTGCCAAGAACTAAATAGAGCATGGGAAACGAAAATTCTAGTGAAATTAAGTTTTCTTGAAATAATTGTTTTTTATATCATTTTATATGCTACTCTTAATTAAAAAAACAAGACAGATATTCTTTTGTCAATTGTTGGTGTGATCCTCTTAGATAGTGCTTGATGGCCCCACTGGGCCTTAGCCCACTGGTTTTGAACCACTAAGTAAAGCAAAATTGATGACTATTTTCTACGGTGCATATAGTATGACACTAATTTCGTTAAAGTTGGTACACCTGATACACACAAGTCCTGCACGATTCAGTTGTCAGCGTTAAAATATCACATTATTTTTCTGTACAAAATTCCAAAGGAATTTCACATAAAACGGCACAACTGCTTGCATTTATTTTGTACAGTGGAGCAAAACCTTTCGTTCTAACATAAATAATTTAATTTACCACTGCAATGATAACAACACAATTCAATCCAAATATAGCAATACTTTCAAAAACTTTTAAAATCTCAACAAGTCAGTTCAGTAGTCTAATAACTGTATCACAATTTTCTTTAATCAAAGCCACTATTTAGGTTCAACGTATTTATATATACATAATCATAACAGTTGCATTTTCATTAATATAACCACTATAATAACTAATAATTCGTCTAAAAAGCACCATTACGATACATTTCGGTTACATTCGCTGAGCAAACCTATACGGCATATTTATGAAAATCTACAAACTCTCTATTTTAATAACTAAAGGTCGTCATTTGACTATGGCTACGACTAGAGCTGCAGTGCTGCAAACCAGTAAATTTGATAGCTACCTGATCCAGATTCTTTGAACACAGAGACGGCAAGCCATAATGAAGGGCTACTAGTTGACCTTGAAAATAAATGAATGACAGCAGGCTGCACTTTCACGAGAAAAGGAGGCGAAACAATTGGAAACAATCAAATTTTATAATCTGAATGTTTCTATATCAAGATCGTCAATGTGAAAATTCTTTACTTGACACAATTGAAAAAGTGTGAAAATTAGAAAAAAGTCTGTGGGAAAGTCTGACGTCACACACTAGAATCAGCGACTAAGTAACCAATACTGCACTGTGATAAATGAGAGATCACGTAAAACAGTATAATTAGGCTTATGTGGATTCAGAGATAATCTTATTGTGGAGTGTACTGGGAATAATCAGAGATCATCTATAGTAATGCACTATGAAAAAATTCAGAAATCATTTGTAGTGTTGCACTGTGAATTAGCGATCATCTAGCGTACGCTGCATTTTCACTGCAAATGATCGGAAAATATCGCAAGGTAATTAATTTCAGATCACCTAACATAGCACTGCAAAAAGAGATCACAATACGGTTGCGCTGCAAATTATTTATTGTTGCATTGCAAAGAATGAGAGATCGCTTAGCGGTGCACTGCAAACATGGAAAGGCTACCTAAATGCGCAATATGGGTAATCAGAGATCAACTAATGTTGCACTGCAAAGAATCAAAGATCATGGAAATGGTGCATTACAAAGAACGCAATGTAATGCAAAAATGTGCTATAAGGAAGAAGGAATTATCTAATTCGATGGTCACCTGGGACTGCACCTCTGACCGTCTCATTTTGCACTAGAGATCATCTGATTTGGTGGGCACCATGAAGACGTCGCATCACAAGGAATCTGCTACCATCAGGTTATTGCATTATTCTGCTGCCACATTATTGACAAACGTGATACTTTATTGCTGTACTATAAATTTTTTAATATACTATGTCCTAGTTGACCTGCGATCAGTAACGTTTATCTTAGGCGGCGTTAGATGCTGCGTGTCCGACTCCCCATCTGGTCCTTGGATTTCAATAGTTGGAGTTCGGTGCGCTCGTGATGCCCTGGGAGACGGCAATCGAAAGTCCAGTTTGGGAGTATGAAACTTCAACTCAAACTTTCGTTTTGAAGGTGTTGGTGATGAGGCCGGACTGTTGCGTCCGCTTCGGAGATCCTCCTCACTAGAAGAGCTGGAGTTGCACGGAGTGTTCCGGTACACAACTTGTTGGATATCCGTCACATCTTGTGCCAGGTCTTCCCGGTTGCTAACAATGCTGGGATTTTTGCCTATTTTGCTCAGTCTTTCAGCAGCAATGCTCTCCATTGTGCGTCGCATTAACGGGTACTGATCTAACACAGAGTTAAAGTGTTCCACCGACAGAGAGAAAAGATTGCAGTAAGTTACCGCTCTAACACTGGCTACACGACGAGCATTTGTGAGCAGGCATATCTCTGAAAAAGATGAATATTATTATGTTAACTTATTATTTTACGATCGTTTTAAATATTATTCTGCATTCTAGGTTCTATTGGCAAGAACGTTTATCAGTTGTAAAACTGTCTTGTTCAAGCCACGTGGTAATCTCTGTCGTATTACAATAAAACTGTGTTTAAACTAAATACTACTTTCCAGTAAGGAAACATCTTGCTCCAAATAAGGGACTCGCAAGCGTAAAAACTTAAAATGCTTCTCTATTATCATCATAAGTTTGTGTCTCTGTCACCGTTATAGTCGTCTTTTCTTCACCTGCATCGGTCTGTGTTGCGCGTTGCAGCTGTCCATATGTTACTTATCCCGAAATCATTCATGGGAATTAGTTGACGAGTAAAAAATGCGTTATTCGTCAACAAATTTTCTCGAATTATCGGCAGGAATTCGTTAACGAGTTACAAAATAAGCTGCTATGTATTATAGTGTGTGACAGAGGTGAACATAGGCAACGGGCATGACAGATTAAATAGTTGGCTGCGGTAGCAGCAGCGACGATAACGTTGACAACTGAGGACAAATCATATCATCGTTGGATTTTTAATAAAAGAACTTATGATCGTCGCACGAACTCGAAGGACAGCAAATGAACAAAAACAACTACAAAAATCTAAATTTGTCAACAAAAATTACGGCAACAATGACAGCAATGACAATAAGTCAAAACATGGTTATCTAACTTAGCTTTTTTATGCAGTTTGGAACTATGCAAACCGCCCAGAGCTAAAAGGCTTTTTTAAAAAGTTTTTGTAAAATTACATCGATAAAATGTTATTGATGTATTTTTAAAAAAAAACTGTCAGCTCTGAACCCAAAAACCCAGAAATTTTTTTAAAATCCGAAAGAATTTTTAAATAAAATTTGCTGGATTTTAATGCGGACTTTCAAAATCGTTTTTTTGGGTGTCATAATTCGCTAAAATGATATACTGCGTCAACTGAAGTATTTTAGTCACTTTCAGATGCTCACACATCCTTCATTGAAGTAAATATTCGGGGGAATATCTTGGCTGTCATTCACCCATTTGCTGATCAGGCTCAGCAGAGCTTAACTTAACCAAAGTCATTGAAAAATTGCAACAAGACTACTCAGTCATTTTTCCTCGCTTCAATGTGGTAAGGCGGCACTTTTGTTTTCCCTTCTTTTAAGAGGAGTAAACCTTATAATGATTTTGTTTATCTCCATCGTAGCGAGAATTGCTTCTTTATTAGATTATAGTCCATTTTACTGACGAGAGGAAAACCATAATCGCATAGAGTCTTCGCTGCCTGGAGAAATACAGCCAATTATTTCATTCCAGCTGTACGGATTTCCGAAAGTTTCCAATCTGGAGGCGACTAACTGAAATGAGTTTAGAACATCTCCATCGATCTAGTGCATCCACAATGGTTATGCCGCGGGGTTCCGCTAGCTACTGTCTTTTCAATATATATCAGAGTATCTGCATGATGTAATATCGCTAAACCTGTACGAGAATGCAGACTGTGTTTTAGTATACAATTTCTAGAAATATTTCTATAATGAGTTACAAGGTACAATTACGTGTTCGGTTCACCTGCAACATTTTTTTGTCATGTGCAGAGGCTTTATTGGACCAGATAGGCACGGAGACTGTCGAATTTGTTTACCTCTGCTTTGGGTATAATGAATTACTAAGCCTATTGACTAACTAAAGTACCTAAATGCCGTAATTCGTTTTATTTCAGAGAAAAATGCATTTGTTGTTATTATGCAAGTCAATCTTTTTGTAATAAATGGCAGCCCAAATCAAGAGAAATCGCAAAAGACAGTAATTATGATTAACACCCAGGATGGGGCGATTCGCAAACAAAAACTCGTTATGCTTCCTTCTGCGTTATTCTTGTAAACGAAGGAGTTTTGCAGTTCAATTTCTCGAAAACGAGGCGAGTAATAATGTGACAGTACATCTCTAGGGAATGGACCTAGCTGTCGACTACACTTTTAGTAAAAATCAGCTACATTGGGCAGTAGGGCATCCTGACTTGGCTATTAAAACTAGCAAATTCGCTGAACACTAGCAACGGTAACGGTAACGAACAAAGCAAAGCTCTAGAACGTGGCAAACTTTCGCCGAATGCCAGATTCAACTTATTGTTTGATTTCATTGATGAACGATCGATAAAATTCATCAAAAGTCAAGACGCTGCCTTCCAGGGGAAGAGTAATTCGATTAGATTGGGGATTAGCTAATATAACAAACAGGCAACGAGATCAATAATCAGAAACCCTGAATTACTATGTTTTGCCTTAAGTTAATGAGTCAAATAATTATTGTATTTCCACCAGAAGTCGTTAGGCTTGTAAATAGGCATGTCAGTGCATGTAAATTATGCTAATAGTTTTCTTTAAGACGAAGTGAAGTAAGCCAGTTTAAGACATAAAATGTTCACCTAAGGTCGGTGAATATTCTTAATTCAAAGGTTAAAATGGGCAGCCTGAGAAAAGGTGTGGTTTGGGTGTTGAGGAGTATGCATTTACGTGCATTGAGTTGTAAAATTAACAGAAAACGCCACTTTCCACAACGTGCACGTTTTTCACGCAATAAGTGAATATTCTCCAAAGTTACATTAGCTTTTTTCAGTTTCGTAATAATTTTAATAGATGGCGATACTCGCGCTATTAACACTTTTTTATAGCAATAACTGCTTACAGAAAGAGGAAAAATTACAAGCTGATACACAACTTAAGCGTCAACTAACTTTAGTTGCGTTACACGGTGGGTATATGCTAACTATAACTTCAATGTTTGCATGTCTCTGCCTTCACTCTGCGAAATTGATTGCAAATTTTTGTGCACTAATTAAATCTCTTGCTGGGAAACCATACAGATGTTATTCACTACCAAACCATCAATTTCAGTTGTTAACCATTGCTTGCTTCTGTGAAATACAAGAACGTTGTTCCACTTCAGTTGAAGTTTTTAGTTTTCTGAGAAAGGAAATGAACCATTTTTTGACTAGGGTTCTCGTGAAACTCTGAATAAACATGACTTTCACATTATCGCTAATTTTGACGTTTTTGGTTTGCATTAAACACACATAAAACAAAAGTTTTTACAACATTTTTTCCAGTTCTTTCTTCTATTTAAAGTTTTTCTTTTAAGCCTTACTTTTCGTCGCAAAATTGTAAAAATGAATTTCGTTACAACTCACAAAATTAATGACTGACATCATAACAACAATGACGTCACGTAGTGATTACCCTGAACCACTTAAAAACATTTTTACTAACAATATTTGCTGAATATTTGATTGTATTTTCTGCATCATTAAGAGCCAAGAAATCGAATTTGGGGAGTAGTCGCTGAGCATGATTTGATAATTTGTTCCAATGTTATTCCTAATGTATGCACTATGCGAGGAACAGATGAAGCACTCAGTATGCAGAGTTATCTCATATCAGGATTCGTGATAAAATGATGTATGAGTTTAATAAAATTGACAACATGGATTTTATAATGGCAAGGCTGTGACATTTTTCGTCAATTAAGGCTGTTTTTAGCTGCGCTTAATAAAGCAAGTAAATGAGATAACGGTATTGATTATGTCTCGTTATAATAATAATCTGTGGAATGCTCACGCATTATTGAAGTCTGATGCGACTTTTGAGATAACAGAGTTACTTTGTGATGTGCCCTAAGGTAATTTTGCTCTTTTAAAGATTTGTGAATAAGTGGTCCTTCAGCCTAATGCCCTTTTATAGCCTCCGCAGCTGCAAGTATTGGTAATGACTGGGATTAGTGGTACAGAGTTATTAAATTCGGCAATTTTATTTTGTTGGATGTTTGTTGTTCACATGAATATACCAAATATGTTTCACATGAATATAGACCAAATAATCAGTGAATTAATTAGTTCTTCATTTAAAAGGCTGTTGATCTAACAGTTTATATACTGTATAGGTATGCAC